>OZ022418.1:3054130-3435333 GCA_963989365.1 Rhimphoctona megacephalus | reverse complement strand
ATTAATCTTTAATTCCAAATATGAATCTTTATTATTATTATTATTATAATTCGACAAAATTCTTTATACGATATTATTAACACCGAAATCGTGTGAGAAACTCCCTTAAGCGATCGAACCGCGCACAGACAAGAGATCGCTCGCTTATAGGAGTTCAAGAAAGAGTGTAGAGCGCAGGAGCGATTACGCGGGGGTGATTGTCCCCGCGTTGTATGCGAGCGTCGTATGAGAGTGACCTAAGTCAAAACAATATATATATATGAGTAGATCCATTGGTTTTCGAGCATTTTCTCGGGAGGGGTCTTTCGAATTTGCTGAAAATTGGGTACTTCGAAGTACCTTGAAAACTATCGCCAAATACCAAATTTCAACTGTCTAAGTGCCCAAGGTCATGAGAACCAGCCTTCTAAAAGTCTAAAAATCATCATAATTAGCCTATCTTCAAAATGATGATTCACGAAAACCTCATGTTCAAATTGAATGATACAAGTCACATTTTGTTCATTATGCCATCTAGTTTGTAAATAAATAATTTGAGTCACCTAAGCCAAAAGGTTTTTTATCCCGACTACGTTAAATAACTTGAAATTTTCAATAATATGATGATTTTAAAATTGTCGCCACAAATTCATTTTTAATCTCACTGACTTCTAGCATGGCTCATTTTTTTCGTTCTTTTATACCCTTTAAGCGAATGCAGCTAAAAATTTCATTTGCGTAAAGGAACTCAGAGATATTTCATTTGAAAGTTAGTAATTTTTGAAATATTACGAAAAATCGCTGACTTTTACCTTACACTACGCATTTCTATCAACTTCAATCGTTACCAAAATTTAGGTGAGAGTAGTTTTTTATATCTAGAACGACTCCCCTTAAGGAATTTCTTGGCCCGAACTTCCATCACTCTCTACAGCCTGCTGAAGATCACAATAATTCTGATTACTTTTGAGTTAAAAAATTAATAATGCAGTGTTCATTACTTTTTTTTTGGAGATTATTTTACGCACATTTCAATAGGGTAAAAGCAAGAAAATAATTTTTATACGTGAATACAAGAAGCCAAAATTTGTCGCAATTTACTTTCCATGCAGCTCATCGCTTTTATGCTAATCTGATTTTATAAATGTGAATGCTGGTAAATTTAAACGCCACTCATTGGGTTATTTCCTTTTATTTAATTCGACTCAGAAACACAAGAATATATAAAACTCCAAATGGAAATTGCCATTTACCTAAATTCATTCGGGAGCATCAAATGTATACTAGATTTAATTAATATTTTTACGATTTTATCAATACACATGAAAAATCCAATGTTTACGCCACACACAGTCTACGCAATATCCACTTCGTTGACGCAGCCCAATTTAAAAAGACTGAGGTTATGATTGTATCAATTGAGGAATTGAGGTTATACTACACTTTTGAATTGAGGTTATGGGAGGTGTTGACATGGCATATATATATTACAAAATTGTACTTTGCGATCGCAGCGCCTCTCATTTTCTACCGATTTTTGGGTACACTTCTTGTACGGTGTGTTCATTCCTTCTCTCTAGTCTCCCTGGCCTAGACACCGGTATCCAGGAGTAACATAAAGAGACACAGCTCACCAATAGGAACCGTGCGTGAGCTATAGAGAGCAGCACCACCGCCGATGTGCGCGCTCTCTCGTGTCTGAATGTGCAATTTGTGCGGTGTTATTTTGGCTTTGAATGATAGGACTAAAGACAAATTTTACGATTAATAATGTTAAAAATGAGCAATTAAGGTTTTCAGCTCGTGATTAACAATCGTGCTGGGGGCTAAAATTATATACAAATTTTTAAAAAATGTGGCTCAAGATATATCTCAAATGTCGTAGAAACACAAAGAACGGGCGACGAATCGGCCATATAATTCATTCCGTTTGTTTCTCTCTCTTTCATGCGAAATGGGCAGCGCTCTCGGGAAAAGAACAGTATTTCAAAAATGGTCAATCTTCTCGAAACCAAAATGGTGTGTGAGAGCTGCCCTGCATTTACCAATATCTTTTTGATGAAGCAAAACAAACAAATCAATTTTGTATCGTAAATCAATTAAAAAATCTTGTCGCCCGCGTATACGCGCTTGATTACTTAACACTTAGCTCATGTAGAAATTGCCTAATTCGTGGCGTTGTAAGCACCACGCACGGCCCCTATGGGGGTTGAGTAGATACACTCGATTAATTATTGCTTTTTTCACTGATAACTAGATGATGCGAATAATACATTACTTATTTTACGAAAATGATTCAATTTTAAATTATGAGAAAATAACGTTTCTGAACGAATCTAAACAATGAGATTCGTAAAAATTAAGAGCTTGTCTATCATAATTGGAAAAATTTATGTATTGTAATTGAAGTATTGAAAAGATGTTTTTATTTTAAAGGAATTAAACATAAAATAATTTAAAGTAAAAATTTTGACTTAAATATGCTTTTTATAACGTGATAATAATGTTAAAAATTTCTTTACAGTTTTTAACGTAATATTAGCTTAAATTTAGTGTGACCGTATTGAAATGTGCGTAAAATAATCTTCAAAAAAAAGTAATGAACACTGCATTATTAATTTTTTAACTCAAAAGTAATCAGAATTATTGTGATCTTCAGCAGGCTGTAGAGAGTGATGGAAGTTCGGGCCAAGAAATTCCTTAAGAGGAGTCGTTCTAGATATAAAAAACTACTCTCACCTAAATTTTGGTAACGATTGAAGTTGATAGAAATGCGTAGTGTAAGGTAAAAGTCAGCGATTTTTCGTAATATTTCAAAAATTACTAACTTTCAAATGAAATATCTCTGAGTTCCTTTACGCAAATGAAATTTTTAGCCACATTCGCTTGAAGGATATAAAAGAACGAAAAAAATGAGCCATGCTAGAAGTCAGTGAGATTAAAAATGAATTTGTGGCGACAATTTTAAAATCATCATATTATTGAAAATTTCAAGTTATTTAACGTAGTCGGGATAAAAGGCCTTTTGGCTTAGGTGACTCAAATTTTTTTTCTACAAACTAGATGGTATACTGAACAAAATGTGACTTGTATCATTCAATTTGAACGTGAGGTTTTCGTGAATCATCATTTTGAAGATAGGCTAAATATGGTGATTTTTAGACTTTTAAAAGACTGGTTCTCATGACCTTGGGCACTTAGACAGTTGAAATTTGGTATTTGGCGATAGTTTTTGAGGTACTTCAAAGTACCCAATTTTCAGCAAATTCGAAAGACCCCTCCCGAGAAAATGCTCGAAAACCAATGGATCTGCTCATATATATATATATATATATATATATATATATATATATATATATATATATATGCAAGAACATGTATGATTTCTTTGTATTATTAACTTTTCTCTTTTATTAAGTCCTTAAAATAAAGCAATTATTGTAACTCCCAACTACGTTTATTCTGTTTCAATAATTTACACCTCACCAAGCTGATCACCATTTTCAGAGAATACCGGGGCCCGTACGGGACCGCACGGACACCCTCGCCTAAGCCTAGCCCTTTCATGTTACCTATTCATTTTCTCTTAGATTCCTTCTCAAGTTACTTTATTATTTGAATTATTTCTCTCTATTTGGTTGTACCCTCCGTACAACCTGGTGGCAGCAACCTATCATTTAATTATTATTTTATTTCACTTTTGATTTTTATTTTCCACGTTACAAAAGTCCCTTCCGGACGTAACAGATTATATCATATAGACGATGTTACGAACATTGAAACATACCATCAACGGGAGATCACATCGATGGTCTCGTACCCCAACGTCGTAGATGCAGAGAGTGTTGCACGAGCGTTGAACATGTTTAAACTTGTCTCGGATGCAGGTGTACAAACAAAGCGATGCAGATCCATTGTTTGAGAAGAATAGATCTTCGGTAAATGCGTAGGAAAGAATCTGCTATCGCGGAATGTGCATTGTTCGAAGATGCAACTGCCAAAGATGCAGGTGGCGACATGTTCAAACCTATATGAGGCTGCGTTATACATGATTGAACCAATTTTTCGGGAAGTGGAAGGGGATTGGACTTATGGAAGGGATGGATGGTACAAATAGTCGAGCATGGAAGAGATGAGCATCAATTCACAGTTCTAGAAGCTTCGTACAAGTCGTAATTTTATCTCAAAAAAACCTCCACATTCGACAACGATGGCGTTTTCTGGTATCAACGATATCACTAAGCGGTCCGAGTATCTGCCAACGAAAAAACTGAAAGATCTTGAAATCAGCGGTGACTATGGAATCTCTGATATTCGATCGGCAAAAACTAAGTACGGCCCAAGATACGTCGTGGAAGTGCAGAGTGAATTCACCGTCTTCCTGCTACCCCGAGTCGTCAAGGTATTTGAACAATATTCTAAGGCGTATGAAAAACTATTGGAAGCTGCTCATACTGGAAAACGCAGTATGAAATACATCGGCGGAGATTAGAATGGCGTCAAGTTTCATGAAATTTCAACGTGAATAGAAAAATATATATAAAAATCTCTGTAATGTGACGGAGGAGAAGGAGGAGGAGGAAATTTTGTATAAATAAATTAGAAAAAACCATTTCAAAAATGTTTTCTTTATTCAAAAATCCCTCGTTTACATAAGGCATGATATACATATAATCAGCTTTTCAAAGCTTTTACATTCATCGTTGCACAGTTGAATTTCAATTCGCTGGTATGATGGGGGCAATTCGATGTAGTTTTTAACAATTTCTTCAAGGATGGGCAGTCCAGAGTCTCCAAATCAACAATCTCCGTTGACAAATCCAAGAAGCCCGCTAACCACGAAGACTTTTCACAGCTTTTCACAAATATGGTGCGAGCGTGTTGTAAAATTGCTTGAATTATAGGTTTCGCTGCGTCATATGGTACAAGACCATAGTCCCATGATATTCCATGGAAATTACGTTGCAACCGTTTATTCATGGTTCGAAATTTTGCTGGCAGCGTGTCCCATGCGTTCAGTTCGCAAATCTTACGTCTCGAATGTTTGAAGCAGACAACACGTCAACGCTTCATACATACAGGCGAAGGATTGAGTGATCATGGGTTGATATGGCGAGAAATTGACATGGCATTTGAAAATCGCTTGTCAACGGGTGCCATAATCAACAAGCAAACTTCCTGGCTGCAAACATACATTGATTTGAATGCTCAGTTTCGTACACGTGCAAAAAATGATTTTGAAAAAAATCTATTTAAATTGATGAATAATGCAGTTTTCGGAAAAACTATGGAAGATGTTCGTAGCCACGTACAAGTCAAATTGTTAAAGGAATGGGCAGGCCGATATGGAGCAGAGGTTATGATCGCAAAACCCAACTTTCACAGTCGAAGTATCTTTGCAGAAAATTTAATCGCTGTAGAGTTGCGAAATCTTCAAGTCAAGTTTAATAAACCAATATATGTGGGCATGTCGGTTTTAGATATCTCCAATACTTGTCTATATGCGTTTCACCATGAATTCATGACTCCAACGTATGGAACTAAGAGTAAAGCCATGTATACAAATACTGATAGTTTAATTTACCATATTGAATGTGACGATGTATATGAGGACATGAAATGCAATCTCGACAAATATGACACCAGTGACTACCCCCATGGCAATGTATATGGTATACCGCTTGTCAACAAAAAAGGTCCCTGGTCTCATGAAGGATGAGAACAACGGGGCCATAATAACTGAATTCGTTTAAGAGATTGAGAGTTTAACCCGTCAGAAGGCGCGCTATGAGACTTTTTCTCACACTTATATTAAAACGATGATTACTCAAAAATTTCAAATGGCATAAGCATTTGAAATTTTTTTTATCTTCACCAAATTTATTCTTCTGCATGATAGAAAAGTTAAAAAAAATTTTTGAATTTTTGTTTTTGAATATTTGTAATTATTATTTTTTGGTTTTTAGTGTCAATTATCGTTGTATTTATGGTTTTTAAAAATAAAAATGTTTAATAGCATCAATCACCGTAGCGAAATTCTTTTCAAGTTCTTATTTATCAAATTAAGCACTTGAAGCTATACATGTGAGAAAATCTCTCATCGCGCGCCTAATGTTTAAAGTGTACGTAGCGCGTCTACTGACGGGTTAAGACAGTTTGAGAATTTGAGAGTTTGAGAGTTTGAGATAATTTGAGAGTTACAAAGATTGAGAGTTTAAAAGTTTGAAAGTTTGAGAGTTCGAGAGAGTTGAAAAGTTTGAGAGTTTAAGAGAGTTTAAGAGAGTATGAGAGTCTGAGAGTTTAAGAGAGTATGAGAGTATGAGAATTTGAGAGTTTGAGAGAGTTTGAATGTTTGAGGGTTTGAGAGAGTTCAAGAGTTTGAGAGTTTAAGAGTTCAAGAGTTTGAGAGTTCGACAGTTCGAGAGAGTATGAGAGCTTGAGAATTTGAGAGTGAGAGTTCGAGAGTTTAAGAGAGTATGAAAGTCTGAGAGTTCAAGAGAGTATGAGAGTTTAAGAGTTAGAGAGAGTTTGAAAGTTTGAGAGCTTGAGACAGTTCGAGAATTTGAGTTTGAGAGAGTTTGGGAGCTTGAAAGTTTGAGACAGTTTGAGAATTTGAGAGTTTGAAAGATTGAGAGTGTGAGAGTTTGAGAGTTTGAGAGTTTAGGAGTTTGAGAATTTGAGAGTTCAAAAGTTTATGAGTTTGAGAGTTCGACAGAGTTTGAGAGTTTGAAAGAGTTTGGGAGTTTAAGAATTCAAGAGATTAATGAATAATGCAGTTCTTGGAAAAACCATAGAAGATGTTCGCAGTCACGTGCAAGTCAAACTTTTAACCGAATGGGCAGGCTGATGTGGAGCAGAGGCTATGATCGCGAAACCTAATTTTCACAGCCGAAGTATCTTTGCGGAAAATTTAATCGCTGTAGAATTGCGAAATTTACAGGTCAAATTCAATGAACCGATATATGTAAGTATGTCCATTCTGGATATATCAAAGATGTATCTAGATGACTTTCATCATGATTTCATGACTCCATTGTATAAGAACAAATGTTAAGTAATGTATACAACCACCGATAGTCTGATATATCATATTGAATGCGAATATGTGTATCGTGACGTGAAACATAATCTTGATAAATATGATACGAGGGACTATCCCATCGACAATGAGTATGTTATACCGCTTGTAAATAAAAAAGGTCCCAGGTCTCATAAAGGATGAGAACAGCGGGGCTATAATGACTGAATTCATTGAGCTTAGATTGGAAATGTATGCAACGTGAGTTGAAGGAAAAAAGGATGCAAAAAAAGGCAAACGGTGTAAAGAGCAATGTTGTTGCGAGAAATATAAGTTTCGAAGATTATGTAAAATATCTCGATGAAGAGATTGAAATGAAGCGTTACTAATCATCGATTCGATCAACGTTACATATTAAAAGTCGCGGTAGAGACTCGAGACAAGTGCATTTACAAGCGAGTACTACAAGACACTTTTACAGGAAGCAGCACGATTCTACCTGTTTTCAAAAATTGTTTCTTTAATATTTATTAAATAACAGCGTTTTGGAAGACTATTCAAGTTCACGTATTTTTTTTTCTTTCGATCGCGACTAATTAGAACCTCGTAGCTTAAGGGGTTACCCCCACTTGTAGCGCACAAAAAAAGGCCTTTTTCATGAATTTTTTTAAAGAAAACTACAAAACTTTTTTAATCGATCACTATATCATCTTAAAGAACACATCTTGAAGAACTTTCAGTAATTTTTTTATTGAAAAATATTACATTGTTAAGTGGCAAATGGCCGTCAATGAAATAATGTTTTTATTTGTACGGTTTGCGGTGACCAACATTGCGGCGAAGTGGACCATCTGAAACAAATAATGTGGATGAATTTAGTCAAATATACGTATAAAACAGTCTTTAATCGCAGGATTAAAAAAAAAATTCATTTTTCACAAAATGGCGGACAGTCAAAGTTAATGGTTCGATTTTAACGAAAAAAACGGCTGTTTTTTGGCTATAAAACGGTCATTTTTTTCGAAACAAAAAATCGAACGATTAAAGACTACATTTTTATGTATTAAATAAACCTGCAAAATTTCAAGAAGATCGGTTCATTAGTGTTCGAGTAATCTTGGTCACCGACTTCAGAAATGCCATTTCGAGAAAAACGCGTTTAAAGTTTCAATTTCAGTTTACACGAAGAAAATAATTTTTTTTGTAAACTTACATAGAGTTATCTATTCCGGGTCCATACAGAAGTTCTTCCGCCGACGATGCCGCTTGCAAAACGAAAATTTGGTGTTGCCTTCGTAACATTCTTCCTTCACGAGTGCTCTCGGCCGCATGTCTCTCTGCCAGTGCAATCCGTGCTTCGTCCATTTTATCAGCGTATTCGTGCGCGTTGTGTCCACAGCTCACTCCGATTGAGTTCAAATAAAATAATAATGATTTTGAACCTTCGTTGAATAGTCCAACGGCAATATAAGCTACTAAATTTACAACGATTGCTCCACTCGAGACGATTTTTGGGCTGATTTTCCAAATAAGTTGATTGAAGCTTTCGTTGTTATTTTGATTGAAGCCACCGACGCATCTTTCGAGTAAAGTTTCTTTACTCAGATCGTTGTATATAGGTCTGATGGCATCCAATACATTTGATGGAAGTGGTCTGTAATCGTGTTGGAAAGCCTCGTTTCTCGCCTGAGCTCGTTGATATGAACACCACGATTCTTCACCGGTTGGACATCTCTTATGGTGTGGATTTGCATTGGTTGAACTGTAATGATCGAAGGTCGCCCATATTGCCTCATGCATATCGTGAACAGAAGCAGAATGGCGTCGAATAGCAAGTCCATAGTACACAGTGAGCTTGTCAATAAATTTTCCTGTCAGCTTTCCTTTACCACCAAGCTTTTTGTTTTTTTTTTTTACTAAATTACGAAGGCGGGATTCAATACGCTTTTGGACGTGTCCGATGCATTCTTTTTTTATAACTTCTACGTCGTCATAAGGATGAGAATTTACTAGCCCAGTGAATGTCTTCGAATCTCCGTCTCCAATATAGTAACGGTACAGGACATTATATTTTGCTATTGAACGTTTGAAGATTTCGATAATAGAGTCCACCTCCATTTTTCCCGAGGAGCCTTCGTGATTTGCACTGCAGTTATCTTCGTGTGTTTCGTACCATTCTTCGTATTCCGCATCATTTAGTTTATGTTTCCACGATTCACAGATTTTACAAAACGCACTTTTTACCACAAGATCAAGTACTTTTCCACTGTAGTAGCATATGACTGATGTAACTCCGAACAACGACGTATATCCTCGCTTGCTCCAGAATCCATCTCCGGAAACTGTTAATTTAGAAGTTACATCGCCTGCTGCATTAGGTGTATTTTCAATTTCTTCTCGTACGGCTTTTTTAAATATTACATCTGCACATGTTTTCACAGACTCATAAATACTTTTTAAAATTATTGAATATGTAGTCTCGGTAAGAAACCTTGGCATGTCCATAAGTCCGCAAAATTTTTGTGCTCCAGCCATTCCTATGCCGAGAACTCGCATAGTGAATATAAATCGGCGATTTATTTCATACGAATCTGCCACAAAAGGAGAAGATGGTATCAAATTATCTGCACATGAGTCACATTTCACAACGACTTTGAAGCCTAGTCCTCTTGCATTTGCAGTTTCAAATCTAATATTTCCATTACACGTTTTGCACGTCACTAAATTTGAAATAGCAGCAAGCACAACACAAAAGTTTAAAATGCGATATTCAATATTAGGATTTTGATTCACAGTCATATCAATATTATCTTTCAGTTTCTTCGCAGACGTGCTGAAACTTTCAGTTTCCGATTCGGCCAGGTTCGGGTTAAAAATACCCTTCCTTTTTTTTGGTCGAGATTTCCGTAAATTATCACTGCTTCTTGTTTCTCGCGAACCTTTTTTTCGATCCATTTTTAAATGTAAAATAAATAAAAACTGCGCTTATAATATTGTGAACGGCGGAAATAAATACGTCTCATATAGTCGAACTTTCGAGCTACACTGACGAATTTAAACCATAAAAGGCAACGACAATTCGTTTCTACAAATTCCAGTCTATTATATGAACGTTGTGAATGCCAGGTATACAACCCTTTTCATAGAACAATGGACTGAAACCGGAGAGAGTGTCGAGCGCGCCATGCGGCAGACTAGCCAGTCGTTTACACAACGGATTCTTCTCTTTCAACGCTCATATCTCAGTCAATTTTGTTCGGATCGACTTGAAATTTTCAGGCCATATTCTCAGATACTTATACTTCAAAAAAATGCAATAAAAAAAAATCGATTTTTTCAAAGTCGCAAGTGGGGGTAACCCGTTAAAGCGTATTGATAATATTAATTTTTTTTTAATCGTTGCTCCGATAAATTGAGCATTTTTTCGCACATATTTTTGATGCTCAACCGTTTTTTGCGTAGTCACTGTCTAGTGATACTAGTGATATTGGTGAAAATTCTGGTGGCATTCGATCGATCGTACATATGACAGCTGACCAATATTCTTTCTTATCAGTCGTGAGGTTATAAAGATCGCGGTTAATTTGAAATTTTAGTTAGAGTGGCGTTTATAGATAGATAGATAGACGAGTAAAGAGTGACTTTTATTATTATGGATAGAAAAGTGATAGTGGGGAAATAAAGTGTGATAATAAACTATTGAACAGTGACTAAATAAATAATTTTATTTATTAAACCGAGAACCTACAATTTTTTTCCCGAAAGTAAATTCTACAACGGAATCGAAAACGATCCCTTTTCTCTTTGGCCATAAAATGTTCCTCGAATGCAATAATAAGGTTTATTTAGAAACCATTCTCTTCGTTTTTTTGATAACGAAGAGAATGGTGTATGATAAACTCGTATTCGGTGAATATTTAATATCTTTGTCGTGAGGTTATAAAGATCGCGGTCAGTTTTAACTTTTGATCAAAGTAACTTAGGTCCGGTTTTTCCACCTCCCGGTAAATTTTATCTAACAGTTAAAGGTCTGCTATCCAATGCTAAAACCATCAGGTAAAATTTACCTGAACGCACCCTTTGAGCGCTTAGGGACTCCGCACACTGCGCGCGATTAGCGATGAGCGACGAGCGATTGCCAATGAGAGCGCTGTTTTTCCGGACGACGTTCAGAAAAGCAGAGCTCTCATTGGCAATCGCTCATCGTCCATCGCTCATCGCGCGCAGTGTGCAGAGGCCATTACAGCGCTGAAGACAGCGTGCAAACCGAATGTACCCCTTGTCACATCGTTCACACGTCTGTTTACGATCGTCAGTATTCTGTCACATCGTTCACGTCGACTGTCGAAATAATTTCCAGGGAGACTAGACAGAAGGAGTGAACACACCGTACTTAAGAAGTGTTCCCAAAAATCGGTAGAAAATGAGAGGCGCTGCGATCGCAAAGTACACGGTCAGTTTCACGTTGCTGAGGATTATTATTACTATATGCATTAGTACTTTCGGTCACGAGCGCTGCAGTGGCAAAACCAGAAACTATAGCATCAACGTGTTTTGGGCACGCTGGAACTACAAATTGGCCTATGCTGTGTTCACTCCTTCCCTCTAGTCTCCCTGTAATTTCGTTCGTTCATTGTTTGTCTAATTTCGTTCATCGTCTGTCTAAATAATAATATTTCCGGGAAACAGTGCGAGATGTGTGAATTGGATTTAAATTATTTATGTTATGTGAGATTTGTGAAAACAGTGCGGGTTGTTTACTCTTATGGCAATCGGTTCGCGAGTGTTTCTTTGTTAATATATAACCCTTTGAGGGGCACTGGGACATACGCTGTCCCACCTGTTTTGTCTCATTTTTTTTCACTTTTCTGATATAGTATTGCACTTTTTTATGGACAAAAACACTTTATAGACTCTGAGGGGCCTAAGTTATAAGATTTTAATGATACAGTGCGGATATTGTTTATTTACCATTAGTTATAAACAACTAAAGTACAAAAAATACTGATTTTTCAGGATAAATTCGTTTGTGGCTAAACAAAAAGTCCTAGAGTTTTAAAAAATTTTTCACATGTATTCTGTACCTTATACCATAACATATATTTTTTTCAGAATTTGTCGCAAGTTGATTTTTCGTTTCTTTTTTCGAAAATTGAAAAAATACTATTCGTGCGGGAAAAATGGTTGGTTTGAATACAGTTCTTGTTGAATCAACCGGAAATTTGGTATACAAAAGTTTTTAGGGTCCCTGATTACGAATCTGGCATCGTAATTTCAAAATTCAAGATGGCGGATCCAATATGGCGGCGTGTATTTTCGAAATATTTACAAACTGGATATTTTTTGATGAAATTACGCATATGGGGGTTTTCGAGGCCTCTGATTCCAAATCTGGCGTCATAACATCAAAATTCATTTCTTAATTAAATCACGCATATAGGGGTTTGCGAGGTCCCTGATCACAAATCTGGCATCATAATTTCAAAATTCAAGATGGCGGATCCAATATGGCGGATTTTATTTTCGAAATATTTACAAACTGGATATTTCTTGCTGAAATCACGGATATCAAGGTTTGGAGATCCCTTCGAGTCCTCTAAATTCAAGACGGCAAATCCAATATGGCGAACATTTTTTTATGTAAAATTGCAATTATTTATTCAATTATATATTTGTTATAAAAAGTTGGCTTATTCAAACAAAATTTTGAGCATTTCGGGCAATGCATTTGAAACTAGTTCCTTGCCACGTCCTCGTCATTAGTTCCGGGTCACGCTAAAAGGGAGGAATAATAGCAGTAGTGGACTAAATCTGGTTCATGTAATTGTGGCGCCGAAATCGTAATTAGCGGACTCAAAAACCTCCGTGTACGCATTTCTTTGTAAATTGAACAAACAAACGCAAGGTTAGCCCATTGCAGTGACCATATTGGATCCGCCATTTTGAATTTTGTGATTTCGATTTCAAAATCGTAATCAGCGATCCCAAAACCCCTGAGTACTTATTTCTTTGTAAATTCAACAAAAATAGAAAAGTTAGGCGATCACAGTAGCCATATTGGATCCGCCATTTTGAATTTCATAATTTTGATTTCAGAATCGTAATCAGCGAACCCGAAAACCCCCGTATACTCATTCCTTTGTAAATTGAAAAAAAAACGCAAAGTTAGCCCATTACAGTGGTCATATTGGATCCGCCATTTTGAATTTCGTAATTTTGACTTCAGAATCGTAATCAGCAACCCCAAAAACCCCTGAGTACTTATTTATTTGTAAATTGAACAAAAAATCGTAAATTTAGACTATCATAGTGGCCATATTGGATCCGCCATTTTGAATTTCGTAATTTTGAGTTCAGAATCGTAATCAGCGATCCCGAAAACATAAAGATCACCGATAAATGTTTAAATTCGTTGAGCAGAAAAATGTGCCCCTCAAAGGGATAAGGTATAGTGTTGGGCAATGTCTCCTTGTATAAACACTTTGACTTTCCGCTGTTTGTGACAATTTTGCTGCAATCGAAATATCGGTAATGTTTTAACCTATTAGTTTCGGAAGTGTTAAGTGCAGGACGCGTGGACCATAAATGTAAATTTCGGAAAAACTATTTTTTGAGGTTCGGTGATATATATAAGAGTCAAAAACTTTAAATCTCTGTGTTGATAAACGGCAAATGCGAATTTGTGTATACAAAAGTTATTTCGATGTTCAGTGGAAAAAAAGTGTTACGTATTGAATTTGTACGATAAAATTATACGTATGTGAAAAATATTTATAAATGTTTTAAACATGTCATTCATTGGGGGGCATACATTTATGCCCCCCAAATAGTCGTTCCAGTTAATCCCCCCCCACCACCCAGTGCCAAAATACCGTTCCCAACAAAAATTTACAAAAACCCGTCTAAGTCGTTCATGGAAAGATCTCCGCACAAAAATCCTTTCTAAAAACAAACTCATCATACAAAGTTTTATGGGTAACTGCTCTCATTATTTTATCAAATTAAGTCAAATTGTACAGAGGTGATAATTTCATTCTCGTAAATGTTGTACGTTCACAAAAAGTTGATAAATAAATAAAGATCCACTAAAGTATATGTGGCCAAGTACGTGGGATTTTATTATGTTTATAAAATCTCCAATTATGTTCATATGCCATTTCTCTAATTAATGCTTTATTACAGCGAATTATTATCCTATGACTTGGAACTACAAGGGCTTTAAAAAAAATACAGAATTGCATTAGCCTGCGTGAGCTTGAACTCTGCCACACTCTCATTTGTAATATTTGTAGTACAGTTTTATTGGTAACAAATTGATAAAAGTTTACTATCGTACGTAGAGCGGATACGCACAGAGTACTTCTCCGGCCCGAAAATTTTTCGACTAGTCAGCTAAAAATATGCTTTTTTGTTCACGGCAAATTTTTCAACCACTCCGAACATTCAGATCTCCTGACGTAGATTTGAATCTTACCCGCCTTGGAATGCCATCAATTGATGACCGCTTTTACATGGCAGGCTTATTTCGTTTTGTGAAACCTGTTGTAGTAAAAACCGGTGTAAAAGTGCGTGTAAATGGTACCGGATTACTTATTTCGGGTGTACAATACCGTTTAGACGCTCTGTAACTCCAGTTTTTCCCGGGTGTTACAAAACTGGAATAAACGTGCCGTGAAATAACGTGAGATATGCTCGACATGAGCATCGATTCATCGATAACAATTGGTTAAAGGAAAGGAGGATAATTTGGGATACAACACAATCCGCGTATTGTGATTCCAAATTAGCTGTGCTTATTTTACTAGTTAAGAGTATGGATCAGTCACCTAACCTCACCTCGAGTTTTTGAAATTGAAGTTCTTCGACACCGTTTGACCGAATACAAAAAAGCTCTGTCAGTGGACGCGGGACGATGGCAAAAATCCGCTGACAGGGCCTTGTTGTAATCGGTGAAACCGTGTCGAAGAATTTCACTTTCGAAATTTGCAGCTATCTCCCTCGCACTCACGGTGGCGAGATACCGACTGACCCATACTCTTATTGCCAAAATGTATGGTAGATTAATGTTGACTTATGTGACAAATTGTATGGAAAATTTTCGGGCCGGACAAGTACTCTGTGCGTATCCGCTCTACGTACGATAGTAAACTTTTATCAATTTATTACCAATAAAACTGTACTACGAATATTACAAATAAGAGTGCGGCAGCGTTCAAGCTCACGCAGGCTAATGCAATTCTGTATTTTTTTTAAAGCCCTTGTAGTTCCAAGTCATAGGATAATAATTCGCTGTAATAAAGCATTAATAAGAGAAATGGCATATGAACATAATTGGAGATTTTATAAACATAATAAAATCCCACGTACTTGTCCACATATACTTTAGTAGATCTTTATTTATTTATCAACTTTTTGTGAACGTACAATATTTACGAGAATGAAATTATCACCTCTGTACAATTTGACTTAATTTGATAAAATAATGAGAGCAGTTACTCATAAAACTTTGTATGATGAGTTTGTTCTTAGAAACGATTTTTGTGCGGAGATCTTTGCATGAACGACTTAGACGGGTTTTTGTAAATTTTTGTTGGAAACGGTATTTTGGCACTGGGTGGTGGGGGGGATTAACTGGAACGACTATTTGGGGGGCATAAATGTACTTGACTCACCTTTTTTCACAGCATTTATGCTGTTTTTGGCTAGGATTTGTCGACTTTTTGTATGGAAGTCATAGCTTATTAAGCATGTCAATATTGTGTACGTACTCGGGTATGAAATTCATAGCTTGCCAATTAAACATGTCTATATTATGTATGTATCTGAGTGATGCAAAATAATTGACATTTTTGTCGGCATTGCAGCTAAATATGGAACATTTTATCAAAAAGTGATTCTCTCAAGAATTGAATTCTGAATAAAAATTTTAGAGGTCGCTCAAGCGATTTTTTAATAATTTCAGCTAAAAATGGATACATGATCGAATTTCGAGCTGGTGTATCGCGACTATATTCGGAATAGAAATGCAATGTGAAATATTAATCTAAGAAGTGTTCAAATGAATTCAATCTTCCAAATAACCATCTATACTTATAAAATTATTAGATTACTTAAAACGTACAATCATTCAGAGAAGATACGACGTATAAAAGAACAATGAACAAGTAAAAAATTGACTTTTTTTTAAATACAGTAAAAAAAAATTTCAAAAAATATTGCACCGAAACATTCGTGCCAACAGATCAACGGATCGGAAAATATTCCATAAAAAATGATGCCGAAGAAATACTCCAATAGCATCAGAATGCACCAAAAGTTTTGAAATATAAGCAATCATAACGAAACGAGCTTTTGAAACAAAAAAGTATACGTACAAAATTGCGAGAGCTAAAGTTTGATTGGAAAAAATAATTTTGGCCGAAGTACTACGCGAGTTTTTCTTTTATAATGTTTATTGATTACGAATTATATCTCATGTGCAATAGATTTTAAAAAAATTGGTGAAGTACTTATGAAATTTTTTTTTCTCAAATCAAATATCTTTTAGCTCAAAATTACTTCGCATCGCTTGATTCCGTTTTGGATTGCAAGTGCAAATAGTATTTTCATGTATTTAAGGTCTCTACCACTCTAGGATGGTTTAAAACCACATATAATTCAAACTTAGGATGATTGAAACGTAAGGTGGTATCATACACCATTCTCTCAGTTATATAAAAAATGAAGAGAATAGTTTCCAAATAAATTTTATTATTGCATGCAAGGGACCTTTTATGGTAAAAGATAAGAGGCACTGTTTTCGACTCCTATCTAGAGTTTATGTTCGGAAAAATGAATTGTTGGGGCTAGGGTTAATAAAAAAAATTGTTTTTTAAGGCACTCTTCAAACGTTTATTTATTAAATTCCACTTTATTTTTTTGCACTATCACTCTTCTATATATATATATATATATATATATATATATATATATAAGTCACTTTAATCAAAAGTTAAAACTGACCGCGATCTTTATAACCTCACGACAAAGATATTAAATATTCACCGAATACGAGTTTATCATGTACCATTCTCTTCGTTATCAAAAAAACGAAGAGAATGGTCTCTAAATAAACCTTATTATTGCATTCGAGGAACATTTTATGGTAAAAGAGAAAAGAGATCGTTTTCGAATCCGTTGTAGAATTTACTTTCGGAAAAAAATTGTAGGGGCTCGGTTTAATAAATAAAATTATTTATTTAGTCACTGTTCAATAGTTTATTATCACACTTTATTTTCCCACTATCACTCTTCTATCCATAATAATAAAAGTCACTCTTTACTCGTCTATCTATCTATCTATAAACGCTACTCTAACCAAAATTTCAAATTGACCACGATCTTTATAACCTTACGACTATTAAGAAAAAATATTGGTCAGCTGTCATATGCACGATCGATCGAATGTCACCAGAATTTTCACCAATATCACTAGTATCACTAGACAGCGACTACGTAAAAAACAGTTGAGCATCAAAAATGTGTGCGAAAAAATGCTCAATTATCCGGAGCAACGATTAAAAAAAAATTAATATTATCAATACGCTTTAAGCTGCGAGGTTCTAATTAGTCGCGATCGAAAGAAAAAAAAAACGTGAACTTGAATAGTCCTCGAAAACACTGTTATTTAATAAATATTAAAGAAACAATTTTTGAATACAGGTATAATCGTGCTGCTTCCTGTAAAAGTGTCTTGTAGCACTCGCTTGTAAATGTACTTGTCTCGAGTCGCTACCGCGACTCTTAATAGACGAATAAAGAGTGACTTTTATATAGATAGAAGAGTGATGGTGGGAAAATATAGTGCAATAATGAACCATAGAACAGTGCCTAAATAAATACTTTTTTAATGAAACCTAGCCCCTGCAATTTTTTTCCAAACGTAAACTCTACTACAATGGAATCGAGAACGATCCCTTTTCTCTTTTACCATCAAATTGTTCCCCGAATGCAATAACAAGGTTTATTTAGAAATCATTCTCTTCGTTTTTCTGTTAACCAAGAGAATGGTGTATGATAAACTCGTATTCGGTGAATATTTAATATCTTTGTCGTGAGGTTATAAAGATCACGGCCAGTTTCAACTTTTGCTTGAAGTGACTTTTATTATACATTGAAGAGTGATAGTGCAAAAATAAAGTGTGGTTCAATAAATAAACTTTTGGACAGTGTCTAAATAAATATATTTTTTATTAACCGTAGACCCAACAATCCATTTTTCTGAACGTAAACCCTAGAACGGAGTCGAAAACGGTGCCCATTTACTTTTACCATAAAATATTGCTCGGATGCAAAAATAAGGTTTATTTAGAAACCATTCTCTTTGTTTTTTTTTTTTGATAACTAAGAGAAAGGTGTATGATAAACGCGTATTCGGCGAATACTTAATATCTTTGTTGGGAGATTATAAAGATCGCGGTCAGTTTCGACTTTGGATCAAAGTGACTTTTATAATATTACCGATAGAAGAGTAATAGTGCAAAAATAAAGTATGATTCAATAAATAAACTTTTGGACGGTGTCCAAAGAAATATTTTTTTTTTATTAACCCTAGTCCCAACATTCTATTTTTCCGAACGTAAACTCTAGATCGGAGTTGAAAATTGTGCCTTACTCTTTTACCATAAAATTTTCCTCGGATGCAATAACAAGGTTTATTTAGAAACCATTCTATTTGTTTTTTTTTTTATAACTATATAAGAGAATGGTGTATGATAAACTCATATTCGGTGAATAATTAATATCTTTGAACAGTCGTTAGGTTATAAAGATCGCGGTCAGTTTTATTTGGTTAAAGTGAAACTTTTAGTTAAAGTGACTTGAATATATAGATAGAAGAGTGATAGAGTGCAAAAATAAAGTGTAATTCAATGAATAATCTTTAGAACAGTGCCTAAATAAATAATTTTTTTTTTTAACTCTAGCCTCAATATTCCAATTTTCCGAACGTAAACTCTATAATGGGGTCAAAAACGGTGCCTCTTCTCTGTTACCACAAAATGGCCCTTGCATGCAATAATAAGGTTTATTTGGAAACAATTGTCTACGTTTTTTATACAAGCGAGAGAATGGTATATGATACCACTCTAGGTTTGAATTATACATGGTTTTAAACCACCCTAGAGTGGTTAAATACATGAAAATACTATTTGCACTTGCAACCCAAAATGGAGTCAAGTGATGCGAAATAATTTGGAGCGAAACGATATTTGATTCGAGAAAAAAAAAATTCATAAATACTTTACTAATTTTGTTTTCCCTGTTGCTCATGAGATATAATTCGTGATCAATAAGCGTTATAAAAGAAAAACTCATGTGGCACTTCGACCGAAATTCTTTTTTTCAATCACACTTTTGCTCTCGTAATTTGGTGCGCATATTTTTTTTTGTTTCAAAATCTCGTTTTGTTAAGATTACTTTTATTGAAAAACTTTCGGTGCTTTCTGATGATATTGGAGTAATTTCTCGGTATCATGTTTTATGGAATATTTTCCGATTCGTTGAACTGTTGGAATGGATGTTTCAGTGTAATATTTTTTCAAATATTTTTGCAAAGTCGAAAAAAATTAAAGTTTTTACTTGTCCGTGGTTCTTTTATACGTCGTATCTTCACAGAATTACTGTACATTTTAAGTAATCTAATAATTTTATAAGTATTGACGGTTAATTATGAAGATAAAACTAATTTGAACACTTCTTAGATCAATATTTCACATTATATTTTTGGTCCAAATATAGTCCCGATACACCAACTCGAAATTCGATCGTGTATCTATTTTCATCCGAAATCATTAAAAATTCGCTTGAGCGACCTTTAAAATTTTTATTCAGTATCTAATTCTTTCGGGAATCACAATCATAAGAACAATCTCAAAAGTAAGTTACATATTTATGTTAAATGATAAATGTGTTGATGTTGAAGTTGGCTTCATTAAAAAGCATGAAATTCGTCATTACTTTTTAGCAGAATCGAAAATTATTTCTAGTATTGGATTCGACAATATTTCTTTCATCACACGTCCGCGGAAGGATCAATCCGCCTTGCAGAAGTGGAATTTTTCGCGGAAATGTGGTATAGTATAAGCATAGTATCTAGAGTCGCGGTAGCGACTCGAGACAAGTACATTTATAAAAGAGAGTTCGCTCCAAGACTGTTTACGGCGAGGATCGCGTTTCCAACTGTTTTCGACAACTTTCAAAAATTGTTTCCATAATATTTAAATAATTAAGATATGTTGGAGGATGTTGCGGGTTCACGTATTTTTTTTTTTTTTTTTCTTGCGATCGTGACTATTTGGAACTATGTAGCTTAACGCGTATTGAGGATACACGGAGAAAATTTTACACAAAAAACTACTATGTTCACATTGCGTCGTGGAACTATGTCGTCGCTTTTGAGCAAAATTTACTATGTTTTGAATAGAAAAATAGTAAATTTCTTCACAATGGTCGACATGGTACCACGCCGCTATGCGAACATAGTAATTTTTCGTATAAAATTCTTACCGTGTATTAATATTTTATTTTTTCGTTGTATCAAAAAATTGTGCATTTTTTCGCACACATTTTTGCCGTCTATTTGTTTTTTTTCGCAGTCGCTGTCTAGTGACACTAGTAATACTGTTATAGAAATCTGGTGATTCGTGAATAATACACTGACTACATACCTATATATTTCTGATTGACTTTCCGTTTATTATGGTTTTATGAAGTGGTAGTAGTGATGAGGTTATAAAGATCGCGGAAGTGGCAGCTGAACAATATTTTTTTCGTCAGTCTTAATTTTTTGGTTTGCGTGACTGTCCTTACTTTTGGTCAGTCTTTTTTAAAATAAAACAGTCGTGAGGTATAAAGATCGCGGTCAATCTGAACTTTTGGTTACAGTGACGTTTATAGATAGATAGACGAGTAAAGAGTGACTATTATTATTATAGATAGAAGAGTGATAGTGGTAAAATAAAGCGTAATAATAAACTATTGAACAGTGCATAAATAAATAATTTCATTTATTAAACCTATCTCCTACAATTTGTTTTCCGAACGTAAACTCTACAACGGAGTCAAAAACGATCCCTTTTCTCTTTTACCATAAAATGTTCATCGATTGCAATAATAAGGTGTATTTAGATTTAGAAATCATTCTCTTCGATTTTTTTTTAACTAAGCGAATGGTATATGATAAACTCGTATTCGGTGAATATTTAATATCTGTGTCGTGAGGTTATAATGATCGCGGTAAGTTTTAACTTTTGATTAAAGTGAATTTTATTATAGATAGAAAAGTGATAGTGCAAAAATAAAGTGTAATTTATTAAATAAACTTTTGAACAGTCTAAATAAATAATTTTTTTTATTAACCCTAGCCCGAACAATCCATTCTTCCGGACGTAAACTCTATAGAATCATATTTTATCCAGAGTCGCGGTAGCGACTCGAGACGATTTTATATACTATAATGTTGAAGATGATGAGTCGCTACTAGAGTCTTTACAGTAAATAGAGTGGTTTCGAACAGTTTTTGAAAATTGTTTCGGCGATATTTAAAGAATTACAGCGTTTTGAAAAATGTTGTGGGTTCACGTATTTTTATTTTTTTTTCTTTCGATTGTGACTATTTAGAACTCTGTAGCCTAACGCATATTGGAAATATTAATATTTCATCCTTCCAAATCATCAAAAAAAGGTGGCATTTTTCGCATACATTATTTGACGTTTAGCGGTTGCCGTCTCGTAACACTAGTTATAACTAGAAATTTTCTGGTGATATGCGAGACTGTGTTCATTGATGTGACAGCCGATGACTTTTCTTCAGGATGCATAAGTAAGTGTGACAGCTATGAGTTTAGAAAAAAGATCGCGGTTATACTAGTGACAGTTGTGGGCTTAAAAAGGAAGGATATAAAAATCGCGGGTGTGAAAGCAGATAATTTGATTTTTGGTTAGACATATTCGAGATCAGGACTTTAAACGCGTATTCGGTAAACATTTAATATCTTTGTAGTAAGTTTATAAAGATCGCGGTCAGTTTCAACTTTTGATTAAAGTGACTTTTATTATATTATCAGTAGAAGAGTGATAGTGCAAAAATAAAATTTGAATCAATAAATAAACCTTTGAACAGTATCTAAATACATAATTTTTTTAATTAACCCAAGCCCCAACAATCCATTTTTCCGAACGTAAACTCTAGAACGGAGTCGAAAACATTGCCTCTTCTCTTTTACCATAAAATGTTCCTTGAATACAATAATAAAGTTTATTTAGAAACTATTCTCTTTTTTTTTGATAACTAAGAGAATGGTGTACGATAAACTCGTATTCGGTGAATATCAAGAGACTCGGTAGAGTCTCGGAACAAGTACATTGACAGCTCTGCCGTCTGCTGTCCCGAGGCTCGCCAAGTCTATATTATCTCTAAACAAGACGATTCGCGGTGGTGGGGGTAAAATTTTTATGACGTTTTCGCTAATTGTAGAGCCTAGGAGTCATTTGGCGGCTTGAAAAGCGAACTTTTGACTAATTGAGCGATGCTCTTTCGATTGAGCCTAAAATCAGCACGATTGGTTGCGTAATTGCTGAGAAAAAACTTTGCACAGGCTTAGGATTATGCTCGATTCTACTACATTCAAGAATTTGCCTTGTCTGTATATGCGCTCAGACGATACAATCAAAGGCGTTTTGATGCCCATCAAAACCCATTTCCATAAAAGCCGGTCTCCGGCAACGGAAGCAACGAGTTGCGATTGGTCACGACGACTCGTCTTTCCTCTGTACGGAGCCAACATAAAGTTTGAACGTTGTTTGGACATAACTAAGTGCGGGACGTGTGAGCAATTATATCGATAAATTTATAAAAAAAATCATTTCATGGTTCAGTGTGGTGATATTCGATCGATCGTCCATATGACAGCTGACCAATATCTTTTTTATAACAGTCATGAGGTTATAAAGATCGCGGTCAATTTCAACTTTTGGTTAGAGTGGTGTTTATAGATAGACGAGTAAAGAGTGACTTTTATATAGATAGAATAGTGATGGTGGGAAAATAAAGTGTAATAATGAACCATTGAACAGTGTCTAAATAAATATTTTTTTACTTAAACCTAGCCCCTACAATTTTTTTCCAAACGTAAACTCTGCTACAACGGAATCGAAAATGATCCCTTTTCTCTTTTACCATCAAAATGTTCCCCGAATGCAATAATAAGGTTTATTTAGAAACCATTCTCTTCGTTTTTTCTGTTAACCAAGAGAATGATGTATGATAAACTCATATTCGGTGAATATTTAATATCTTTGTCGTGAGGTTATAAAGATCGCGGCCAGTTTCAACTTTTGCATAAAGAGACTTTTATTATAAAAATAAATTTATTTATATATTTTTATATTTAATTTTATATTATTTATATATTTTTATATTTATTTTTTTTTATTTATATATTTTTATATTATATTATATTATATATATTATATTATATTATATTATATATATATTTATATATTATTTATATATTTTTATATTTATATTTAAAATTTATTTATATATAAAAATAAAGTGTAATTCAATAAATAAACTTTTGGACAGTGTCTAAATAAATATATTTTTTTATTAACCCTAGAGCCAACAATCCATTTTTCTGAACGTAAACTCTAGAACGGAGTCGAAAACGATGCCTGTTTACTTTTACCATAAAATGTTCCACGGATGCAAAAATAAGGTTTATTTAGAAACCATTCTCTTTGTTTTTTTTTCTTTTGATAACTAAGAGAAAGGTGTATGATAAACGCGTATTCGGTGAATACTTAATATCTTTGTTGGGAGGTTATAAAGATCGCGGTCAGTTTCAACTTTTGATTAAAATGACTTTTATCATATTACCGATGGAAGAGTAATAGTGCAAAAATGAAGTGTGATTCAATAAATAAAATTTTGAACGGTGTCTAAATAAATATTTTTTTTTTATTAACCCTAGTCTCAACAATTCATTTTTCCGAACGTAAACTCTAGAACGGAGTTGAAAACGGTGCCTCTTCTCTTTTACCTTAAAATGTTCCTCGGATGCAATAACAAAGTTTATTTAGAAACCATTCTCTTTTTTTTTTATAACTATATAAGGGAATGGTGTATGATAAACTCGTATTCGGTGAATAATTAATATCTTTGAATAGTCGTTAGGTTATAAAGATCGTGGTCAGTTTTACTTGGTTAAAGTGAAACCTTAGGTTAACGTGATTTGAATATGTAGATAGAAGAGTGATAGAGTGCAAAAATAAAGTGTAATTCAATGAATAAACTTTAGAACAGTGCCTCAATAAATAATTTTTTTTAACCCTAGCCTCAATATTCCAATTTTCCGAATGTAAACTCTACAATGGAGTCAAAAACGGTGCCTCTTCTGTGTTACCATAAAATGTCCCTTGCATGCAATAATAAGGTTTATTTGGAAACTATTCTCTACGTTTTTTATATAACCGAGAGAATGGTGTATAATACCACTCTAAGTTTGAATTATACATAGTTTTAAACCACCCTAGAGTGGTTAAATACATGAAAATACTATTTGCACTTGCAACCCGAAATGGAATCAAGTGACGCGAAATAATTTTGAGCGAAACGATATTTGATTTGAGGAAAAAAAAATGCATAAGTACTTTACGAATTTTGTTTTCTCTATTGCTCATGAGATATAATTCGTGATCAACAAACGTTATAAAAGAAAAACTCATGTGGCACTTCGACCGAAATTCTTTTTTCCAATCACACTTTTGCTCTCGAAATTTGGTGCGCATACGTTTTAGGGTTCCGTACCCAAAGCGTAAAACGCGACCCTATTACTATGACTCCGCTGTCCGTCCGTCTGTCTGTCTGTCCGTCTGTCACCAGGCTGTATCTCATGAACCGTGATAGTTAGACACTTGAAATTTTCACAGATGATGTATTTCTGTTGCCGCTATAACAACAAATATTAAAAAACAGAATAAAATAAATATTTAAGGGGGCTCCTATACAACAAACGTGATTTTTTGCCGCTTTTATAGATAATGGTACGGAACCCTTCGTGCGCGAGTCCGACTTGCACTTGGCCCGTTTTTTTTGTATCAAAATCTCGTTTCGTTATGATTACTTTTATTGCAAATCTTTCGGTGCATTCTGATGATATTGAAGTAATTTCTCGGTGTCATTTTTTATGGAATACTTTCCGATCTGTTGATCTGTTGGAATGGATGTTTCAGTGTAATATTTTTTCAAATTTTTTTACAAAATCAAAAAAAATTAAAGTTTTGATACTTGTTCGTAGTTCTTTTATCAAGAGACTCGGTAGAGTCTTGGGACAAGTATATTGACAGCTCTGTCGTCTGCTGGCCCGAGGCTCGCCCGAGTATATTATCTCTGAATAAAACGATTTGCCGTGATGGGGGTAAAAACTGAAATTCATTTTCTTTAATTACGAAGCTCAGGAGGCATATGATGATTTGAAAATTGAACTGGAGATTTATTACGAAAAAATACTTCGATTGAGCACTAAATCAGCACGATTGATGCCGTATTTGCTGAGAAAAAACTTTGCACAGGCTCAAGATTATGCTAACATCGAAGTATTGGCATGTCTGTATACGACGCAATGAAAGGCCTGTTGACGCCTTACGAGCTTGTGATTGGCCATTCCGTTAGATCTTTCTCGTTAGATCTGCAGTTTTTATTTTCCACGCTTAACTCTACGACGGAAACGAAAGCGATCTCTTTTCTCTTTCGCGATTAAATGTTCCTCGTATGAAATTTGTTAAGAAATCATTCTTTTCGTTTCTTTGATAACTATGAAATGGTGTACGTTGAACTGTTAATCATGATTGGTGTGAATCGATATAAATTTGCAAAAGAAATTATAAAACTAATAATGAGTGTCAAAAAAATGTATATGACAAGATTTGTTATTATCATGCCGAGTTTTGAGCAGTGTCTAATGAATATTTTTTTTAACTCTACACCGTTGTCAATTTATTTTATTGGTCCCTTTCCTCTTTATTATAAAATGTTCCTCTCTTGCCATAATAAGGATTTGTACATCATAAAATGTTCCTTGCATGATAATTGTTGGTCTATTTCAAAAGATTGTCGACGTCGCTTTTCTATCCAAAATATGGTGTATAATTATCTCGCGTTTGATGAATTAATAGACAAATACACTGTCACCCTGCATCTGGATATATATGGATGCCTCTGGATGATAACCGTAGTAAGTAATGATATATCTTTATGTGAAAATAGCTTGTATAATATATCCTTATGTCAAAAGACTATGGCGGTATATAGCCCATATCCTGGTATTATCAAAATTTGTATCTTCGGATTGCAACGAATACCTATAGACTCTAAAAATTCTGTGAAGCGACAAATGTACCAAGTATTTCCACTTCTTGGCTCCAATTGTAGCATTATGAATTGAACATTTTGTTATGAAAATTCGTCGGTTGCTCATTTGTCAATGGCATCAAAAATATTGTCTTTGGAACACCATGGATATATGCAATATTTCAGAATTTTGTTTGGCTCCATATGGTCTATATTTTTTCACATCCCCGCTTTAGTTGTAGCATAATGAATTTAAAAAAATTATTTCAGAAATTCTTCAGATGTGTTTTTTCTGACATTATCAAAATTTATATCTTTGAATTGCAACGAATGCCTACAGACTTTGGAAATTGTGTGAAGCGACAAATGTACCAAGTATTTATACTTTTTGCCTCCGATTTTAGCATTATGAATGGAAAATTTTGTTATGAAAATTCTTCCGCTGCTCATTTGTCGATGAGATCAAAATTATTGTCTTTGGAATGCCATGAATATATGCAAAATTTCAGAATTTTGTTTGGCTCCATATGCGCTCTATTTTTTCACTTCCCCACTTTAGTTGTATTATGAATTTTGAAAAAATGTTTCAGGAAGTCTTCCGATGTGTTTTTACTGATATTATCAAAATTTGTATAAAAGGATTGTAATGAATACCTACAGACTTTGAAAATTCTGTGAAGCGACAGATGTGCCAAGTATTTTCCCTTTTTGGTTTCGATTATGGCATTAGGAATTGAAAATTTTGTTATGAAAATTCTTCGACTACTCATTTGTCGATGGGTTAAGAATTGCTGGCTTCAGAATGCCACGCATACATGCAAAATTTCAGAATTTTGTTGGGCCCAATGTGCGCTACATTTTTTCAGTTCCCTAATTTAGTTGTAGCATAATGAATTTTGAAAAATTGTTTGAGGAAGTCTTCTGATGTTTTTTTACTGATATTATCAAAACTTATAGCATTGGATTGCAACAGATACCTACAGATTTTGAAAATTCTGTAAAGTAACAAATGTACCAAGTATTTCCACATTTTGGCTCCGATTGTTGGATTATGAATTAAAAATTTTGTTATGAAAATTCTGCGGTTGCTCATTTGTCAACGGGATCAAAATTATTGTCTTCGGAATGCCATGAATATATGCAAAATTTCAGAATTTCATTTGGCTCTATTGAGCTATATTTTATGACTTCCCCACTTTAGTTGCAGCATAATAAATTTTGAAAAATTGTTTCAGGAAGTTTCAGGAAGGATGTGTTTTTACTGATATTATCAAAATTTGTATCATTGAATTGCAACAGATACGTACAGACTTTGAAATATCTGTGAAGTGACAAGTGTGCCCAATATTTCCACTTTTTGGCTCGAATAGTGGCATTATTAGGACTTGAACATTTTATTATGAAAATTCTTCGGTTGCTCATTTTTGGATGGGATTTAAATTTGGCTTCGAAAAGTAATGGCTACATACAAAATTCATAAACTTTATTGAGCCCAATGTGTGGTATGCTTGAGTTGTGGCATGATTAATTCAAAAAATTGTCAGAAATTCTTTGGTTCCTTTTTTCTGGAAGTATAAAAATTTGTTTCATTGGAACGCAACGTATACTTACAATCTTTGGAAATTTCCTGAAGCAACATGTGTGCTCAGTATTTCTACTTTTTGGCACCTCTTGTGGCATAACGAATTGAAAAATATTTTCAAAAAGATTTGCTCTACGGATGCTCTGGTTGCGATGGTTCGAAAATTTGCACGAAGATAATGCAACTGGTCCAACTCAACTCGATCCATTTTCTTGGGCATAATATTGATCTAAGTTTGCCCGCTTTGTTGAATTTATTGTTTTAAAATATCCATAACATACTTTGTGAACTTTTCAAAATTCAAAGATAATATTAAAATATCTGTAAGTTCTAGTTTTGAGGCTTTCACAGCCATTATTATTATAAATGGTATTTGCAAATATCATAATTTCACCTTGTTGATAAATATAGGAATGAAGAAATGCATAAATTTTTTTACAATGGATTCGATACGTTTTCTATCCAATTACGTAAAATTGGTTCTTTGATGTTTCATTTATCTAGAGCGAAAAATTTCGGAAAAAGTTCTGCCTTCCATTTCTATCGTCGGGATAATTTTTTCGTTGATATTTACATGAATCTAAGTAGTACTGCGAGTTGTTCTACTTGGATTCATTAAAATCTTAACGAAAAAATTATCCCGACAAAAAGATGCGATATTTGGTTCTCAATAACCCAGATCAATACGCATAAAATGAATGACTTTTTATGTATCGAGATGAAACCAATGTGGACAAATATTTATTCACATCACATTTTATGGTCGATTGCCGGAATTACGTTTACGATAGCTGCTTTTATCTCCTGTAATTAATTCAAAAAATTGTAGGACCTTCAAAGCTCATAAACTTTATTGAGCCCAATGTGTGGTATACTTGAGTTGTGGCATGATTAATTCAAAAAATTGTCAGAAAGTCTTTGGTTCCTTTTTTTCTGGAAGTATAAAAATTCGTTTCATTGGAAGGCAACTTATACTTACAAACTTTGGAAATTTCCTGGAGCAACATGTGTTCTCAGTATTTCTACTTTTTGGCTCCTATTGTGGCATAACGAATTGAAAAATATTTTCAAAATGATTTGCTCTACGGATGCTCTGGTTGTGATGGTACGAAAATTTGCACGAACATAATGCAACTGGTACAACTCAACTCGATCCATTTTCTTGGGCACAGTACTGATCTAAGTTTGACCGCTTTGTTGAATTTATTGTTTTAAAATATCCATAACATACTTTCTGAACTTTCCAATATTCAAAGATAATATTAAAATATCTGTAAGTTCTAGTTTTGAGGCTTTCACGGCCATTATTGTTATAAATATCAAAATTTGTATCAAAATATGTATCATGGGAATGTAGCCGATACCTACGAACTTTTAACATTTTGTGCGCCAAGTATTTCCACTTTCTGTCTTTGATTGTGGCATTATGAATTGAAAAATTTATTACCAAAAGTCTTCTGCTGCTCATTTTTGGATGCGATTAAAATTTCTGTCCTCGGAACGCAATAGATACATCCAAATTTTCTGAACTTTGTTGGGCTTAAAGTGCAATATGTTTTTTCACTTTTCATATAAATATAATAAGGAGATACTGCTATTTAATATGTTTCTTTGATAAGCACAAATTCAAATTGCTACAAATTTTATGGAAGAGTTCTGACTGCTCTAATCTTACCCTCAAAAGCTTTGTAAATTTTTGTATCGGACTCCCAGTTCCCGACTTATTTTAGCCTGATTCCAGAAAGGTAAATCGAAATGTCAAAACAATTTGACTGGCTCGAGAATAAAAAAATGCCAAATTGAAAATTCCAAAACACGTGTCCCTTTATTTCATGGGGAAAAAACCAAACCCGAAGTAGAAAGGGTCAGGGTTTGGAAATGAAAAAGCGATAATTTCCGAATATAACCTTTTTCTAATCTATATAAAGCGAGATGTTCGAAAAGAACGAGAAAAAACGAATCATATCATGCATAAAAATCCCCCTCGTGGAAAAAACCTGGACAAGTACATTTGTTGACCGCCGTTCCCATATTGTTCCACGAATATACATACACTGCAAAAACCTTTTCTCACAAAAATCCCTGAGAAAATCAAATCCTATCAAAAAGTAAGAAAACAGACCACTCTCAAAAAATATATCAAATAAATTCAAATCACACAAAACAAAATGAGTTAATCCTCGCGAAAACCTAAGGTTGGGTTTCACAAAAAGTTATAAAATAAATGGAGTTATACTAAAATATATGTGGCCAAATATGGGAGGCTTTATCGTGTGACAAAATCTTTAAATAATGTAGAATGTTGATAGAGAAAAGAATCAAGTTCGAAAATGCAGTTGTTTTACCTACCAGAATGAAAATAACAACTCTGCATTAATAAGAGTCTGAAGCAAAAAAACATTGCAAACGAAAAAAAATTAGATGAAAAAGAATTTCGGCCGAAGTACTTGGCGAGGTTGTCACCATGACCGATACATTATGTAAATTAACGGGACAGACCTAGTTAGAATTTTCGAAAAATCGATTTTTTTTTATTTCATTTTCAAAAAGTAGAATCTCTTACGAACATTTTCCGCCCAGGTAAATGTAAATCGGACCATTATTCGCCGAAATACAAGACTTTGTAGCACGTCGTGTCTGAGCCATAGGTAAGCAGGTAGCGGACTTCAAGTGCGTTTTTCTCGAAACCATGTTTTTGAAGTCGGTGATCACTGTAGCTCGAGAACGGCTCTACCGATCGGGTTGAAATTTATATCACTTCTTCTATACATGGTAGTCCTCCATATGAACGAAGGATTTTTTTTTTTGGATAATTATTTTTATTTTTAATAGCAAAAAATGGAACTGATATTTTGGTCAAAAAAACACTTTTGACTTTTAACGGCCGCCATTTTGTGAAAAATGGAAATTTTTCAAAACCCTTCGTTCAACTGGAGCATTATATCATTAACTAAAAATCCCCTCCGTTTTTTTTGTTTCAGATGAGCCGTTGCAGCGTGAGCTTGATCACCGCAAACCGTGTTTTTTTTTGCAGCGTCCTCGGCAATTGACGGTCACCAGCTTATTTCGATATGTATTGCGTTGAAAAAATTGCAACATATACATTACATATGTATCTTTTAAACGGAAGAACTTTTGTTGTGAATTATTTTATCGTTTGACCAAAAAAAAATCGGAAAAAAGGCCTTTTTTTTGACGTTCCAACTAGGTCTGTCCCGTTAAGTGAAAAAACATTCGTCAAGTACTTCGGCCGAATTTTTTTTTAATCTAATGTTTTTCTATGTTTTATAAAACAATTTGTAAGTCAAGGACGATGCATCATATTCTTCCGTCATTTCATCTTTGAAAGAATAATAAATCTAAGGCTCCTGACAGTAAATTTAAATATAATTATCTATTTGTAGCTTAGACCGAAATTGCTAATATTCTCGCTGTCTTTTCGCCCATAAATGCCTTATTCTAATACACAACTTAAAAGCTAATAGTAAAGTATTTAATTTTCTGAAATTTTGTCTTGGGGAAAAACTGGTATTTGAGGTCTCTTCTATAATACTTTCCTGCTAAGCTATAATCGACTAATAACCTATCAACGATTTACTAACATCTCGAAAATACTTCGAGTCTGTAGTGAACTCTTTTGAAATCATTATAACTTTTTTCTTATTACAGGAACGAAACGCTGCTATATTTAAACAACTTCAATAACAATGAATTTATGGTAGAAAATCTGTCTCATTCTCTTATGTCGAATTAGTAGTGTGAGCAGTACTGATTCCTGACATTGAAATAAATCGGTGATGTAATGATGCAAACACCTTGTAAGTTTATTTGTTATATACATACTCTATTGGAGTCTATATAAAGCGATATATATGAAAATACTATAGAAAAAGGAAGTGATATCAAATAGCAAAAATCCCCTCCCGGGGAAAAAAACCTGGACAAGTACATTGGTGGTCCCTCGTTTCCCTATGATATCACAAAAAATCCATAACCCCACTTAAATTTTTTTTTTTTAATCTTTACTAATTTTATGCATATCCCGAAGGGAAACCAACCATATAAATCACTAAATATCCGGCCAAAAATGCAGACTTCCCAATAAATGTTACTTTGAATTTATTTCCACAGAACAAAGCAAGAATCAAAACATTAAAAAATCAGCGTTATCAAGATGAGAAAAATACCACTTATAATTGGTGTGTAAGAAGTATCAATAGTCTAGAAAAAAATGAAAAAAAGGTCGACATCTAAGTTACGTGCAGCAGTAAAATTTATGATATCAGTACTAGGACAAGTATTTCTTTAGTGACTGAGAAGATATCAATATGGACGTACCGGCAACGTAGGGCATGCAGTTGGTGCATTGCTTCTGGGATCTCCTAAGTCGAGTAGCTACTTTTGTTTTGGCTATGGCGCGACCAATGTTGCCAAATAGTATTTACTTTTATGACCTAATGAAACAATATTGCCCGCGCCATGGCTAAAATAACGAAAAACAAGCAGGAACAGGAAGTTTCGCATAAGATCCCATGCTTTTTTAATGTTAAAAAAAAACTTTCATTTATGTCTGTACATGATAGCACAGTTTTGTTTGATTGGTAATAATTTGATGAACGTTCACCACCGTACGTTGAGCGTATACGCACAGAGTACTTGTTCGGCCCATAACTTTTTATTAAAATTGCTCATTCCAGTAAAAATCAGGGGTCTCGCTCAAAAATCAAGGGTTATAAATACGCACTTTTTCATTGTTGGTATTGTCTTATTTAATTTTTATTTTTTTATGATTAATCCCGCATAACGGTTTAAATTCTCATTTTCAAAACATAAAGGGCTATTTTGATAGCTGGCGCCCAAGAACGTCAAAATGAAACGAACGGAGGGGGATTATTTTGTGTGAAATTTGCGTGATCTTAAAACTTTGGATACAAATTTGACGGTGCATTCATAGCCTGCATTGATCTTTTGACCATTCACCAGTGGTTACTTAGATTTTCTACTAATAAATAGTAGCTTTCCAAAGTATAATAACTTTCATTGCTGGCAATAGTAGTTTTCGAAAGTATGATACGCTACGTTGCTGGCGATGGTTTACTGAGTCGCATTTTCAGAAATTTCATAACTGACTGCACTTTATGTTAATGCAATTTTATGATGACTACGAACACCATTTTATTCCGATTGAATCGACGTCGAATATTGTGTATGATACAAGGCCATTCTGAAATTCGCAGAAGAATTGATTTTCTTATAAATTTCTAACGGCGAAAAGCAACGCATGCAACGAAAAGCACGTCCAATTTGATTTTCACTTGAATGAGCAATTTTAATAAAAAGTTATGGGCCGGACGAGTACTCTGTGCGTATACGCTCAACGTACGGTGGTGAACGTTCATCAAATTATTACCAATCAAACAAAACTGTGCTATCATGTACAGACATAAATTAAAGTTTTTTTTTAACATTAAAAAAGCATGGGATCTTATGCGAAACTTCCTGTTCCTTATTTTGTTTTTCGTTATTTTAGCCATGGCGCGGGCAATATTGTTTCATTAGGTCATGAAAGTAAATACTATTTGGCAACATTGGTCGCGCCATAGCCAAAACAAAAGTAGCTACTCGACTTAGGAGATCCCAGAAGCAATGCACCAACTGCATGCCCTACGTTGCCGGTACGTCCATATTGATATCTTCTCAGTCACCAAAGAAATACTTGTCCTGGTACTGATATCATAAATTTTACTGCTGCACGTAACTTATATGTCGACCTTTTTTCATTTTTTTCTAGACTATTGATACTTCTTACACACCAATTATAAGTGGTATTTTTCTCATCTTGATAACGCTGATTTTTTAATGTTTTGATTCTTGTTTTGTTCTGTGAAAATAAATTCAAAGTAACATTTATTGGGAAGTCTGCTTTTTTGGCCGGATATTTAGTGATTTATATGGTTGGTTTCCCTTCGGGATATGAATAAAATTAGTAAAGATTAAAAAAAAAAAATTTAAGTGGGGTTTTGGATTTTTTGTGATATCATAGGGAAACGAGGGACCACCAATGTACTTGTCCAGGTTTTTTTCCCCGGGAGGGGATTTTTGCTATTTGATTTGATATCTTTGAACAGTCGTGAGGTTATAAAGATCACGCTCAGTTTCTGTTTTAGTTAAAGTAACTTTTATATATATATATATATATATATATATATTGTGACGTGGTAATGTTGCCCACGTCACTAAACGATTAAGTTTTGGCACGGCACGGAAAAGGAGCGTTCTTCGGCATCGAAGAATCTCTCTCGAGCAAATCTAGAAGGGCCAAATGCGAGCGTATTTACCGAATATTAATTTTATTTTGATTTAATTTTATTATTGTACGAGCGAGCGGCGGTTATCCACGATAATTTCGAGTCAAGGAAGGCTTAGGCGATTCAGAGAGGGGATATCGAAACGTCATCGAGTCGGAGAGCAGAGGGAAATTCAAATTTCGAGTTTCGCTGTTGAAGGTCATCACGCGTGGGTCGCTAACTCCATGCCCTCACCCTCAGCTGTCTAACCTCAGGATGCGTCCATCAGCATCTAGAGATCGCCATATTCTCGTTGGAATAAGCCGAAGGCACAATTTCATCGTGTCGAAACATCGAAAATACCGCTCAGCATAATGTCAAACGTATCGGCTCAGCATATCGTCGGAATTCAAAATAATACGTTGAGGTCAGGTCGGCGAGAAAAGGTTCTTGAAAACTCTCGAATATTCTAGAACAAACGGTTGCGATTCTCGGGAGTAGGCTAAGGGTGGGGGGTTAGGACCCTGGTCCGCGTACTTGCTCTCGCGATAATGATCGAGGACTCGAGTTTTGGGCAGCAATGACGGAGGACGTCTTTTCTCGGGCCGTTGCCGTTCCTGATCAAGAATTCGACGCCGCCAGAATATCGATGGAGAGATTCGTGGTCTTTTCCGGATCTCGTCCTACGGAAACTGTAGTGGTGAGCCGTCGTTTCGCTCTTATTGGGTTTTTATCGTTTATCGTATCGTATTTACTCGCGAGTAACTTTTTGGAGAATTTTATGATTAACGAGCGATATTGTTTCGGGGCACGCACGCGTTTGGAAAATTCTGGTTACGCCTTGTCTCGCGATTTTTATCTCTCGCGATTTGTCGTTGTCGTTTAATGAATTTGAATTGCCGAGAGGAATTCTATTATAATTTTGTCCAATCTCGAGATCCATAGTTTTAGTAATTTTTGTTATGTAATTGTCGGTATCGATCGGGTCACATATCTTTAAAGTGCGTTAATGGCGAAATCCTTAGCGTTACGAAATTGTGTCTCGTGGGCGATCGAGCCGAATATTTTATAAAAATTGTTTTGTCGACGGTTAACGAAAAATTAATTGTGAGGATTGATTGATTATCGAAACTTCAGTAAAATTGAATGTAAATTTTATTATTATTTTCCGGAAAAATATTTTCATCCTTGTTCTTTGCTATTTAATAAATTTCAATTGTAATTCCGGATTTTCGTGTCTCGTGTGTGATTATTTTCTTAACTTGCCTAGACACGCCCCTCTACCAACTTGGTTAAACACTACAGCCACGACCGGGAAAACCTTTATTCGTTCTCGATAATTTCAAATAAAATTTGTCTAAGGTCATCTTAGGCTGGCGTCCAAGGAATTGTCGAGATCGGAATATTTTGTGCGACCGTTGGAAAAAGTCGTCACAATATATTGAAACGCAAAACACTCTCTCACCACTTTTCAATAAATATAAATCCTTTTTCGCCACTTTTCTTGTCGTTTTCACGACACTTATGGCACGCACGTTTGTTTACGTAGGCGGCCATCTTAAAACTGTAACGCGAACAGAGCTGCACTTACGTGATGTGCACGTCGCTCACTAGCGTCGCCTCCTACCGGGAAAAATCAAAACTAATTTTACAAATACGTGTTTCTTTATTTTATTATAATAATTAATTGCTCTTTATGAGAAAATGAATTATTAGGAATTAGATAAAACGAAATAGCGAATAAGTAAGAAAAAAAGGATACAAAATTCTCCACTAGATAATTTTATTTGTAAGAAACGAGTGGATCAACGACGTCTGCGCATGCGCGTGGCGATAGTACTAGGGAGTTGACGAATCAGAAAGAAGTTTTAGTTATTTTTTTTAATTATTAATAACTTTTGAGAGACCCTATCATTGGGGATAAAAATGGGAATAATCGATGACTGAAAAATGAAAGAGAAATAAGAAATTATAAAATTCAAAAAAAAATATAAAATTGAGAAGTTAATTATTCTCGCACATGCGCGATATGAACTGGCCTTGAGCCGAGCCAATCGGGCCTTGCGTAGCAACAAGGAGGGCCAATAAGCGAATTTAGAAGGCAGACTTTGGTTCGAGATTATTTTACGGAGCAACCGATGCTCAAGTTATTTTTAGACGGTATTATTATTATGATTCCTTTGTTTCGAACAGTATAAAAGAGCGTGCTCTGAGGCATCGACAGCTCATTCCTAGCTCACTCTCAGCTAATACCTGACTCTGAAAAGAGACTAGTAAGCTAGCTCACGACAAGCATTGTTGGCTCATTCTGGATAGAGACACTAAACTCTTAGCGCCAAATTATTCTCGAATTTCATAACCAGCTCAACTACCTTTCCTAAATTTTCCTATACACCGGTGACGGGGTAGTTCGGCTCCGTTCTATCTCTGCAGCTGGTGTATACCCAATATTTCTATTTCCTCCAAATTTATCCTTGACAGGTGACGGAGTCGTTCGGGTTCGTTCGATTCCTGCAGCCGGTTTAGGATAAATTACCGATTGGTGACGGGGTAGTTCGGCTTCGTTCTATCCCTGCAGCCAATTACCTATCCTCTAAGGGGTACTAGTGACGGAGTTGTTCGGGTTCGTTCAATTCCTGCAGCGGGTATTCCTAACCTCCTATCAAATTCATTATTCCTTTACCTAATAAAAGAAAAAAGAGAAAATATAGCTGGCTGGGATTGGAGATTATTAAATTATTGTTATTATTATTATTAAGCTGAATGATTGAAATTTGAATTTAAAATAACCAGAATGAGTCACCAGGACATTTTGTCTGAATAATTAAGATTTAACAAAACAAGCGAAATTACAGAATTAAATGAACAATCAAGAAATAAAACGCTGAGAGTATTCGAAGTCAAGAATTTCATTTGTCCAAAATAGTTCAATTATTGTAAGATTATATCGAGTCACGTACTAAGGTTGTTATTATTGTATAGAGCCTCTATAAAGTTTAATTGACTATTTTGGAAAAATTAATCAGAAAAGATTGTCATTTTTTTTTGTTTTTGAGCGCCGAATCTATCATTTCCCATTTTATTGTAAAGAAAGACACCAAACCGATAATAATTGATGAAATTGTAATAAGAGAGCAAATATCATTGTTTCCGTGAAAAGAAAAATCCATGCGAATGAAATAATAGAAGAAAATACGCGAAATAAATAAAAGTTGTCTTTATTTGAACAAAATTGTTATACAACCAAAAATCATCTTTGTGTTTTTTTTGAATAAATGTTATTATTTTGTTAAAATCAAATCCCTGCCTTTTCTCGCTTTCTTTCATACCTGCTCCTTACTATTAAGAAGCTCGAATTCATGCGTAGCGGCTTGTTCAACAAAAACGTACCGTTACAACTTGGCGCCCAACGTGGGGCAGGTATAGCAAAGGAGAGCGAGATTGGAAAATAAATTAAATAAAAAATTTTATTTTGTGATAAAATAGAGTCAAAATGGCAGATGATAAAAACAAAGATGAGGCCACAGGCGATTCGGGTTTTCAAAACCCAAACGATCAGACAGAGGAAAATCCCCCAGGAGATTTCACTTCCACAATCCCACCACCCGGGGCGGGGGATATTTTTCATGAATCTCGAGCAAATTTTGGACTCGAGATCAATAATAATCAAATTGAGGAAAATCGGGAGGAGAATTTTAGAACCCCAAAATCGGATAGAGATAGGAAACAACTAAGGGGGGATAGCGATGATAACGAGTTCCCAAATCTTGAGGAAACAATGCTTGATATTAAACTACAAATGAAAAGATTGGAAAATCAAATAGCCGAGCTGAGGGAAGAATTTAAAAATAATTTAATCACGACACAAGCCCAGATTGCGAGGGACGTACACGAAATACACGGGCCATTCAATCGTAAAATAAACAGAATGGTAGAGGCTATCGAACACAATTCATCAAGAAATGCTGTGACGGAAGTGAACGTAGCACAGATCCAATTAACGATTGAATCATTTCGCAGAAGGATAGGAAATTTAGAAAAGCAGGAAAATTTTCAAAGCCCTGATATTGAGAGTACAAGAATTATGCCTCAACGGCGGGAAGGAAAGCATCTGATTGAAGAACAATCGAAAGTAGAAGACAAGGATAAAGAAGAAGAGAACTATCAAGAAAGAAAAGTTCAACAGGATTGGTCACAAATACAACCATGTCAAATCAAAATAAAACCGCCCACCTTCGATGGATCAAATAAAGCGAGGCCGATGAAATTTATTAAAGAATTCCGTCATTACTGCGAAGTCACGAATCCGTCTTTAGCTCAATTGAAGTATTTGCTTGGGCAGAGCTTCGAAAAATCGGCAAAGGAATGGTGGACTTTGGTGGAAGACCAAGTTGAAGGATTCGAGGATATCGAGAATAAATTTGTCAATCGGTTTTGGAGTAACGAGGTACAACGAAAAGTACGGAAAGATCTGGAATTCGCCAGCTATCAAAGCAATAATGATGGAGAGAGCACGAAAGTCGAATATACCATCAGAATGTTTGGAGCCGCGAGAGATTTGATTCCTCCACCCAGTGACAAGGACATTATCGCGTCGCTCTCACAACACTTCACCGAAGAAATAAGAGCAACGATCATCAGTCGGGGGTTCGAGACCCTCGAGCAACTCATCGAATTTCTGGAGAAAATCGACCAGAATGGACCGGTTAATTCAAAAAAGGAGAAAGAAACGGCTCAAAATCCTCCAAATCCTCAAAATCAAAACAAAAATGAGCAGCGACCTTTTCGTATGCCGCAGCAAAACAATTGGAATAACCAGGGAGGTTATCAGAACAATTTCAACAGAGGGAATCTCAATTGGAACCAAAATAATCGACAAAATGGCGGATACCAGAACAATAATTGGAATAATCAGAATTACAATCAAAGGCCCAACAACGGTAACTTCTATCAACAAAATAGGAATTATCAACAAAATTTTAATCAACGTCCGAATAATGGAAATTTCAACAATCAGCAAAATTTTAATCAGCGGCCAAACAATGGGAATTTCAGTCAACTGAACGGCAATAATCGCCAAAGTCAAAATCAAAATTGGAAACCGCAGCAGCAAAATAATGGAGGATATCGTCCGCCGAACAATTCAAACGACCATCGGCAAAACAATGCACAGGAACAACGGATTGAAACAATGGAAATTCATCAGGAACCTCAGCCATCAACATCACGGACGGGAAACGAGTAAGCGTTGTACCCGTGTTAGAGAAAAGTGTTCAAAAAATTAAAAATGAAATCACGCGAGGTACAACGGAGAAAAAGGAAAAGAAGAACAAAAAATTGCAAGATGGTTTATCGGAGGACCTCAACAGCATAGAAGAAACGAAAAACGAAACTCATGAAGTTATGATGCCAATAAATACAATTTTTACGGACACGCGAGAATTTCTAATGGAAGAAGAGATTAACGGAGAGGCTGTACCGATTATAGAGTGTCCTGAAATTTACGCAAAAATAGAAGGCATTCCGGTGACCGCTCTTATAGATTCAGGCTCGAAAGTAACTACGATATCGGAGGAGTTTTATTTGGAGAATAGAGAGGTTTTGAAAAATTGTCCTCTTTTGCCTGTGACGGGAGTCACGGTAAAAGGTGCAATAAAAGGAAAGTTAACAAAAGTTAAAAATCAAGTAATGGCAGTAACTGAAATTGGAAGGATAAAGACTTATGTGAAGTTTTTGATAGTGCCTGGCCTAATTAGGGATGTGTTGCTTGGGGTAGATTCCCTGCAACCTCTTAAAAGTTTGATTGACCTGGGAGGGATGTCTCTCCAGGTCAAATATAACGAGATAATGGATATTATACCCGCGATAGGGTCAGTTAAGAAAGAAAATATTGTGGGAGCCATCACTCAGAGCGAAATGCACTTCCATTTAACAGAGAAAGAAGAGGTTATTAATGAAAATTGTGAGCCAGTGCAAAATTTGAATTTTACAGAAGAAGATGATACCGAGGAAGTTACTCAAAAAGAGATAGAAGAAATCGTAGGTCAGACAGAACTCTCCGAACAGCAAAAAGAAATTCACAGGCAGGTTATTTGGAATAGAAGAAACGTTTTCCGTAAAAATACTGGTAGAATATCAGTTTACGAACACAAGCTAGACATTACGACGGATCAACCTATCGTTGCACACGCTTATGAGGTACCTTTAATGCATCGAGAAAAAGTTGATAAAGAGATCGGAAAATTATTAGATTATGGAATCATTCAAAGATCAAATAGTCCGTGGATAAATCCAATCATTCCCGTTATAAAAAAAGATGGATCAGTTAGATTATGTTTAGACGCACGGAAATTAAATCAGGTAATGATGGATGACCATGAGTCGGTACCGAACATTGAAGAAGTTTTCCAAAAATGCCACTCGGCTAGAGTAATGACAACTCTTGATCTTACGAATAGTTTTTGGCAGATTCCGCTTCATCCTGACTCGATGAAGTATACAGCATTCAGATACCGCGGGAAAGTTTATGAATTTACAGTAACGCCTTTTGGTTTAAAGACTAGTACAGCCGCATTATTGCGAGCTCTCGATATTATTCTCCACGGATTAGGTGATCATATTATCAATTTTGTCGATGATTTACTGTGCATATCAGGAAGTTTTGAGGAACACATGCGACATCTAGATGAGCTCTTAGAGAGATTAGAACAGCATGGGATGACAATAAAGTTGAAAAAGGCTAAGTTCTTTCGAAACGAGGTAGAATTTCTCGGACATATTTTGACGACTGAGGGAATAAAACCCCAACCAGAAAAGATTCAAGCTATTCACGATTTCCCTGCACCGCGAAATTTAAAACAATTAAGAGGGTTTCTTGGATTAATCAATTATTATACTAAATTTACAAAAAATCATGCAGAGGAAACGATTCCACTTTTGAAACTATTAAGAAAAGAGACTAAATGGAGATGGGATAAAGAAGAAAAAATAGCTTTTGAAAGAATAAAAGGTTTATTTGTCAAAGACGTTTTGCTAAAACATCCTGATCCTTTAAAGGAATACATTTTACAGACCGATGCAAGTAGCTATGCGCTGGGGGGCACTCTGGCTCAAAAAGATGGAAATGGAGACTTAGGAGTAGTTATGTTTGCCAGTAGGACACTAAAGGGATCGGAACTAGCCTACACTACGACAGAAAAAGAACTGTTGGCGATAGTGTGGACATTGAAAAAGTTTAGGACTTATTTACTAGGTGCTAAAATCAGAGTGATTACAGATCATCGGGCAATTACATTCTTGAAAAATTGTCAGTTATTAAACGAGCGGTTAACTAGATGGATTCTAGCAATTCAAGATTACAATATCGAGTTTGAATATTGCCCAGGAGTTAGAAATATTGTAGCCGACGTGTTAAGCCGTTTGAATCCACCTGATGTGGGAGGTAGAAAAGGAAAGGAAATTGTCATAAGTACAATGCTCGCGATAAAACCATCTAGGGAATTAGAGCAAAGAATTAGACAAATAGGGGAATGGCAATTGTGTGAGGACAGGATCAGGGAAATTAGGGAAAGAATTGCAAATGAACAAGACAATAGATATCAAATAAGAAATAACATTTTATTGAAAGCAGTAAATCCTGATTCTTGGAAGGTTGTTTTGCCTATAGCTATCCTCCATCTCCTGGTATCTGAAACACACGAAATGTATGGTCATATAGGGGCTAAAAAAGTTTGGAAATTAATAAAGGAAGATTTTACTTACCCAAAAATGTATCATGCAGTCAGACAAATTCTTGCTTCATGTGATTCCTGTCAGAGAAATAAAGTCCCTAATCAGCATTCGTATGCGGCACAGCAAAATATCATTCCAGAAGGACCTGGAGATATCGTTTCGATTGATTTTTTCGGTCCTTTGCCAGTCACTAAAGGCGGAATGAGACATATCCTCGTAACTATTGATGCTTTTTCAAAATACGTGGTCTTATATCCATTAAAAGCTGCAACAGCTCCAGCGACAATCAATAAAATCTTCAACCACTATATCCCAGAACATGGAAAACCGAGAAAACTGCAATTCGATCATGGAACTCAATTTACATCTCGATTATGGCTAGAAAAGTTAGCAAGTGAGGGAATACAGCCAGTTTTTTCTTCCATTAGGCACCCACAGGGAAATATTGTAGAGAGAGTCAATAGAGAGATAGGGAGATTTTTTAGAACGTTTTTGACCAACAGGCACACGGATTGGCTACAGTGGGTAAAAGTTATAGAAGACTGTATGAATGAAACATACCATGAAACGACAGAAACAACTCCGATAGAGATCCAGAAAAATGTGAAGCCACAGAGAATTTGGAAAAATTGGATTCAGGTAGACAAAGAAGGAAATGATCAGGAAAATGAGGAAATAGCTCAGGAAAGGCTAATGCTGGTAAGAGATAGGATAATTAGAAAGGGACGTAAAAGAGCACAAAAATTCGATCAGAAACACAAATTAATTCAATTTCAAGTAGGCGACCTTGTATTAGCGAAAGCGTGCAACGTAAGCGATCCGATAAATAAAAAAATGGCGAAATTTTTTTCAATTTACGAGGGTCCTTACCGAATTAAAAAACAAATAGCAGCCGCGACTTATATCCTTGAGAATCCTGACACGAACGTTGAGAGGGGCATGTATCACGCGGCGAACCTAAAAAAAATATAAAGAAAAAAAAAAAAAAAATAAAATTATTAAATGTGAAATATAATTTTGGCAACAATAAAGCTCAAATTAGTTATACTTACCTGATTACCAATTATTAGTACCTAAACAAAACATCCATTTTAAGAAAATTTGAAAATAACGAAAAAAAAAGTAATAAAATCGAAAACAAAAGAAAAAATTTTAATCATCACTATTATTTTTATTAAAAATCATTATGCGGATTACAAAAATAACGTTTCCGACTGTAAAAATATTTTTAGTTTCAAAGTTATTAATAAATGAAAAATAAAAAGTAAAATTGTTTTTGGTTCAAAAGTTATAAACAAATTACGAAAAAAGTTCTCAAATTTGATTTTTTATATTTTAAAAAAATGTCCAAAACCCAATTTCTGATACTAAAAATTAGAATACTAACGAAGTTATGATACGTCCTTAAAGAAAAGTTGATTCTAACACCCTACAGATCCAACAGAATCCAAAAAACTCATTTCCGACTGTAAAATTATCAAAAATAGCAAAGGTATAAACCATTTTTGATAAAAATTCAAATTCACCTCCTTAAAGGATCGACAAATTACAAAAACGCATTTGCGATAGTAAAAATATTAATAATTATCGAGATATTCCCCTTAATTAACTAAATAGCAATGATAATTCAATAAATTAATTATTTATTCACGAAGGTTTTGTTAAAAACAATACGAAAAAAACAATAAAGAAAAATGAATTACATGAAATATGAAAGAAAATTTTTTTTCGTAAAATCACCCCATTATGAAAAAAAAATGATAAATTTCAGTCTAAAAACATCCTTAATTCCTTTAAAAATCGATAAAACATGCCTAATTGTTGCAACAATCATCAAAAATAATAAATTCATCATAAAAAGTAAGAAAGATTCTGATAGAACGCAAAAAGAAATTGTTTCCGTGATTAGTTCGAAATTTTGCCACCGGCGCTAGTGTCGGTTTCTGGACAAGTTTTTCACGTGCGGGTCTACCCATCTGAGGAAAATTTTCATACTTCGTGCCATTGTTCTCGAACGCCGCGAAAAAGAATAAACGACGAAGGAAGGCCAAAAAGTTTTTTGAAAAAAAAAAAGGAAGAATAGAAGCAGAAATAGGTGAGGAAAATAAAGAAAGGACTTCATAAAAGATAAATGAAGTAATGAGAAATGCGATAAATAAGAAACTATGTGTTTTTTATGTAGGATCACGAAATATACGAAGGGCGCGAAAAACGACGCTCAAACGAAAAAGTGACGCTTTTGAATAAAAGAAGACTATCTGAGTGAATAAAAGGTGAGAATTCATAGAAAATAGGTAAATAAAGGGAAATAAAATAATGTGAAGGAAGATTACCACAAAATAATATCTTATAATAGGAAAAATGGACGCGTCGACACAGACGATCGGAATCATTTCGAAAAATTTTTCGCAACAAACCGGAAGGGAAGGACAATGGGAGGCGGAAAGCGAAAAAAACAACATAAAAGAGGTCGAGAAATTTGAAAATGGCCGAGGAATTGAGGAGAAACACCCGGTTAAAAGGGTCGGCGCAAAAACCCAAACGCTCCTGAAAAAACGGGATAAAGCCACGCAAGTTTTCATGTGGAGGCTAACTCCCATTGATATAGGGGAGAATCAAAAATCCAATCGAAAAAGGATGAAGGAATTTTTGGAAAAGTTTCGATCTTTTGAAACAATTCAAGATGACTTCTCGGTTCCATCTTTGCTCTCGCCTATACCTCCTGAACCACCTGCCCTCATTTTTAATAAAGAAGAGGAAATAAGAAGGAAAAAAGAAGAGGAAATCAGAAAAAGAAAAAAAAATGAAGAAAAAAAAAGGCGCGAGGAGGAAAATGATGGCAAAGAGTGGACGACGTGGAAGCCGGAGGAGTTTTATTGGGACGAGGAAAATATAGTTCCGGAGAATAAAAAGAAAAAAAGCGACGTGACAAAGAAAAAGGATAATCAAAAACAAGAACAAAATAGAGAGGGTAAGAATAAGAAAAGGAAAAGGGAAGAGGAAGCGAAGCAAAAACAGGATAAACACAGGAGCAAAATAAAATATAGCAAGGAAGAACAGCTGGAAGAAGGAAGAAAAGAAGAGGAAAAGGGGAAAGCAAAAATTCAAGAAGAAGAAAAAGAATCCAAAACAGAGAAAACTGTCTTTTCGATGCCTTCATTGTCGCCTTTAAAACAGGAGCTCCAAACGATGAGTCTGGAAAACGAAAAAAAAAATAGAATGCAGGCAACGAAATGAAGAAAAGAAAGAGGAAAGGAAAGAAGAAACGAGAAAAGTGCCGGCAAAAGTAAAAGACAGAGATTTGGATACTCTTACCAACCAAAATTGGGTAAACGACGAGGTGATAAATGCCTATATGGGACTAATCGCTGAGCGTGCTACCCGAAATCACCTCTGCAAAAAGATTTTTTGTATGAATTCTTTTTTTTTACACGGCTCCAAAAAGACGGATTTGAAGCTGTGAAAAGATGGACGAGAAAGATCAACATTTTTTTATTTGAAATGATCCTCGTTCCAATCCACCTCGGAAATCATTGGTGCCTCGCCATAATCGACCTCGAAAAAAAGATTATCAGCTACTATGATAGCTTGCAGGGGCATGACAAAAACCCTATGATGACTCTATTTGAGTACGTGATGAAAGAGGCAACCGAAAAAAAATTTCAACATTTCAAACCGAATGAGTGGACTCTCGTCCTGAAGAAAGATATTCCCCGGCAACAAAATAATTATGATTGTGGTGTTTTCGTCTGCCTGTTTGCTGAGTATGAAGCCGCCCATCGCCCAATCGATTTCTCTCAAAAAAATATCCCCGCCAAAAGAATAAAAATCGCCGAGGAGCTTATACAGGGAAAATTAATGTAAAAAAAAAAAAAAAGTGATAATCTTTTTAAAGAAATATAAAATTCTTCTCTATTTTTTTTTTGATGAAACATGTTTTTTTTTGATTTTGTAAATCATGAAGATGATTTTTTGTTTGTGTAAAGAAACGGTATATTACCGAACACTGTTTATTTAAGAAAATTATAAAGAAATTGTTCTTTAAGAAGCGTAAACCATTGTGTGGTTACAAAAATGACTGAAAACGTAAACGCAAAAACAATGATTGTTAAATGAAAAAAACAAAACCATATCATAATTACAAATTGTTAATTAATAAATATTATTTATGTTATGAAATCCAAAAACGCGGTGTCTTTCTATAAAATTATTACAATCCTGTCCTGAAAAAAAAAGGGAATTTTAATAAAAAAAAAAAAAAAAAAAAAAAAAACACATTTATACTTACCTGAGGAATAAAAATCGAAAAGCAATAAGAAAAATGGCGAAAATATTTTTGTAAAAAAAAAATAATAATAATAATAATAATAGAAAAAAGGGAAAATAGTGGAAAAAAAAAACGCGACCTCCCTAGACCAGAAAAATCAGTCCAAGCGTGGCAGGGCCACGTAATACATCGAGAGGCCACTAGAGGGCAACATCAGAAGTGAAAGAGTGGGGGGAAGTCAGCGGTATAAGAAGAGGCCTCGCAGTACGTGAATCTTCATTCCAAGCCCAGCTGAGCTGCGGTCAACGTCGAGAGCTCAGTCGAGTTAACGCCAGCCAATCCTGCTCCAACCAACCAGTCATCATGACCAACCATATCATCCCTGGAGTTCCTCACCCATCACCATGGCCCATGTCCTGGGAAGGCACCCATGAGGCGGTCATTCTGGAGTATATTAATCCAACAAATTTTACGTTCACAACTACCGTCAAATTTAAGGAGTTGTGTGCATTTGAAGAAAATCTGTTCAATGCTCTCACCAGACAACGAGGCGGCAATCCAGTCAACCTAACATTAGGAGGTCTCTACGCAATAACCAATGGAAATATTGCTTATCGGGTCAAATTAATCAACGTCGAGGACGGAGAGGCTACTACCAAACTTATCGACCGAGGTATGACTCTAATGCACCCTGTAGAAGACATCAAACGTCTTCCTCATTATTTTGCTTCAATACCATGCTTTTCCACCAAAGCATACCTCTCAAACATAAAACCGTTTAGAGGAGTAAAATGGGACAAAAGACTGTGCCTATATAACCAAAGACAATTGGTAAATAAAAAAGTTATCATCACTATCATTGGAGAGCATCCGACCATAGAAGGTCATGAGGTCCAACTCTTCTACATGACAAATCGAAGAGAAGTCTCACAGTTATATGTCGAGATACAATTTGCAAGATGGGGTCATTACAATCACAGTTTAAGGGATGATATGAATTGGGCAGCAGCGGAAGAAATTGAGGTAATCAACCAAGAAGAAGAAGAAACCGTAGCTCCAGGGGCCTAGAAGAAGCTGAAAACATCAAAATCATTGAGAACATCAAGAACTTCTAGACTAACATAATCATCATCGGCATCATAACCATGGTCGTTATTAGCGTACATCATCATCATTAACTCCCATCTTAGAGAACAAAAATAACGAGTTCTCGATCTTTTTGTTCTGGGGGGCATTGAAACGCAAAACACTCTCTCACCACTTTTCAATAAATATAAATCCTTTTTCGCCACTTTTCTTGTCGTTTTCACGACACTTATGGCACGCACGTTTGTTTACGTAGGCGGCCATCTTAAAACTGTAACGCGAACAGAGCTGCACTTACGTGATGTGCACGTCGCTCACTAGCGTCGCCTCCTACCGGGAAAAATCAAAACTAATTTTACAAATACGTGTTTCTTTATTTTATTATAATAATTAATTGCTCTTTATGAGAAAATGAATTATTAGGAATTAGATAAAACGAAATAGCGAATAAGTAAGAAAAAAAGGATACAAAATTCTCCACTAGATAATTTTATTTGTAAGAAACGAGTGGATCAACGACGTCTGCGCATGCGCGTGGCGATAGTACTAGGGAGTTGACGAATCAGAAAGAAGTTTTAGTTATTTTTTTTAATTATTAATAACTTTTGAGAGACCCTATCATTGGGGATAAAAATGGGAATAATCGATGACTGAAAAATGAAAGAGAAATAAGAAATTATAAAATTCAAAAAAAAATATAAAATTGAGAAGTTAATTATTCTCGCACATGCGCGATATGAACTGGCCTTGAGCCGAGCCAATCGGGCCTTGCGTAGCAACAAGGAGGGCCAATAAGCGAATTTAGAAGGCAGACTTTGGTTCGAGATTATTTTACGGAGCAACCGATGCTCAAGTTATTTTTAGACGGTATTATTATTATGATTCCTTTGTTTCGAACAGTATAAAAGAGCGTGCTCTGAGGCATCGACAGCTCATTCCTAGCTCACTCTCAGCTAATACCTGACTCTGAAAAGAGACTAGTAAGCTAGCTCACGACAAGCATTGTTGGCTCATTCTGGATAGAGACACTAAACTCTTAGCGCCAAATTATTCTCGAATTTCATAACCAGCTCAACTACCTTTCCTAAATTTTCCTATACACCGGTGACGGGGTAGTTCGGCTCCGTTCTATCTCTGCAGCTGGTGTATACCCAATATTTCTATTTCCTCCAAATTTATCCTTGACAGGTGACGGAGTCGTTCGGGTTCGTTCGATTCCTGCAGCCGGTTTAGGATAAATTACCGATTGGTGACGGGGTAGTTCGGCTTCGTTCTATCCCTGCAGCCAATTACCTATCCTCTAAGGGGTACTAGTGACGGAGTTGTTCGGGTTCGTTCAATTCCTGCAGCGGGTATTCCTAACCTCCTATCAAATTCATTATTCCTTTACCTAATAAAAGAAAAAAGAGAAAATATAGCTGGCTGGGATTGGAGATTATTAAATTATTGTTATTATTATTATTAAGCTGAATGATTGAAATTTGAATTTAAAATAACCAGAATGAGTCACCAGGACATTTTGTCTGAATAATTAAGATATAACAAAACAAGCGAAATTACAGAATTAAATGAACAATCAAGAAATAAAACGCTGAGAGTATTCGAAGTCAAGAATTTCATTTGTCCAAAATAGTTCAATTATTGTAAGATTATATCGAGTCACGTACTAAGGTTGTTATTATTGTATAGAGCCTCTATAAAGTTTAATTGACTATTTTGGAAAAATTAATCAGAAAAGATTGTCATTTTTTTTTGTTTTTGAGCGCCGAATCTATCATTTCCCATTTTATTGTAAAGAAAGACACCAAACCGATAATAATTGATGAAATTGTAATAAGAGAGCAAATATCATTGTTTCCGTGAAAAGAAAAATCCATGCGAATGAAATAATAGAAGAAAATACGCGAAATAAATAAAAGTTGTCTTTATTTGAACAAAATTGTTATACAACCAAAAATCATCTTTGTGTTTTTTTTGAATAAATGTTATTATTTTGTTAAAATCAAATCCCTGCCTTTTCTCGCTTTCTTTCATACCTGCTCCTTACTATTAAGAAGCTCGAATTCATGCGTAGCGGCTTGTTCAACAAAAACGTACCGTTACAATATATATATATATATATATATATATATATATATATATATAGAAGAGTGATAGTGAAAAAATAAAGTGTAATTTAATAAATAAACTTTTGAACAGTACCTTAATAAATAATTTTTTTTTATTAACTGTAGCCCAAAAATTCATTTTTCGGAACGTAAACTCTAGAACGGAGTCGAAAACAGTGCCTGTTCTCTTTTACCATAAAATGTCTCTTGCATGCAATAATAAAGTTTATTTGGAAACCATTATCTTCATTTTATATATAACTGAGAGAATGGTGTATGATACAACCCTAGATTTGGATTATATATGGTCTTAAACCACCCTAGAGTGGTAGAGACCCTAAATACATGAAAATTCTATTTGCACTTGCAACCCAAAACGAAATCAGGCGATGCGAAATAATTTTGAGCGAAAGGATATTTAATTTGAGAAAAAATAATTCATAAATAGTTCATCAATTTTTTTTTTATCTATTGCTCATGAGAAATAATTCGTAATCAATAAATATTATAAAAGAAGAACTCGTGTAGTACTTTGGCCAAAATTATTTTTTCCAATTAAACTTTAGCTCTCGACGTTTTGGACGTATATTTTTTGTTTCAAAATCTCGTTTCGTTATGATTACTTATATTTAAAAACTTTCGGTGCATTCTGATGCTATTGGAGTATTTCTTCGTCATCATTTTTTATGGAATATTTTCCGATCCGTTGATCTGTTGGCACGGATATTTCGGTGCAATCTTTTTTGAAATTTTTTTTTACAAAATTGAAAGAAAATTCAAGTTTTTACTTGTTCGTTGTTCTTTTATGCGTCGTATCTTCTCAGAACTACTGTACGTTCTAAGTAATCTGATAATTTTAAAGTATTGTCGGTTAATTACGAAGATTAAATTCATTTGAACACTTCTTAGATCAATATTTCACATTGCATTTTTAATCCGAATATACACCAGCTCGAAATTCGATCATGTATCCATTTTTAGCCGAAATCATTAAGAAATCGCTTGAGCTACTTCTAAAATTTTTATTCAGTATTCAATTCTTGAGAGAATCACTTTTTGATAACATGCTACCATATTTTGCTGCAATGCCGAAAAAAATGTCAATTCTTTTGCATTACTCAGATACATACATAATATAGACATGTTTAATTGGCAAGCTACGAATTTCTTACCCAAGTATGTACACAATATTGACATGTTTAATTAACAAGCTGTGACTTCCATACAAAAAGTCGACAAATCCTAGCCAAAAACAGCATAAATGCTGTGAAAAAAGCTGAAACAAGTACATTTATGCTCCCCAAATAGACGTTCCAGTTAATCCCCCCCACCACCCAGCGCCAATATACCGATCCCCACAAAAATTTACAAAAACCCATCTAAGTCGTTCATGCAAAGATCTCCGCACAAAAATTCTTTCTAAAATCCAACTCATCATACAAAGTTTTATGAGTAACCGCTCTCATTATCTTATCAAATTAAGTCAAATTGTACAGAGGTGATAATTTCATTCCCATAAATGTTGTGAGTTCACAAAAAGTTGATAAATAAATAAAGATCTACTAAAGCATATGTGGCCAAGTACGTGGGATTTTATTATGTTTATAAAATCTCCAATTATGTTCATATGCCATTTCTCTAATTAATGCTTTATTACAACGAATTATTATCCTATGACTTGGAACTATAAGGGCTTTTAAAAAAAATACGAATTGCATTAGCCTGCGTGAGCTTGAACGCTGCCACACTCGCATTTGTAATATTTGTAGTATAGTTTTATTGGTAACAAATTGAACATTTTTCAAAACGCTGTAATTCTTTAAATATCGCCGAAACAATTTTCAAAAACTGTTCGAAACCACTCTGCTTACTGTAAAAGCTCTAGTAGCGACTCATCATCTTCGACATTATAGTATATTAAATGTACTTGTCTCGAGTCGCTACCGCGACTCTAGATACGGTGCGAGAGCTGCGTCAACATTTTTATTTTCTAAACGCTTGGCCATCTGGAGTTCCCAATTCGGGTACTTTCATTTCTATCTAAGCCCTGTATGTCCTATAAATTTGAGCGAAATCGGTGATGACGAGTAGGGAATTCCCCCTTGAGACCAGGTAGTTCAGTATCGGAGCTCCTAGCCCTGATGACGCAAACTGTAACGTTTGCGAAACGTCGGTAATACGCTGAAACATTATACGGCATGCATCCGGAAGATTCAAACCTTTATAACAATAATGGCCGTGAAAGCCTTAAAACTAGAAACTTTATTATTAAATACAAGAGACATTTTATGGTAAAAGAGAAGTTTTCCCTCCGTTTTCGACTCCGTTCTAGAGTTTACGTTCGTAAATTGGATTGTTGGGGCTAGGGTTAATAAAAAAAATTATTTATTTAGACCCTGTTCAAAAGTTTATTTAATGATTTAAACTTTATTTTTGCACTATCATTCTTCTATATATAGGGCATTCCATGCCAAACCGGTCAGTCCGTGACCCCGACCATTTTTGATTTCGTCGAAATTTTTTTATTGTCGAGTAACTACTGAAAGGAGTTTTTAGGAATTTTTTTGGGATTTTTATCTCAACCCGTTTAAAATTAATGAACTTTTCAAAATTTCGCATGAAATTTGTTTAAATGCTCATAACTTTTTCAGCAATAGAGATATCAAAATGAAATAGAACATAATTTTTTTCATCTTGAATTGTAATTTCGTAAAAAAAAATACAAAAAAGTTATCAAAAGGCAATTTCATACATTTTTTTTAGTTTTAATCAAAAAATATTTTTTTTCCCAAAGTTGGACCATTTTGATTTTTTTGATAAAATTCACCTTTTTTGTAGACATATTTTTACATGTCTCGAAAAATTCGCAGCTTGTGATATACATCCCTTCTATTTTTTCTCATTTTTTACCACGTGTAAACCAATAATAAAGAGTTGTCAATCCTGAATTATATTTTTTTATCAAGAGACTCGGCAGAGTCTCGGAACAAGTACATTGGCAGCTCTGTCGTCTGCTGGCCCGAGGCTCACCGAGTCTATACTATCTCTGAATAAAGCGATTCGCGGTGGTGAGGGTAAAATTGGCATGTCATTTTGTCGAATTGTGGAGCTCAGGATCCGTTAGGTATTTTGAAAATTGAACTAGAGATTAATAGAGAAATTCTCCTTCGATTGAGCCTAAAATCAGCATGATCGGTAGCGTAATTTGCACAGACTCAAGATTATGCTAAAATCTCTAACACATCGATGGATTCGTCGTGTCTGTACATGGGCATGCACCAACACAAGCAAGGATGATTTGCTGCCTTCCAGCTTTATGATTGGTTGCTACCGAATCCACGTTATTTTATATATCTGTAGCGTGAGTATGTCCGTTGTGATGATCATGAAAAATCGGAATTTTGACTTTACGAAGTGTGGGACAAAGACAATAATTAAAAACGTTCATCGCATAGTTCAGTGTAAAATAATAAACTTTAGTTTATTAAAAGTGGTTGTGTGATCAAGTCTCTGATTTTATTGATTCATTTTATTCATCGGAACGTGCCAGCGAAGTTTTGAAACCCGATGTGTTGGACTTACGAGCCATTTAGATAAAGTTGTAAAATGTTAAATTTTATAGTTTAGTGAATATACCATCCGATAATACCGGACGAAATATTTTTGTTCGTTAAAAATAATTTTCACTATAATAACGTATGCTTTTATAGGATTTGCGATAAAAAACATAACCTGAACCGCTAGTCTGTCTGAGTGTTAATAAATAACGAAATGCGTAAAGACATTTATAAATTAAGAAAAAAAGTTATATCGGAATTCAGCGGAAAAAAAGGGTTGAGTATTGAATTTATACGAAAAAGTTATACGTCTGCCAATAACATTTATGAATATTTTGATACCCAGCGACAAAAAAGGTCCCATAATCTATATCTCCGAATTTTTTTTTCCAGTCTTAAATTTTATTCCTCTATGAAGAAATAGCACGCAAATATTATGTTGATGAATTCAAATAAACCATCGAAATTTTAAGTCAATTAAAATGTGTACAAACTAAATTTGTTGTGGAATGGTTATTTAAAAAAATTGTCCTATTTTTTTCCATTTATTTCAGGTTTGCCCTACGGTCGCTTTTTTTAGCTCATTGGTATGCAATGGTTCCATACCAAATATGTGTATTTCTAGTTCTTCACTTTGTCTGTGGCAACATGAATTAAAAAAATTGTTACAGTCTGGCTGCTCATTTCTGCATGGAATCAAAATTTCTGTCTCCGTGACGCAATGGATGCATTCAAACATTGAAAAATTTTGTTGGGCCCAATGAATGCTAAGTTTTTTATCAATTTTTCACTTTGGTTGTAGCGTTATGAATGCAAAAAGTTGTTTCAAGATGACTTTGAGTATACTTTTTCTGATGGCATCAAAATTTGTATCACTTAAATGCAACGAATACCTATAAGCTTTGAAAATTTAGTAAAGTTAAATGTGTGCCAAGTATTTCAACTTTTTGTCTCTGATTGTGGTATTATGGATTGAAAAGTTTATTACAAAAAGTCTTGTTCCCTCGATTTGGGATGGGATCAAAATTTCTGTCTTTGAATCGCAATAGATACATAAAAAATAGGTTTTGTGATAATAAATTCCACAAGTTGTTTCAAAAAGTCTTCGGGTGCTTTCTTTTCGATAGTATCAGAATTTATGTCATTAAGGCAACCCGGTGGTCTAGAATTGTCAAAAAATCGATTTTTTTTAAAATATATTTCGATAGTATAGTATTTCGAGAATATACTGTGAAATTTTCGTAAGGATATTATTGTGCCCGCGAAGACCGTCACGTGGAGACGAGTTATCGAGGACGGGTATTTTGGGGATTCTTGCTAATAATTGAGCCAAAACTCCAACTCAATACTTTAGAACAAGTTAACGTTAGGTTTATTGATAAAGTTAAAGATTAAAATACAAAGTCAAGGTGTTTTTGCCTTGAGACCAATCGTTCAATATTTCGTCGTCAGACTGTCGCAGACTGCCGATTTTGGGCAGTGTCTCCGCTTTTATTGATTTACGAGTTTCCCCCAAATGGTGTCGATCTTACCCCTTCTATTGATTTATTTGTTATCGCGGAACGTTCTCGAACGTTCGGTGGCGTAATGCCCTGTCAGCATTATAGGGTGAGATTACTCGGGATCGATAGACCCATGCGGCGATCGATTGTAGGAATGTGCTGTCTTAGCTATTATTTATGCTGGCTTCCTGTTGCCAATCAATTTATGTTGCCATTGATTCCACCTAATTTTATGTTGCCATGCGGGGCACAACAATATTCACAATATTCTTGTTTCTACAGCCGGTTTAGCAGGTAGAGAGCGGTCCGCTCGCTCCGTCAATAGATGTATTGTTCGGAGCGAGGCAGCAACTTTAAACTCATTTATCTCAAAACTACTTTTATTGGCATGATGTTATAGAAAAAAAAAACACCTGAAATTTGGATATGTTATTCACAACATGAATGGCTATCGACGGGACTAGAATCATGTTTTTATTCCAATAATTTCCTATTTTTTAAATTAAATAACTGGTAAAAAAACCCGATTTTTAGAACTTCACTTTCAAAAGCGCGCCATTTTGTCAATTTTCAATTCTTTTTTTTTTAGTGCCGTCCATAACTGCACTCATACTGATTGACAATTTTTCTGGTTTTTATTTTTCAGATAAATAATAGATCCAAAATGTCTAACATCGTCCAGGTCCAATTTTTCGAGAGGGTCAACTTCAGCGGCATTTCTACTATAATAATTTTTTTTTTTTATTTCAAAATAAATTTTTTTGGATTCACAATTGATGTTACAATAAGCCTGAAAATTTGAAGTAACCTTTTTCTTTATTTTTATGATAAAAAAAAATTCCGCAATATACCTACAATTTTCGAGCTCTAGACCACCGGGTTGCCTTAAAATGCAACGGATACCTACAAACTTCGAAAACTTTATAAAGCGACATGTGTGCTAAGTATTCCCACTTTTTGTCTCTGACTGTGGTAATATGAATTGAAAAATTTGTGACAAAAGTCTCCATTCGCTTATTGCTGGATGGGATCAAAATTGCCATCTTCGAAACAATATGGATACATCCGAAATTTCTAAATTTTGATGGATTGATAAATTTTGTTCACTAGATTCTTTCACTTTGTCGCCTTAGTTGTGACATTATAAATTTTGAAAAGTGGTTTCAGAAAGTCTTCCGATGTTCTTTTTCTGATTTTACTAAAATTTGTATCATTTGATTGCAACAGATACCTACAAGCTTTGAAAATTCTGTGAAGCGATGCGTGTGGCAAATATCCTCACTTATTGCTTCGAATATGTCATTATAAATTGAAAAATACGTTATCAAAATTCTTCATTCGTTTATTCCTGGATGGGATCAAAACTGCTGTCTTCGGAACAATATGGATATATCCAAAATTTTTAAATTTTGTTGAGCCCGCGGTCCGCTAGATTGTTTCACTTTGTCACTTTGATTATGGCACAATAAATTTTGAAAAGCGGTTATTTACAACAGGTTAATATAATCATCACAAAATCCCAATGGTAGATAACCCGCCAGGATTACCGTCATGTACACATGTGAACCCGTATGAAAAGGTAAAGTGCGGCCTCGTGGCCGTGAGTGCCAAGATGGCCGACCCGTGTGAGTCCCGACCCGTGCGTACCGAAATCCCAAAATATCACACTAATCCCGAGTAATCTGTGGACGACGTGCCCGTAATTTTCCTGTGTGAATTATCCCGATCAAGAATACCCGATTCGCTTTGTAAGAACTCCCGTAATACCGAGGATAATTGCCCATGATTTCCCGAAAGAGTAAAACGTGAGGATGTCGAACCACCGGCTGATCAAAGACGACTCTCCAACGATGGCGATCGACCGCGAGAGCCAACGCGCATGTCCAGTTGCCCGAAAAAGAGTCACCCGGGAGGTGGTGACGTTGACGGCAACGCTCGAAATTAGCCCCCGTTGGCTAGCGTCTCGCGCGGCCTGAGAGCGTGTAACCCGATGCGTGGCGCCGCTAGCGGTTGCGCTTGAAACCCCGACCCGTATGCTCGATTACCCGATCAGAAAATTGCATCACGACTGAACAGAAGATGAGAAAAATACTACTTATAATTGGTATGTAAGAAGTATTAATAGTCTAGAAAAAAAGGTCACTGTCTAAGTTACGTGCAGCAGTAAAATTTATGATATAAATACTCGGACAAGTATTCCTTTGGTGATACAGAAGATATCAACTTCAACGTACTATGAATACTTAATCAAATTGTTAAATTATGAATATTATAAATTGTAAATGTTTTAAAATTATGTTTAAATACATGTTAAGAGTACTTGTCCGGCCCATAACTTTTTATTAAAATTGCTAATTCAAGTAAAAATCAGGGGTCTCTCTCAAAATTGAAGGGTCATAATTACGCACTTTTCCATTGTCGGTTTCCTCTTGTTTAATTTTAATTTTCTTATGATTAATTCCCGCATAACGTTTTGAATTCTCCATTTCAAAACCCAAAGGGCTATCTTGATGGTTAGAGGCCAAGAACGTTAAAATGAAACGAACGAATCCAGATTATTTTGTATGGAATTTGCGTGATGTTAAAACCTTGGATTCAAATATGACGGTGCATTCACAGCCTATATTGATCGTTTGACCATTTACCAATGGTTACTTAAATCTTCTACCAATAAATAGTCGATTTTCGAAGTATGATCACTTTCATTGTTGGCAATATAAGTTTTCAATAATATGGTACGCATCATTGCTGGCAATGTTATACTGTATCGCATCTTGAGAAATTTCATAACTGCCTGAGTCTTATGTTAGTGTAATTTTATGACGACTTCGAACAGGATTTTATTCTGAATGAATCGACGTCAAATGTGGTGCATGATACAAGGGTATCCTGAAATTTGGAGAAGAATTGATTTTCTTGTAAGTCGCTACCGCTGAAATGCAATACTTCTAATTTGCTTTTTACTTGAATTAGCAATTTTAATAAAAAGTTATGAGCCGGATAAGTACTCTTAACATGTATTTAAACATAATTTTATAACATTTACAATTTATAATATTTATAATTTAACAATTTTGTTATGTATTCTTAATATGTCGATGTTGATATCTTCTGTATCACCAAAGGAATACTTGTCCGAGTATTTATATCATAAATTTTACTGCTGCACGTAACTTAGACAGTAACCTTTTTTTCTAGACTATTAATACTTCTTACATACCAATTATAAGTGGTAATTTTCTCATCTACATTACGCTAATTTTTTAATGATTCAACTACTGTTTTTTCTGTGGAAACAAATTCAAGGTAAAATTTATTGTGATTTCGGAATGAAAAAATAGGTAAACACTATTTAAAATTGCTGTCAGTGGAGTTTTGGATCTTTTGTACGTAGAGCGGATATGCACAGAGTACTTGTCCAGCCCGAAAATTTTTCATAAAATTTGTCACATTAGTCAACATTAATCTACCATACATTTTGGCCTTAACCAGTTAAGTAAGCACTGCTAATTTGGAATCACAATATGCGGATTGTTTTGTATCCCAAATTATCCTCCTTTCCTTTAACCAATTGTTATTGATGAATTGATGCTCGTGTGCAGCATATCTCACGTTATTACACGGCATGTTTATTCCGGTTTTGTAACATCCGGGGGAAAACTGTAGTTACAGAGTGTCTAAACGGTACTGTACACCCGGAATAAGTAATTCGGTACCATTTACACGAACTTTTACAACAGGTTTTACAAAACGGAATAAACCTGCCATGTAAGAGCGGTCATCAATTGATTGCATTCCGAGGCGGGTAAGATTCGAATCTGCATCATGAGATCCGAATGCTCGGAGAGGTTGAAAAATTTGCCGTGAACAAAAAAGAGTATATAGGTTAAGCTGGTTCTAACCCAGGTCCTCTCAGCGGGGGTGAGAAAACGGGGGAATGCTGGTGTGCGGAAGGGTCTGGTGGGGATGAAGGGTCTGCGGTACTGGGCCCGCTCGAGATTAATGAATAGTGGGGATAGTGTGGTGAGAAAGATGGAAGTGTTTTAAATGAGGGTGGGCCCTTTAAACAAATAGAAAACATTTTTTATTTTGATGACATTGACATTTTTGAATTTATTAATACAATCTAATTTTTTAATATAATTAAATTTCCAACTCATAAAACACGCATGAATCAACTTATAGAACAAAGAAGAAAACACGTATTTAATTTAAAAAAAGATTTAAAAAAACGGTGGAATAAGAGAACAAAAAACATTACTTACGATCGATTAGTACACACACCACATGTGTTGTATGCAATGAAGATTGCGAGTGGTAGCTGGCAGTTCCTACACCGCTGTTCAGAAAGGAATTCATACGACCCAGTCTAATGGTTGAAGCATGCCGTTACGCGTCCATAAATTTGCGGATCTTGCAGAAAGCAGCCCGAGCAAATCCGATAATCCATTCGATCCAAATAGTATGATCGAATCACACATAGTCACGTCATAGGTGTCATCGCTAGGGCTATATGTCGCAGCACAATTTGCATATAAACTTCAGAATCATCCTCTGAATAATTCGAAACCTGCCGTTCATCCACAGAAATCGCTTCTGCATCTTCAATTTCGTGATATTCCACATCTCTCCCATAGTAACAGAAATTACACTGGCACACAAAAAAAAAGTGGTCAGTACCTTGGACCAGACCCATCAATCTCTACGTATTTTGACCCGCTGAATCCGAATCCGGAGTCAGATTGGCCAATATACCTCCAAAATTTTGAGTAAATTCCAAGAAACCATAAAAATGGCGGAAAATCGCAGTTAAAAGCATGATACAAATTTTTTTCGATCTTAATCGGGTATGCTCTTTATGTATTTTAATGCGCTGAATCTGAATCTGGGGTTAGATTGGGTGATACACCCCCAAAATTTTGAGTAAATTGCAAAAAACCGCTAAAAATGGGTGAAAATCGCGAAAAATCGCTGCTATGGGTATGCGAAAAATTTTATTGATCTAGATCGAGTACGTTCTTAATGTATTTTGTTGCGTTGAATCCGAATCCGGAGTCTATTTGACTTGTACATCTCCAAAATTTTGTTTCCATGGAGAAAACCGTCTAAAAATGGGTGAAAATGCCAAAAAATCGCAGTTATGAGTATGAGAAAAATTGTTTACACCTGGATCAAGTATGTTCTTTACGTATTTGGAGGGGCTCGATCCAAATCCGGCGGCTAGTAGTTCCGTTCATGCATACTTTCGTCAAAAATCGTAAGAAATGTCAAAAAATAGTTTTGTAAATGATTTAAACATGCATGATTCATCTTAAACTATACACAAAAAAGATCTATAGATTCTGAATGCAATAAATTAGAAATTGGAAAAAATAGTATAAAAAACTTGAATATAAAACTATCACAGGCATGATTTTTCTTTGATTTGAATTCTGCTCAATTGCATTTTTTTTTCATTTTCTGCAAATTATGAGAAGAGAAAAATCTTCATCGATCTTAAACCATCCTTCTTTTGTAACGGATTCTATTCTCTTCGAACGACCTATGCAGCGGGTTTCTCTTCCTCTTTCTATCTTCTTTCGTTATTTCTCTCTTTAGCGTCCAGCAAAAATCTGCCATCATATTAACACTCCATCTCCCCTGATACCGATTCTCCATTTGACTGATATCTTAATGGAATCGTTCTCCTTGTTCTTCACTTAGGTCTCCAAGGTTTTCAGGAAAGTAGTCGAGGTAGGAGTGTAGAAAGTGCAATTTGAGATTCATCAAGCAACCCAAGTTTCTAAAATTTTCTAACAACTCTTCAACTAAATTTTGGTAATTCTCACTTTTCTTATTTCCCAGAAAGTTCTGAGAAACATATTTGAAACTTTGCCAAGCTGCCTTCTCAGTATCGTTCATTTTTTTGAGGAAGTTTTCATCTTCAAATAAACTACGAATTTGTGGTCCATCAAATATACCCTCTTTTAATTTCACATCATTCATCGCGGGAAACTTTTCTCCCAAATGCTGGAAACAATCGCCATCTTTGTCAAGAGCTTTGGCATACTGCTTTATAAGACCAAGCTTAATGTGGAGTGGTGGTAACAGATATTTTGAAGGTTCAATCAATGATGTTCGTATGATGTTGTTACGGCCTAGATCGAAGTTTGTTTTTGTTGGCCACCCTTTCTGAACATAGTGTTTTTTCCAGTCCCTACTGTCCCATAAACATAAAAAGCAGGGATTTTTTGTGAAACCCGATTGTTGACCTAAGAGTAGTGCTGCAATTTTGAGATCACCACAAATTTGCCATTGATGTTCCGAATACTTTATTTTATCCATTACCATATGTAAATTTTCGTAATTTGCTTTCAGCTTGGTTGAGTGAGCTATTGAAATAGGTGCATATGTGTTTCCATTGTGTAGTAGAACGGCTTTGAGACTTCTTTTTGATGAATCAATGAAAAGTCTCCATTCGTTCTTTTTGTATATGTTCAGTTTGAATTCATCCACCAAGCCTTTCACATCTGAACAGTACACCAATGAATTCTCTTCGTCGTTTGTGAAGAATTGCCGAAACTCCTTCTCCCTGTCATGATAAAAGTAAGCTGATGTTCCTTTTGACAGCAAATTTTTCTTTTTCAATGTTGCCGCTAAATATTCAGCTCCGTCTTTAGGCAATCCTAAATCTCGTATGAGATCATTCAACTCTTCTTGGTTGAAGGTTTGTGGGGCTTTGCTTCCACCATTTGGGAGGCAATCATCATCCTCGGAACTTTCTTCTTGATAGATCTCGTCAACTTTCATTACTACCTCTTTATCAGAAAGCTCCACATCCATCTCTTCAGGAGTTACTGTTTCATCCATGGCCACTATTTTTTCTGGTTTCACAACTGATGAAACGTTGGCGTATACAATTTTGCCTTTAGTATTTTTCGTGAAACTTGTGATGTCAGTCATACAAAAATAGCAGTTCTCTTGACTTATCGGTGCAGACCATATCATAGGTTTTGTGAATTGCAAGTACTCTTGCTTTCTGGACCTCTCCCATCGTGTTAACATTGTCTTATACCAATCACAAACTGTATGTGGTATCCAGTTTGCATTCCAGTCGGTCATTTTAATACCGAAGCAAACCTCATAAATCGATTTTAATCGTGCGTGCGTGCGTGCGTGCGTGAGTGCGCGCGCGCGCGCGCGCGCGTGTGTGTGTGTGTGTGTGTGTGTGTGTGTGTGTGTGTGTGTGTGTGAGAGAGAGAGAGAGAGAGAGAGAGAGAGAGAGAGAGAGAGAGAGCGAGAGATAAATACATGGAGATGGGAATCTATCTATTGACTCATTTTTTCTTGTTATGGCTAATGGAAAACCTATGTAAAAAATCTCATGCGATCCTTATCACATAAGATAATACAGTATGTGACGTCTAAATTAACTTGGGTCAAAAAGAATGTGACCCGTGTCGGGCGACCGAAAAATGTTTGCTCTAGGATGTCTGCATTGTACAGATTGCATCTTAAACATAAAATATCGTTCCATTTTACTCACACACTACCCCACCACTCATCAATCTCGAGCAGGCCCAGCACCGAGGACCCTTCACCCCCACCAAACTCTTCCCCGCACCAGCGCGTCCCCGTTTCCTCACCCCCGCTGAGAGGACCTGGGTTAGAACCAGCTTAGCCTATATACTAAAAAGTTTATTTTTAGATGACTAGTTGAAAAATTTTCGGGCTGGACAAGTACTCTGTGCATGTCCGCTCTACGTACGATAGTAAACTTTTATCAATTTGTTACCAATAAAACTGTACTACAAATATCACAAATGAGAGTGTGGCAGCGTTCAAGCTCACGCAGGCTAATGCAATTTTGTATTTTTTTTTATTTATCAAATTTTGTGAACTCACAACATTTACGAGAATTAAATTATCACCTCTGTATAATTTGACTTAATTTGATAAGATAATGAAAGTGGTTACCCATACAACTTTGTATGATGAGTTGGTTTTTAGAAAGGATTTTTGTGCGGAGAGATCTTTGCATGAACGACTTAGACAGGTTTTTGTAAATTCTTTTGGGAATCGGTATTTTGGCGCTGAGTGGTGGAGGGGATGATCTGGAACGACTATTTGGGGGGGCGTAAATGTACTTGTCTCAGCTTTTTTCACAGCATTTATGCTGTTTTTGGCTAGGTTTATTTCTCTTCGTCCACATCGGCAATTGACAACAATCTTAAAACCAAGGCCTCTTCTTCCAGTTTCTTCTAATTTTATGTTCTGCTTGCAATTCTGACAAATAAAGATATCAGACAATGCCGTGAAGACAGTGAACAATTCAATGAAATGTTAATAATGTAACGGATTCACGCAAACGTTTTCACTCGTAGCAGTACTAAGTTTTTTCGTGCTAGCACTCGGACCCTCGGTTTCACTTACATCTTTGTTAGTAAACTGATTCCCATGCAAAGATCTCTTCCATGGCTTTTAGCATCTTTCAGATGTGTTATGATCAACTTTTGGATACGATGACATTTTGCAACTGTAGAATATTCACGATGCGCACTAGGTAAAAGCCGAAGTTAAACTGAATCGAGAATGACGGTGACGCTGCTAGTAGCTTCTATTCTAGCAATTTATAGTACATGTTCCTTTTTAAATAATATAATAAAAGACCTTCTGAATCATCTGTTCCAACCCAAAGTAAACGTACAATGATCTACGTCAGCAGGTGAGTCATAAAAAGGGACTACCTAACTGAGCACTCGTGGATACCTGAGCGCACTTGGGAATCGAGCGGAGAGTCTTTATCATTTGTATACATATCGTTAGAAGAAATCCGAATATCGTTTTGAAATTTTCAGTGTGTATTCTTAAGATATTTTTATAGGGATTTATGAAATAAAAAAAATGATTTTTTGAAGCATCTAAGATGGTTGCTCGCCTTAAGGTCGATTGGCAAAAGCCCTACTATGGTGACTAAATGTTGTAGCAGCTAAATACGTTTTTGCGGATAACAAATTTTTTTTTAGCGTACACGATGAAATTATCGCTTCACAAACTATTCTAACATTACCCATATGTACCCTAAATATTTTCTAGCTGATTGTGAAAGAAAAAGGAATTTAAAATTACGTTCTGCTAACTTTACACCCAATACATTTTTATTTATTATCAACAAACTATTATTTCGAAAATTATAACAATAGTGTCAATAAATGGCATAAACAACCGAAGATGCAGCAATGATAAAAAACAAAGATTATTTAAATTGTCTGCCAAATATATAGAACCGATCAATTAACGATTTCATGTCGATTGATCTATGACTGAAAGGCCCGGGGGATAATATTTCAAAAGGTCGGCCAGGTTAACGCTCTATTTTTGTTTTCATTTTTTCAAAAGATTGCTCATTCAACGAACATTCAGATATTGCATTAGTGACCAACAAACGATTCTCCACTGATTGAATCTATTAAAAGACCTACGGTATAACATTTATAAAATACGTCCAAGTAAACGATCAATTTTGTTTTTTCATTTTTGGAAAAATAGCATATTAAACAAAAGTTTTAATTGATCAAACAATCATTTTTTTTTCTTTACGTCGGCAGCTGTGTATGTACGTTCTTCGATTGGGAGTGATATCATCATTACTTTCCGAGACTCTGGTTAGTGGATTCACTACTGCTGCAGCGATTCACGTATTTACCTCGCAAATCAAAGATCTCCTCGGTCTAACGTTGCCAAGACGAACAGGAATTTTCAAAATCGTCTTTGTAAGTACGACAAAATCGTATTCGCAATAGAACATTATCGTCTCACTATTGAAGTTTGTTACCACTTTTTAAGTGATAAAAAACTTCGAACTAAATGCACCTCGAGGGTATAGAGCATTTTATTTTTTTTTACATTATTGAAACGTAACTCGTTTTGATACGTCTTAATTTTTTATTCATTTTACTGTACAAGAAACGAGCGGACACGCATTTTAGGATTTTTTATTTGGCCATTTTTCCAATTTTTACAGCTCGTTAAATTTTTGACGTTTGGATTTACCCTTCCGAGTTTAGGTTGCGATAACTCGGAAACTATGAGTGCTGCAATAAAAATGGATAGGAGCAAGTTTTTACGATGATTGATGTATTTTCAGATATCAAGAGCAGCGGCAGCGGCTCACAAAATATAAATCGAGTCCCAAAAAAAAACTTCCATTTTTTATTTCAATTTTTTGGCAATATTAGTGTTTTGTAAAAAGGGTGTTATAGATTCCTTACTTCAACTTTTTTCTTTCAAATAATGATGAATTTACTAAATTTTTGAGTGCATGTTTGGAGTGGGCGATCTTTTTTTTGTAAAAGTAACATCTATTGCAATTTGTTGAAATTCAATTAAAATATTTAAATAATTGCAACTTCTCGTTATAAACGCATACTAGTGCTCTAAGTCAGTGGTCGAGTTTAGAGGGTCAAAAAATCGATTTTTCGTTTTTGGCTTTAATTGATAGTTCAAGTAGCAAACCCAAATTAAAAGTATGTTCCCGAAGTTTTAAAGACCACTGGAACATATTTTGAAAGTCACAGAGCTAAGAGCAGGTAAGTGCCGCATGCGTACGTATAAACGGTACAAACTTTAAACGGCGTTTTCTCGGAATATCGTTTCTGTAATTTAACCAATTTGGCGAGACTCATAGCAAAAAAACTATTTGATATATCGACTTACAACAAGACTTATTCTATAGAGTATTGTCAACCATATTAAATAAATTAAGAAAATGGTCAAAAACTTTATTTTATACATTCGTTTGACATCGTTACGTCATTTTCACAATAATTCATGGGATATTACTCTAAAATAATAACAGATATCATCGCTTCAAATAATAGATCATTGAGTATCGAGGAATAAACACATTAACCCGTCAGCAGGCGTGCTATGAGACTTTTTCTCACACTTGCATTAAAACGATGATTACTCGAAAATTTCAAATGGCATAAGCATTTGAAATGTTTTCTATCTTTACCAAATTTATTCTTCTGTATGATAGAAGAGTTAAACAAATTTTTTTAATTTTTGTTTTTGAATTTTTTTAATTATTATTTTTTGGTTTTTAGTGTCAATTCTCGTTGTATTTATCGTTTTTTAAAAATAAAAATGTTTATTAGCCAGAATCACTGTAGCGAAATTATTTTCAAGTTCTTATTTATCAAATTAAGCACTTGAAGCTATACATGTGAGAAAATCTCTTATCGGGCGCCCAATGTTTAAAGTGTACCGAGCGCGCCTGCTGACAGGTTAAAACAATAGCAAATAAAATGAAATATACGAACGCGATAAATCTTATAGGTTTCATTAGTGTATTATTCTGAAAATAAATAAATAAACAACACGTACGCGAAATGAAACAAACAATTACTTATTGTAATAAACAAAAAGATTCTGAACATTGTTCGATTGAATAAATTCAACTTTATATTGATTTTCAAATCTAAAATCCGCGTTTCTCACGTTTCTTTCATACTTGCTCTGAAATTATTAGGAATCTCGAACCGACGCGTAGTGACGTTTAGCGTATGGCAAAAGCGTTCCGTTACAGTACATTTAACTTTTCTAGTTCTTCAAACAAAAATCATGTTTGATCACTTTTACTAAATCGTAACTCCTCGTCCAACTTTGCATTTTCCTCGTTGAAAAAAATTAACACGTTCCTTATTCAAAAACTTCCTGACTTTATTGACAATTCATGATGTAAATTTATTCGGAAATTCCCGAGGGTTCAGAAAATATTAGCGCGTGCAAAGGGAAGCATAGGTAAAAATGGTCTTTTTCCAGGTTAAGACCAAAAGAACAATTTAATCAACTTACTTTGACCATTTTACTCATTTCAATTTTTATTGATAAAGAAAAACTCAAAGGGTTTTTCATCGACCGACTGAAGGCTATCTTATATGAAGAATATCTACCTAGGTGGGTAAAAAAATTGCTTTTTCCAAAAATATTTTTATTCGATAGTATCACCTTTTAATTGTATTCCTTGAAAATTTAATTAAAATATTCCAAAAATTAAATGAGTTACAGATTCTAACAGTCGGCCGGGCGAACAGTCGGGTTTCGCTACCTAGCGCGGCGCGCACGAAAGACTCGTTTTCGCGGTAGGTACCCTTACAGAAGTCCTGTCGGTCTATATTATGTGTGATCACAACGGTAGAGTCCCTTTTTCTACCTGGGGAATACAACTGAGAACCGTTAGAATTCAGTGTGCAAGCCGTTGAGCTAGCGAGAGGACATGCATAGACTTCACACATTTGCTCCAATTTTTCCAATAATGTCATTGAAAATGACAATTACGCGAGGAACAAGAGCTTCTAGCGCTAATAAACGAAATAGGCCAAAGAAAAGAAAACGATCGGTAAATTCGTTCGAAAGCGAAATAGTATGAAAGCAAGCGACCATGATATGAGCTAATCGTTTTACGGCCAAAATCGTATACAATTGATAAATTAGTTGACCCTGAACCCAAAAATGCTAATTTCCGACACATTGCGGGTCACGTCGAATTTAAGCGCATTTTCAAAAATGTCAAAAAATTTTGACCGACTGTGTCATAGAAATACCTCTGACGCCCGGAATATAGTTAAATAATAGTCCTGAAATACCGAAAACACGTTTTTAAGCCACCGATAGTGTAGCGCATACCCAAGAGGCCATTAAAAAAAATTGATAGTAAAAAAGCATTATAGCAGTCCGTCTGAAAATTAAGAGTCGCGGTAGCGACTCGAGACAAGTACATTTTCAAGCGAGTGCTACAAGACACTTTTACAGGAAGCAGCACGATTCTACCTGTTTTCAAAAATTGTTTCTTCAATATTTATTAAATAACAGCGTTTTGGAGGACTATTCAAGTTCACGTATTTTTTTTTTCTTTCGATCGCGACTAATTAGAACCTCGTAGCTTAAAGCGTTTTGATAATATTAATTTTTTTTTTTAATCGTTGCTCCGAAAAATTGAGCATTTTTTCGCACACATTTTTGATGCTCAACTGTTTTTTGCGTAGTAGCTGTCTAGTGATACTAGTGATATTGGTGAAAATTCTGGTGACATTCGATCGATCGTGCAAATGACAGCTGACCAATATTCTTTTTTAACAGTCGTGAGGTTATAAAGATTGCGGTAAATTTGAAATTTTGGTTAGAGTGGCGTTTATAGATAGATAGATAGACGAGTAAAGAGTGACTTTTATTATTATGGATAGAAGAGTGATAGTGGGAAAATAAAGCGTGATAATAAACTATTGAACAGTGACTAAATAAATAATTTTATTTATTAAACCGAGCCCCTACAAATTTTTTCCCGAAAGTAAATTCTACAACGGAATCGAAAACGATCCCTTTTCTCTTTTACCATAAAATGTTCCTCGAATGCAATAATAAGGTTTATTTAGAGACCATTCTCTTCGTTTTTTTGACAACGAAGAGAATGGTGTATGATAAACTCGTATTCGATGAATATTTAATATCTTTGTCGTGAGGTTATAAAGATCGCGGTCAGTTTTAACTTTTGATCAAAGTGACTTAGGTCTGGTTTTTCCACCTCCCGGTAAATTTTATCTAACAGTTAAAGGTCTGCTATCCAATGTTAAAACCATCGGGTAAAATTTACCTGAAGATGGAACAACCGGCCCTTATATATATATATATAGATGAGTGATAGTGCAAAATTAAAGTGTAATTTAATAAACAAACTTTTGAACAGTGCCTTAATAAATATTTTTTTTTATTAACCCTAGCCCCAACAATTCATTTTTCCGAACGTAAACTCTAGAACGGAGTCAAAAACAGTGCTTCTTCTCTTTTACCATAAAATGTCCCTTGCATGCAATAATAAAGTTTATTTGGAAACCATTCTCTTCATTTTTTATATACCTGAGAGAATGGTGTATGATACCATCCATCATGAATCACCCTAAGTTTGAATTATATATGGTTTTAAACCACCCTAGAGTGGTAGAGACCTTAAATACATGAAAATGCTATTTGCACTTGCAACCCAAAACGGAATCAAGCGCTGCGAAATAATTTTGAATGAGAAGATACTTGATTTGAGAAAAAAAAATTTCATAAGTACTTCATCAATTTTTTTTTTATCTATTGCTCACGAGATATAATTCGTAATCAATAAACATTATAAAAGAAAAACTAGCGTAGTACTTCTGCCAAAGTTATTTTTTCCAATCAAACTTTAGCTCTCGAAATTTTGTACGTATACTTTTTTGTTTCAAAAGCTCGTTTCATTATGACTACTTATATTTAAAAACTTTCGGTGCATTCTGATGCTATTGAAGTATTTCTTCGGCATCATTTTTTATGGAATATTTTCCGATACGTTGATCTGTTGGCACGGATGTTTGGTGCAATATTTTTTTGAATTTTTTTTTAAATATATTTAAAAAAATTCAATTTTTTACTTGTTCGTTGATCTTTTATGCATTATATCTTCTCAGAAAGACTATACATTTTAAGTAATCTAATATTTTTAAAAGTATTGACGGTTAATTAGAAGATTGAATTCATTTGACCACTTCTTACAAGGAACCCTAGGTAGGTCGACCCCTACGATTTTGATCCAATTTATATATGTTGTAGTGCATCGAAAACTAAGAGACACGTATTTTTTTTTTATCGGCCCAAAAACGGTTTAAAGGGGTGAAAGCAGCCCCCAAAGATGGGCACCGGACGGGGTGGTTTCTCAGTTTCGAATAGAAGCGCTTGACGTATTCGAATGAAACCAACGCTGAAATGTTTCTATTGATGAGTCATCGAAAACGCAATCTAGGCTTTTTAGGGGAAAGGGTGTTTAAGGGGTGAACAACCCCTAATTTAATAATTTTATTTTGTACCATAAAAACTATTATTCCGATTCGAATTGAACTAACTGCATTTTGTAGAGGTCGAAGAACTAATCGATACGTGTTTTGGGGTTTTTACGAAAAAATCGCTTTTAGGGGGCTAAACCACCCCTTTCGTTGCAATACCTTATATTTATATTTAAAAAAATTTGTTCTCAATTATATTATTGTACGGCTGCATAACCACCTATATAATTTATTGAAATGTCTTCAAACACAGAAATAAGTTTACCTTTGATCTTGTTTCTAAGTGAGATCATCCCTGTATCGATAATTCCTGCATAGGCCCATTGTGAGAAACGATAAACTTACAGTGATTTCGAGTCTTGGAATTCTTTGGGACAAATGCCTCTCCTCGAAGTTATTCCATAAGTAATAAAAATATAATTCAACTGGAAGGCAATACAAAAATTTGGGAACTATATAGTTAACTCATTTGGGAGTTCATTCTTACGCTTAATTATTTGCTTATGATGATCAATTCTTCCTTCCGCTTTACTCAACAAGACTTTTTTAGGTTTTACCTATTCCGATTATTATTATTCATCAACTTTCATGAATATAATATTTTAGTCTGCATTACAGGATATTCGTTCGGTCTCATGCTCCATAATTATTTACTAGAATTACTGGGTTCTTTGCATATATTTATTCAATTGCTGTGTATTTCTGATATTAGTGTATATATTAAACCAACATCATAATACGTGAATATAGTTTTCAGATTATAATCAGTTTTTATAGGTCGTGCAGTAATGGTATTCATCGAAAAAGTGTTGCAAGCAAAGTGATTTCTTACACCATGAACATCTTATTATTGCTACTTTCTCACAAACTTGAACATCACATTGAGGTCTTGATGATTGTCCGAAATCAAATTCGACGGGGTTAGCAAATTCTTCAGGTTTATCACTTGTGTAACCACTTTTGTACCATGCATATCGAAACAAATTTTGATACCTTGGCGAAGATAACTGATTATGAGTTAAAGATTGCAATTTGATTATGTTATTTCTTAAATGTAGATTGAGATCATAATCAAGTAACAAAGCAGAGTCTGAAAAATGTCGAACATTATATTTCCATATTCTGAATCCATAAACATCAACTGGTTGAATCCTTTCGGTTGTACCTTTTGGTATGATCATTATTTTGATTCTTTTTCCACGGGGTATAGCTTGCTTGACCACTTCTGTGTAATGTCCACTTCATGAATCTACTAAAAGTACGCTTTTTGAACCGATGTTAGGGTAAAAAACCTTTTCCAGCCACATCTTAAAGTGTTCTGGAAAATTCAATATGATGTTTGTTTTGACTTTAATTTTTCTTTGTATATGTAGGATTGACAGGTTTTAAATTTCGCTTTTTTTTATAGCTGAAAATACAAAAGAACGTAGGGTATACAAATACCTGACGTAAGTTTTCCTGACTTGGAAGCAGTCAAAAAGACATTACTCGGTTTAAATACGGTTGTCTCTACAACTGGTCCAAATTTTCCGGTAGGTTCTTTCAAAACAATGAAATGTGGCGATAGTAATTTTCCCTCTACATATATTGTATAGGCTGTATAGTGTAGCTGTGAGTTGTCGAAGACACTGACTGCACAAGGCACTCGACCTGTTTTGAGCCTTTCAGTTTGAGACTGCCAATGTTCGTCCTGAATGTATTTCTAATTGAAACCCCCTTTGGTCTGAATTGTATATGTTTTGTAAGCCATATCGTTCAATATAAGGTTTAATTTTATTCACAAAATTATCTGCATCTCTTTTCAAATCTGCTCCTTCTTCTATAGTTTTTCGAGTTACTAATTTTTTTAATTTTTCGAGATGTTATACGGTGAGCTTTCTTAAATTTCCACAACCACCAATCGGAAACCTTAAACCGTACGTCTTTAAATCCCATCTCTTTATGTGCCTGTAGGGCCTACCTTCGAAGATTCACATCATGAACAATTAAACCGGCGTCAACAGCACTTTTCAGATTATCCAACGTAAATTGAGAAATGCGAGCTAGTTTTTCCATGTATGTCCCACCTTTATTGAATTGATGAGCCCAACGTTTTAATTGACTTTCAGATTTTACTTTTTTGAATCGGTGTTTGACACTGTCTACGCTCAAGTTCTTTTTCTTTCCGCTCCTCCAAAATTCGACTGCTCTTCTTTTATAATCATAGCTCAAATCTTCTTCGTCGTTCGAACATGTATCGGATGGTGTTCCAGGACTCCATTCCATCACATTACCTTCTATAGGATTCGCCTCACACTCTTTATAGGGCTCTTGAAAATCTAAAGTATTTTCTTCAATATATTCCACCCCATAAAAATCTTGCATACTTTGCAGTAAAATTTTTTCAATATTATTTTTCAATTCGCGTTCTTCATTATTAATCGGGCTTTCAGCAATGTTCATCGCTTCAAACGTGATCAACAAAAGTCGTATAACATTTCATAGATTCACAATCATTTTATACTACGTGTACAATAACAGTGTATATTTCACTTTAATGTCCCGTGAGAAACTGATATTTGTCTTCAAAAATTGCTTTAAGAAATACGAAAATATATGCAGAACCTAAGCCAGATAAGCACGCAGCCAAAGCGATAAGCAAAGACACTGATCAAAGCACGTAGCTTAAGATATGGAGAAGTTACGTCCTATCTTTAAGTACCATAACCGCCATATCTACGCATAACCGCCACCTACGCATAACTATAACTACACACAAATCTATTTTTCGAATAATGGTGACATATTTGCTCTCGATAGAGTAAATAACTTGAGAAATCAATGGACTCGGGGAGATAAGTGGGAAAAACAACGAGAGAGATTATCAAGAAGACAAGACGATAAGACAAGGTGATAACGAAAATAAGGTACACAATGGAGTTTGGTAATCGATGCTGGACACCGAAACCAAGATAATGCTATCCAGACGTACTCCTATGTATCATTTAATATAAATTTACAAAGCGTAGCATTACAGTGTGTACCATAATTTAATATACATATGCATACGTTGTAACGTGGTGGAATACCACGTTACGAGGACGATTCGGATTAAGTGTGGCAAGCGGCCTGAATAGCTCAGTTGGGAGAGCACTCGACCGGCAATCGAGAGGTCCCGGGTTCGAACCCCGGTTCAGTCCCTGCCGCATTTTTTCCGAATCGTTTCTCCTATCCCGTTTTTCCCCGTCATAAAACTGGCGCCCAACAGAGGGCTACGGCCTCTGAACAACCAACAAAAAAAAATTTATCGTGGTTGCCGTGAAAAAATGATCGTTCCCTGAGCCCCCCACCCCAACCCGAGCTAGCCTTACCCCTTCCCTACGAGCCAGCGCCGGCCCGTAGTACCTCTTCCCCTTCCGTCCCTCAGATACTCCCAGTCTGCAGTACCCATTTGTATTCCCAGTCAAGAGAAGAGTACGAGTTTGATCCGTCAGGGACGGATCAACTCTGGCAAGGGGAATTGTAACGTGGTGGAATACCACGTTACGAGGACGATTCCGATTAAGTGTGGCAAGTGGCCTGGATAGCTCAGTTGGGTGAGCACTCGACCGGCAATCGAGAGGTCCCGGGTTCGAACCCCGATTCAGTCCCTGCTGCATTTTTTCCGAATCGTTCCTCCTATCCCGTTTTTTCCCCGTCATAACGTACATATTATACTATTCATTATACTAAAATAAAATTTTTTACATCTTGCTAAAAGGGGCTTGGCGGTAGGGATTCCCTTCAAATGTATTAAATTCTACTTTCTATGGTTCATCACAGTTGAACCTATGCTTTATTTCCTTCATAATAAATAAATCGTAACTCACAATGGGCATATGTAGGAATTATCGATACGGGGACGATCTCACCTAGAAACAAGGTCAAAGATAAACTTATTTTCGTGTTTGAAAACATTTCAATAAATTATATACGTGGCTGTGCTGCCGTACAATAATATAATTGAGAAACAAATTCTTTAAATATTAATTTAAAGTATTGAAACGAAAGGGGTCGTTTGCCCCCCTTAAAGCGAATTTTTCATAAAAACCCCAAAACACGTATTGATTAGTTCTTCTGCCTCTATAAAATGCAGTTGTTTCCGATCGAATCGGAACAATAGTTTTTACGGTACAAAATAAAATTATCAAATTAGTGGTTGTTAACCCCTTAAACACCCTTTCCCCTAAAAAGCCTAGATTGCATTTTCGATGACTCATCAATAGAAATAATTTAGCGTTGGTTTTATTCAAATACGTCAAGCGCTTCTATTCGAAACTGAGAAACCACCCCCTTCGGTGCCCATCTTTGGGAGCTGATTTCACCCCTTTAAACCGTTTTTGGGCAGATAAAAAAAAATATCTCTTCGTTTTCGATGTACTACAACATATACAAATTAGATCAAAATCGAAAGGGTCGACCTACCTAGGGTTCCTTGTTAGTACGGAATCCTCTAAATGCTTCACTGTAAATTTTTCCTCTTGTGTAGAAGCACTCAATGAGAAAAACCTTTTCTTCGATGGTAAGCTCACTCATTTTCACTAACGCCGTTCGCTTTCTACCGCAGCTAGAATAAAATTGACAAACCTCAGGTATATACTTGTAAAACGTAGGGCCCCTGAGAGGGTCGAAAGGGTGGGGATCATTCGTTTGGTCTTCACACATTCCCAGGGGACACCCTGTATGTACTACAATCAGAAGCTGAACCATGGCTGAACAAAAAGGAATTTGTACAGTATGTACCTGTCGTTGTGATTGATTGCTCGAAGCAAAATGATTCTCTCAAGTCTGGACCTGTGGATGTACGTCTCGAATTTGAAATGAAAACAAATGTACCTGCGCAGACATGTGCATACTGCCTCATTCTACATGATCGTATTGTAGAGTATAATCCCTTGAGTGGCGGGGTGAAAAAATTGGTATAAAATGGCTGAAGTGACCACACTGGACATCAGTCGAGATGGAGTTTATCGTTGATCTACAAGGTTTCAAGGGGCCCATCAACGAGTTTATCCTCAAAGAAATTTCAATTATTCGAGCAGATGTGAAAAACGCTGAACCTCTAACGCTCTTCTTCGAACCACCATACGCATGGGACACGTTACCAGCAAAATATCGAACCATGAATAAATGGTTGCAACATAATTTCCATGGAATATCATGGGGCTATGGTCTTATACCATACGACGCAGCGAAACCTATAATTCAAGCAATTTTACAACATGCTCGCACCATATTTGTGAAAGGATGTTAAAAGTCTTCGTGGTTAGCGAGCTTCTTGGATTTGTCAACGGAGATTGTTGATTTGGAGACTCTGGACTACCCATCGTTGAAGAAATTGTTAAAAACTACATCGAATGGCCCTCACCGTACCAACGAATTGAAATTCAACTGTGTAACGATGAATGTAAAAGCTTTGACAAGCTGGTTATATGTATACCATGCCTTACGTAAACGAGGGATTTTCGAATAAAGAAAACATTTTTGAAATGGTTTTTTCTAATTTATTTATACAAAATTTTCTCCTCCTCCTCCTTCTCCTCCTTCACATTACCGAGATTTTTATATATATTTTTCTATTTACGTTGAAATTTCATGAAACTCGACGCTATTCCAATCTCTGCCGATGTATTTCATACTGCGTTTTCGAGTATGAGCGGCTTCCATTAGTTTTTCATACGCCTCAGGATCTTGTTCAAATACCTTGACGACTCGGGGTGGCAGGAAGACGGTGAATTCACTCTGCACTTCCACGACGTATCTTGGGACGTACTTGGTCTTTGTCGATCGAATATCAGAGATTCCATAGGCACCGTTGACTTCAATGTCTTTCAGTTTTTTCGTTGGCAGATACTCGGACCGCTTAGTGATATCGTGGATACCAGAAAACGCCATCGTTGTCGAATGTAGAGGTTTTTTTTGAGAAAAAATTAGGACTTGTACGAAGCTTTTAGAGCTGTGAATTGATGCTGATCTCTGCCATGCTCGACTATTTGTACCATCCATCCCTTCCATAAGTTCAATCCCCTTCCACTTCCCGGAAAAATTGGTTCAATCATGTATTATGCAGCCTCATACAGGTTTGAACATTTCGCCACCTGCATCTTTGGCAGCTGCATCTTCGAACAATGCACATTCCGCAATAGCAGATTCTTTCCCACGCATTTTTCGAAGATCTATTCTTCTCAAACAATGGATCTGCGTCGCTTTGTTTGCACACCTGCATCCGAGACAAGTTTAAACATGTTTAACGCTCTTGCAACACTCTCTGCAGTTACAACATTGGGGTACGGGAGCATCGACGTGATCTCCCGTCGATGTTGTGTTCCAATGTTCGTAACATCGTCTATATAATATGATCTCACTGTCAGATTGATAATATTCTAGTAAACGATCCCACAAATAATCAGTAAATTCACTGAAGTACTTTTTAAATATTGTTGGCAATATAATTCGTAGCTCCTCTGACGTGATTTCTCGCCGATTCTTCGTATGTCGAATTGCATATATATTCACCAATTCTTCCATTTCAAAACACTTTTCACAATCTCAACGTATAGGTCCAACGGCGTCAATATGCGTTTTCTGCCACGGTGGATTAAAATGATCATCACACTCATGATATGATTGTATCTCACTATCACACTGTAAGTGCTCTGGTAAACGATCCCACAATGAAGTTATACAGTAGCTAAAATATTTTAAAAGTAAAGCCTTGGGAATCGATTCGAGTTCATTTTTCGTCAATGTCCAGGGGTCTTTCGACGGGTGGATTGCATACAAGCTTGCGCATTTATCCATGTCGACGTCTACTTTTAAAATAAACATTGAACTCTCAATCTTATAAGTTTATCCACTTTTTCAAACTAAAATTATTTAAAAATAATCATACGTCTCTCACACTCACTATACCCCGCATTTCCCCTACCCTCGCCCCACCCTTACAGCATCAACGCAAGACTGTATATAACGCAAAAATATGGACTAGCAGGTAGGAGATTTATCTTTTGTTAAAATTCTACCAATGCACCGTTTTAAGCAAACAATGACTCAATGGAGGTCAGGTGTGATCGTCACCTGGTAGTCTTTCCATAAAAAGTGTCCTTTCCATTAAAAGTCTAAGGCATAATTTTTTTTTATAACATTACAAAAATTTCACTACTAAAAAAACTTTCGCCTGAGATGAAAAGAAAGTGGTCCATCGTCTATTTACGTAGCTAGAAACTATGGTAGATAATAGAAATCTTATGAAATTCTCAATAACTGGGACTAAAATCTGGGGGAAGGGCAGGTGACTTTTCAAAGAAAGTCTCATGAATGAGCATTCTTGTGGAATTTGACTAAAATATCTTCATAATGTATCTGCAAGTTACAAAAATGTGTAATGGGACACATAAATCTATCATTGTGGGTGGGATGCTTAAACACCATTTGTAAAGACTTTCAGTAATAAATATCATTTTTTATTCTCTTTTCTTAGAAAAAGTGACAATACGTCAGCATTTCTTTAAGCATTGCCGCACAAGTTCAAACAGGTCCGTTGCATTGTAATCTCCATCTCGCCACTTCCCCCTCCACTCTCCCGCTCCCTGAGATCCCTGATGTAATGTACATGAGCTTCCCCCTCCCCCGGAGATTCTTCCCCCTCCAGACCCCGGCATCCTGCTGTGAAAAGTGAGTTAGAACTGGTATAGCCCTACTACTTGTGTTCGTTGATGTGATAGCCGATTACTTTTCTTCAGAATGTATAAGTAAGAGTGACAGCCGTGAGTTTAAAAAAAGATCGCGGTTATACTAGTGATAGTTGTGGGGTTAAAAAGTAAGGTTATAAAAATCGCGGGTGTGAAAGCAGATAATTTGATTTTTGGTTGGACATATTCGAGATCACGACTTTAAACGCGTATTCGGTGAACATTTAATATCTTTGTTGTAAGGTTATAAAGATTGCGGTCAGTTTCAACTTTTGATTAAAGTGACTTTTATTATATTATCGGTAGAAGAGTGATAGTGCAAAAATAAAGTTTAAATCAATAAATAAACTTTTCAACAGTGTCTAAATAAACAATTTTTTTTATTAACCCTAGCCCCAACAATCCATTTTTCCGAACGTAAACTCTAGAACGGAGTCGAAAACGGTGCCTCTTCTCTTTTACCATAAAATGTTGCGTGAACGCAATAATAAAGTTTATTTAGAAACTATTTTCTTTGTTTCTTTTTGATAACTAAGAGAATGGTGTATGATGAATTCGTATTCGGTGAATATTTGATTTCTTTGAACAGTCGTGAGGTTACAAAGATCGCGGTCAGTTTCAGTTTTGGTTAAAGTAACTTTTATATATTGTAACGTGACAATTTTGGCCACGTCACCCGCACGGATTGATCGACCAGTGGACCGGAGGTCCGGTCCATTGTGACGCCGCTCTGCGACTCGCCGTGGGGAACGCTACGAAGATTTCTGTCATAATTATAATTTTAGTTTTAAGTTACCTGGATCCGTCCTTCGGGAATCTCATTACCTACGTTAATCGCTAAAAGTTGTGCTCGCGAGAGAGCGAGAGAGAAAGGAAATCACGTCATTATCGAGTACCGTATTGCATCGCCCTCGAGTGTCGTTCCGGTCACCGTCCTCGCGCCTCAGGTCTCTTTGATTTCAGCGGTTCCTTTGCAACGATCTCGCTCCTCCAGGCGTTGTTCTCGGTCACCAGAGTCCAACCAGCGAACGGTCAAAAGACCGCGCCGGATATCGGCCATTATTGAACGCCGCCCGTGGCTTTCTCACCGTAGCAACCGAGAGTTGCCTCGTTCGCCTCCACGCCTGCAGGAGCTACAGCCCGTGTGCAACGGCGCCTCGTCGGGTGGGGCCTGGGATTCCCTGGGGTGGAGGTGCTGTTTCGCCTGGTGGTATAGTGGACCCACCGTGACGCGGAGGGACGCCTCGCGTCACGAGGGAGGTCTCCCCTCCACCTTTCAGTCGGACATCGGCCGGGTCCCCAAGAGGAAAAGCTCCTGCAGCGTGGAAAGCTCGCTGGAGGTGGGATCCGAGCGAGGACATCGTTCGAAATTCCCGCGTATTAATTTCAACGCACCGCCGAGAATTTCGGCTAATTCGCAACCGAGGCGCGAGAGCAAGGTCCGGCGGTCCTCGAGTGGTGGGGAGAAACAAGGAGAGCGCGGAGCCTTACCGAGGCGTTAGAACAATGATTCTTCGTAACTGTGTCCCACCGGCGAGTTGCTGTCTCACCGAGCTCCTGAGCCCTCAACTACCACGTGTGGAGAGATTTCGCCTCGGTAAGCCCGTTCCTCTACTTTCTCCGATTCGTCGGATTATTGGGATTTTTTTGTATTAATTTGTAGAGTTTTGCCATTTATCGTTGGCGTGGAAGAATGAGGATGATATTCGAGCGGGAATGTGGCTCTTTTATCTTCATTCTCTCCTAATTATTGAGTTTTTTTGGAGTACCCAATTTTCCGTCGAGTCCCCCTTGGTGACATGCGATATTCTTTTATTTTCGTTACGCAATTTTTATCGACTACGATAAAGAATAATGAGTAATTTTATAGTGTAAAATTGGCCAGTCTAGGCTATTATATGTCGTCGCAATTTTGTGTTACGCGTTCAAGGCCGGCCGCGAGCGCACCGCGCCGGTTTGTCTTCGTGCTATCTCTCTCTCACTCGGCCTCAAGTACGTTAGGCATTGTTGTCATTCTTATTTGCCTCGGATCCCTTCAGTATTTTGTTCTCGAGTTATTTCACCCAATTTTCGCATTTCTTTTATCTCGAAATATTATTTCATATATGTCGTTCCGTGTAAAATCGCCTGTACTACCTGCCTCCGAGCCTCGACTACCTAAATTCCGATTAAATTACCCGAGATAGTGTCGTGCACACTAACTCTATTATTATTTCGTTCGTTCAACTCATTTTGTGATAAGTTGCCTTTATTACCTGCTTTCGGGCCTTAGCTACCTGAAACTCGGTCGAACTACCTGAGTTAGTGTCGTGCACACTAACTCCGTTATTACATCAGTAGTTTAATTAATTTTGTGGTAAGTTACGTTTGCTACCTGCTTTAGGGCCTTAGCTACGTGAAACTCGAACTACCTGAGTTAGTGTCGTGCACACTAACTCCGTTATTATTTAGGTTGTTTAATTAATTTTGTGATAAGTTACCTTTACTACCTGCTCTCGAGCCTTAGCTACCTGAAACTCGGACGAACTACCTGAGTTAATGTCGTGCACACTAACTCCGTTATTATTTAGGTTGTTTAATTAATTTTGTGATAAGTTACCTTTATTACCTGCTCTCGAGCCTTAGCTACCTAAAACTCGGACGACCTACCTGAGTTAGTGTCGCGCACACTAACTCCGTTATTATTTAGGTTGTTTAATTAATTTCGGGATAAGATACCTTTGCCACCGGCTTTCGAGCATTAGCTACCTGACTCTCGGTCGAACCACCTGGGTTAGTGTCGCGCACACCAACGTCATCATCGCTGAATGCTCTCGGGATTATTTTTCGGATAGATTGCTTACTACTACCTATCTTCGTGTTTCCCATTACCGTTTCTTTTAGTTGCGTTATTATTGAGTTGAGTTTAGTGTTTTCATGTTCAGTCGCCTCCACTACCTGCCTTTGGGCTTCAACTACCTGCGCTTCGCTAATCGTCGAGTTTACCTGAATAAATCGTTGCTTAAACTAAAGTTATTAGTCTTTGTCTATTTTCTTTCGTTAGCCCTGATTCCTTACTCTCGCCCCGAACCAGCTCCTCTACCCCTAAGTATCTCAGTCGAGCTGAGTAGTCGGACCGCCCTGAATCCTCGTAACCCCTGGGATTATCTCGTCCGCCGCATCCGCGCCGGAGTGGACAAACAGAAAGTCGGTTTCACCGGCGGTACGTTCGTACCTGGCGCCCAGTCCGCTCCAGTCGGGTCACGATGGTCCGGGGAGGAATTGCGGAGGAGTTCAGAAGGGACAGATGGACCCGAGACGGGAAAATCATGTTACAATATATAGATAGAAGAGTGATAGTGCAAAAATAAAGTGTAATTTAGTAAATAATCAGTAGTAAGGCTATGCCAGTTCTAACCCATGGGGCTCTCAGGGGGGTTCGGAAATGGGGGAGTGCGGGGACCGTTGCGGGGCTGCATGGTATGCGGAGGGGGAAGGTTCTCAGGGTAGTGAGGAAGTGGAGGGGAGTGGGGATGCAGCGGTCCTGTTTAATCTTTTGCGGCATTGCATAGACAAAGGATATTTCCAGGTCAAAAAGATTTCGTGAGATAAGATGCCCCCTCGAATGACAGATTGATGTTTCCCGCGATCATCAGATTGAACGGAGTTTCTTTTTGAGAAAAGTCACTTGAGAAGAAAAGGGCTATTAATTATTGAAATCCTTGATGCAGAACATCACATTAATGAGAGATTTATATATTCCGTGTTACATATTTTTACACTCTGGCCATGAGATTTCTTTTGAAAATGCACCTGCCCTTCCCCCAACTTTGAAAAAATTCCACATCGAACTAGAAATCTTTACAAAGATGCACTCGCTCAATGACAGAGTTATGTGTCCGGTGTTGCATATATTTTAACCTGTAGAGACATTTCTCACGAGGCGCAAGAAGGGATGGAGATTTTTAAAGTCGCCCATACTTCAAAACTTGCAGGTGACGATCACACCTGACCTCCCTTGAGTCATTGTTTGCTTAAAACGGTGCATTAGTAGAATTTTAACAAAAGATAAATCTCCTACCTGCTAGTCCATATTTTTTTTGCGTTATGTACAGTCTTGCGTTGATGCTGTATGGGTGGGGCGAGGGTAGGGGAAATGCGGGGTATAGTGAGTGTGAGAGATGTATGATTATTTTTAAATAATTTTAGTTTGAAAAAGTGGATAAACTTATAAGATTGAGAGTTAAATGTTTATTCTGAAAGTAGACGTCGACATGGATAGATGCGCAAGCTTGTATGCAATCCACCCGTCGAAAGACCCCTGGACATTGACGAAAAATGAACTCGAATCGATTCCCAAGGCTTTACTTTTAAAATATTTTAGCTACTGTATAACTTCATTGTGGGATCGTTTACCAGAGCATTTACAGTGTGATAGTGAGATACAATCATATCATGAGTGTGATGATCATTTTAATCCACCATGGGAACTGACTCATGTTGATGCTGTTGGACCTATGCGTCGAGATTGTGAAAAGTGTTTTGAAATGGAAGAATTGGTGAATATATATGCAATTCGACGTACGAAGAATCCGCGAGAAATGACGACGGAGGAGCTACGAATTATATCGCCAACAATATTTAAACAGTACTTCAGTGAATTTACCGATTATTTGTGGGATCGTTTACCAGAATATTATCAATCTGATAGTGAGATTATATCATATAGACGATGTTACGAACATTGGAACACACCATCGACGGGGGATCACATCGATGGCCCCGTACCCCAACGTCGTAACTGCAGAGAGTGTTGCAATGGCATTGAACATGTTTAAACCTGTCTCGAATGCGGGTGTGCAAACAAAGAAACATGGATCCATTGTTCGACAAGAATAGATCTTCGGAAAATGCGTGGGAAAGAATCTGCTATTGCGGAATGTGCATTGTTCGAAGAAGCAGCTGTCAAAGATGCAGGTGGCGACATGTTCAAACCTGTATGAGGCTGCATAATACATGATTGAACTAATTTTTCCGGGAAGTGGAAGGGGATTGGACTTATGGAAGGGATGGATGGTACAAATAGTCGAGCATGGAAGAGATCAGCATCAATTCACAGCTCTACAAGCTTCGTAAAAGTCGTGATTTTTGAAAAATCTCTTAAAACTTCCACATTCGACAACGATGGCGTTCTCTGGTATCAACGACATTACTAAGCGGTCCGAGTATCTGCCCACGAAAAAACTAAAAGATCTTGAAGTCAACGGTGACTATGGAATCTCTGATATTCGATCGGCAAAGACTAAGTACGGCCCAAGATACGTCGTGGAAGTGCAGAGTGAATTCACCGTCTTCCTGCCACCCCGAGTTGTCAAGGCATTTGAACAAGATCCTGAGGCGTATGAAAAACTATTGGAAGCTGCTCATACTGGAAAACTCATTATGAAATACATCGGCGGAGATTGGAACGGCGTCGAGTTTCATGAAATTTCAACGTGAATAAAAAATATATAAAAATCTCTGTAATGTGAAGGAGGAGGAGGAGGAGGACGAAATTTTGTATAAATAAATTAGAAAAACCATTTCAAAAAATGTTTTCTTTATTCAAAGATCCCTCGTTTACATAAGGCATGGTATACATATAACCAGCTTTTCAAAGCTTTTACATTCATCGTTGCACAGTTGAATTTCAATTCGTTGGTATGGTGGTGGGGGCAATTCGATGTAGTTTTTAATAATTTCTTCAACGATGGGCAGTCCAGAGTCTCCAAATCAACAATCTCCGTTGACAAATCCAAGAAGCTCGCTAACCACGAAGATTTTTCACAGCCTTTCACAAAAATGGTGCGAGCGTGTTGTGAAATTGCTTGAATTATAGGTTTCGCTGCGTCGTATGGTATAAGACCATAGTCCCATGATATTCCATGGAAATTACGTTGCAACCATTTATTCATGGTTCGATATTTTGCTGGTAGCGTGTCCCATGCGTATGGTGGTTCGAAGAAGAGCGTTAGAGGTTCAGCGTTTTTCACATCTGCTCGAATAATTGAAATTTCTTTGAGGATAAACTCGTTAATGGGCCCCTTGAAACCTTGTAGATCAACGATAAACTCCATCTCGACTGATGTCCAGTGTGGTCACTTCAGCCATTTTATACCAATTTTTTCACACCACCACTCAAGGGATTATACTCTACAATACGATCATGTAGAATGAGGCAGTATGCACATGTCTGCGCAGGTACATTCGTTTTCATTTCAAATTCGAGACGTACATCCACAGGTCCAGACTTGAGAGAATCATTTTGTTTCGAGCAATCAATCACAACGAGAGGTGCATATTGTAAAAATTCCTTTTTGTTCAGCCATGGTTCAGCCTCCTTATTGTAGTACATAGATTGAAAGTTTGTATATATGTCGTAGAGTAATGCATACTGATTTTGCTGTATATTCAGATTCATGTTGCCATATGGATAACATTGTGAATTTAAGTATAGTTTCACATCGGTCACGTCACAATGATCGAAACAACTCACATTCTTTGTCTTATTATTTTTTCGTCCCGTTTGAAATGCAAGAATTACATATCGTGGTTTTTCCAGCTGTGTTGAAGTTTTGACGGACCACACATGTTTAGAGGTGATGGGCAACAATGGATATTCATACAATTCCCACGTACGAAAACTCATGGAAATTGGTGTGTCTTTGGCGATAAACTTTAAAAGTTGAATTTTGCGTTGATCCACCACGGTAACGTATGGTACAAGCCATTCGATTTTCTGTAATGTGAGCCTATAATTTTCAGCGGCTGTTTGTATTATCGCATTGTCATCAGTGCGCGATCTGGTCAAAATCAATTCATGCTTCGCATTCACCATCATTTTTCGGTAATCTTCAGCAAAGCCCAGCAGCATACTCAACGGTACGCATACATCAAAGTTACCCGCTGCATCCACGATTTGTTTTGTTTCTTCAACATCGAGCCAACCAGTGTTTTCAAGCATCGAGCTCTTGGCAGGTGTAAGAGATGTATATCCCTTAATGAGAGACGTAACACCCGGATTCTTATTACGATCAATTTCTATTGCATTAAGTTCATAGCGTACTTCTTCGAATAAATGACATATGGCATTGTTGACGAGACTCGTTGCATTTAACGCTGTACCATCGTCCTTTGTCAGTTTTCCACAAATGTGAATTGAACTTTTGCTCGGTAGGATTGATAAATCTTGATGCTGAATTGAAATACGTATTTCATCACTGTTGTTATATGTTGACGATGCGTATGGTTGATGAGCATGAACCTCATAATGTATGATGGATTCATCGAAGATAATGGGTGTCTGAATGTTTACGATTTCTTCCTCCATTGCGCGCAACAGATGCACAACGTACAAAGTAAATAATTTCTCACACGCGAACTCCACGAATCTTGAGTCCCAAACTCTTCAATAGTAGCAGGTTTTGCGGTGTTAGCGCTTTGAGCGTTGATCGACGACTGGTTTCGCGATCCCATGCTGCCTTATTAATATTACGATTGTAGACTATGCCCATCGAGATTTTATATGAAGTCGTATGGTGATAACTTCGCCACGGAAATTTATTAAATCACCGTCTTGATCCACAATACGGAGTTGTGAGTCGTGATTGGTAGATAAATGACGCTCGATGGTACTTCGATGATTTTGTAGCCCGCCGGCACAGATGGGAAAAATTCGTGAATTGTATGTACTTTTCGCCCGTTGATGTATGCGCCGGTGGTTATGTTACACTCGACTCGTATGGCGTTCACTTTAAGAATGGATACCGGCAGATCAGACACATGTCTTTTATTAGCTTCCAATAGGCCTGATGCAAAGCCTAGCAGAGGTCCAATCGAGTTGTTCGATGTGAAACGAATAGGCTGATTACATTCGATTTCACTACGCAGTGTATTATTATTCGGTTTGAGCTGAATTTTTATGTTTTTACGTGTCAATTCAGCTTGCAAATATTTTTCAATATCCTCTATTTCATAACTCCCCGTTGGTATGGTCAACACTTGCGTTCCAACATGAAATTCATTACAGCCAATGTCAATATTGGGAATTGAATTAAATGTGAGCAGCTCAACAAGTCCGAGAGTATAATTTTTATCGGGCGATAATTCAATGGGGGGGAAGAATTGTGCCTCGAGAACAGATGAAGATCCAGATACGGTGATCGTTAAACTATCATCCATGATGCTTGCAAAGAACTAAACACATAGCTCTATAGTCCTCATTTATATAGCACATATTTGGCTCGACGATTCAACTGACCGCATAAAAACTTTAAACATAAATGTCCACATATTATTGTATCATATTCTTGATACTTTTTATAATTATATTTAACGCTACCAACATTGAGATAATTCAGGAGTTCAGGTGGAGGTGGGAGATTGCCGAAACTGTCAAAGTATATGACTTTTTCGTCAATCTTTTTATATGCAACCCAGTGTGTGCCAGGGCCTATATTATCATCCAAATTCACAATTGCTGATTCTTGCTTGAGGGGTCCGCTTGCAGGTAAAGTATCACGCATGAAAACCCCACGAAAATGTCGAATTTTCATGACTTTAGCATACTTCAGCAGATCGGCGTCGGTGAGAGGTTGATGCGGTAGCGTAATTATACGTTTTTTGGCCCGATGTGAAGACCCAGACCCTGCTTGTACGGTTTCAAGTGTAAACCTTTACCCAAAGCAATGGCCTCAATTGTTTGGTTATGTCGCTTATTTTCATCCAATTCCCTTTTGGCCGCTTGAGCAGCATTTACAGCGCTGGCTATTGCCGCACTTCCACCAGACAATGCACCAACGGCGCTAAGACCGGCGAAGAGGGGTATGAGAAAAGGCAATAAACCACCGGTTTTTCGGGGGACAGGTAGAATTCGAGGTGTGCGTACTTTAACGCCTTTTACACTGGCACGCGCACCTTTTAATGCTGACATGACAACTTTACGAGGGTCATCACTATGAATCATCGCTTTCCTCGCAGCACTGATGACCTTTTTCAGGCAAACACTCTTCTGCGGCTTTCTCACTGCTCTCTTCATACCCAAACCAAACTTCCTTTTTGCCTTCATAATGTTTGTCACAGCCCAAGCACTTGCTCTCTCACCAAGACTAGCGTCTTTTGAGGTTACACGTTGCCAGGCTTGTTCAGCTAACACTTTATCCGCTAAATGTCTCGCTTCTAGATTATCGCGATTTTTCGAATATGCAATATCATGCTCTTTGCAAGCAGCGTCCAATGGGTTTATGCCAGGATCACCACGGGCAAGACGTTTAACCAATTTTGTACCAGGTCCGCAATATTGGTAGCCAGGTAGATGTAATTCCACGGGGAGATTATTGAGTACACTGTTGACTAAACCTTTACCCGGTTTATCGTGCACAATCATCACCGGCGGCTACAACTCGACTGAACATTATTCGCATTATAAAGTCGCATTTATACGATTTTTCCGATCAGTCATATGAGAGATGGTGTCGAAGAAACAAGGTGGTCAACTCCCCATAATAAACTTCGATGAATTTGTCGATGGTGGTGGTGGTCGTGGTGTAACGAAAAATAAGCGTCATGGGAATATACTACCTGACAGTATTCGTGCCGTGTTTTGTGGTCCATCGAATTGTGGAAAAACTAATGCTTTACTCACGCTGCTAATACATCCAAATGGTTTGAGATTTGAGAACATATATCTCTACTCTAAATCGCTGAAGCAGCCAAAATATAGACTGCTCGAGCAATTACTTCGACCGGTGGAAGGAGTTGAATATTTTCCATTCAATGAGCATGAACAAGTTATCACACCAAGTGATGCCCGTCCAAATTCCATATTCATCTTCGACGATATAGCATGTGAAAAACAGGATAATGTGAGAGCGTTTTTTTCCATGGGACGACACGAGATTGTAGACAGTTTTTATCTTTGTCAAACATACACTCGTATTCCGAAACATCTCGTGAGAGACAATGCAAATTTTGTAGTGCTATTTAAACAGGATGATATGAACCTTAAACATGTGTATAATGACCATGTGAATACGGATATGACTTATACATACTTCAAAAACATGTGTGTAAAATGTTGGAAGTTGGACAAGTATGGATTTATTACGATTGACAAGGACAGTGAATTGAATGTCGGTAGATATAGAAGAGGATTCGATTCTTTCCTAACTATTGATAATAAATGATTGCTCATTGTGGTATGAGAGACAGTCTTAAGTCTAACTTGCTTGCGTCAACATGAAGAGCAAAGAACTTTTGAGAGAAAAGGATGTATTGTGTGAACTTGCCAAGGCGAGTGATGCGATTAGACGAAAACATCGAAAGTTAAAAAGTGGTCGCGATACTGCACAGCAGAAAATGCAAGATGTGTTTAAACCGATCGTTGGACCGTTAGAGGAGCTGGTTTCATATAACAAAAATCTGAAGCATGAAATTAAGGATGAAAAAGTGAATATCAAGAGGGAGGAGGAGGAGAAGGATGAAGAAAACAGCGCGCTCCATGACATTTCTTCTAATGATATTTGGCGTGAAGCAATTGAAGGTGATGCAGAGCCCTTAGCTGATGCTGATAACTATGCAGACTCCTTAGCTGACGACGACGACGATGACGACGAATCATCTGAAGATGCCAATGCTTTAATACATGAATATCTGGGACTGCTGCGTAGCAATAAAAAAACAAGACTGGATGTCATGTATGGAGTACGAAATCTTGCAAATGATAAATTAATGATCGGTAACTCACCGATTCAGTTCGCCGATGATCATATTCATGTTGGAGACAAAAAGTATTCGAAACGTATTGGCTTGGTTGAGTTGTTGTTCAAAAAAGAGCCTGAGTTGAAATATGTAACACCAAACGATTTGGAGGATTACTCGAAAATTGTTATTGCTACGAATGTTCATAGAAAATATTATAAACGTAATGGTGCAATACGCCATGATAAATCTTATAAATTTAAAAATTATATATCGAAAATACTGGAGCAAAATGGCGGGCATAAAGGTGGCGGTGGTGGTGATGTGCCCACGTATAAGGTGGCACGAAAAAATACCTCTTTCGACTATGTTTATTGGGATGATCCGAATGAACTAGTGGATCGTCTTCGTCTACTACTCGCATCACAAGCTGCCGGGAACTCCTCCCATTCCAACGAGATTATATCAATTATTGAGGAATTACGTGAAGCTAAAATCATTTATTAACATGTGCGAGCTCTTTTTTTTCACGCATTCACAACATGACCGTCGATGTGTTCGGACGCCAATTGAATAGAGGTGGTGCGGGTCCTCCCGGTAAACCAGGTGCTGGATTTAAGACTACAGCAGACGGTGATTATGATTTGAAAGGAAAACGGCTGGTCAATGTTGGTTCGCCGATAAAAGATGATGATGCTGTAAACCTCCGTTCGTTTATCGGTGGGACTAATCATAACACGGTCTTACTACGTGATTCAACGAAACAATTTTTTGAATCGAATATAACGGCTCTTGAAAAGCGTGTAAAAGTTGATCTCACCAACCTCCGTGCTGAAATAGACAATTTGAAAAGTGCGATCAAGGATCTCAACGGTGACGTCAGACTTTTAAAAGATGTCAAAATCGGTGAGAAGCGGAAAAAACCTTCAAACAACTATCTTCAATCTATGATGAAAAGCGTTGCGGGGGAGAAATAATGAGTGAAAAGAAACGTGCTGTGGTGGAGGAGTTGCATAAGCCAGCTCGGCGAAACTATCCACGTCGACATGTGGATATACGTGGCTTGGATGAGACGTGGCAAGCTGATCTTGTAGATATGTCTGCATATGCACAACACAACTCCAAGCATAAATTTCTCCTCACCGTCATCGATATATTTTCGAAATTCGCTTGGGCCAAACCATTGAAGAGTAAGAGTGGGAAAGATGTCACCGCTGCAATGGAGTCAATTCTCAGCAAAGGACGCATACCGAAAAACCTTCACGTCGATCGAGGAAAAGAGTTTTATAATACAGACTTTAAGGCTTTGATGAAAAAGAATAATATACACTTGTATTCTACATATAGCAATTTAAAAGCATCAATTTGTGAGCGCTTCAATCGTACACTTAAGAATAAAATGTGGATTCAATTCAGTTTTCGCGGGAACTGGAAATGGATCGATATTCTCGATATGTTAATTACTAAATATAATGATACTATACATCATACCATTAAGATGAAGCCGAAAAATGTTAATGTTACGAATGAAAAACAAATACTACGTGATGTTTTCAATAGAACTGAGGTGGGAAAACTGGCGAAATTTAAAATCGGCTATAAAGTACGCATTAGTAAATTTAAGAATGTATTTGAGAAAGGTTATACAGCAAACTGGACAACGGAAATTTTCACAATATATCGAGTAAGAAAAACTACCCCTGTTACATACAACATAAAGGATCATCAAGATGAGCCCATTGCAGGTAGCTTCTACGAACAAGAGTTACTTCGAGTTAAATATCCCGACATATATCTCATTGAAAAAGTCTTGAAGAAGCGTGGTAGTCAGTTGCTTGTGAAATGGCTAGGTTTCGACAATACACATAATAGTTGGATAAGTAAGGATGATTTGTGAACAATAAAGAAGACGAAAAAAAAAGTCTGGTTTATTTTTATAACCCTCCCGACATATCCAAGCAGGTCTCTGCATAGCCCTGGAAAGCAGGTAGAAGGAAAAAAAGGATGGACACAATGAGTTTCACAAAAAAGATTCTTTTTATTTCACATCAAATGTACAAATATTGAAGAAAAATGTTCTCTCTCTCTCTCTCATACATATACGTACGCGCTCTTGGTTTACAATTCTCCACGTTTCCATTGCTTCCGAACATTTGGGAATACTGTAATGACCCCATGGTAACGTGTCTACCGTTCTAGGTATAATATACCGCTTGTCATCGATGAGTTTCACAAAAAGATTCTTTTTATTTCACATCAAATGTACAAATATTGAAAAAAATGTTCTCTCTCTCTCTCTCATATACATACGTACGCGCTCTTGGTTTACAATTCTCTACGTTTCCATTGCTTCCGAACATTTGGGAATACTGTAATGACCCCATGGCAACGTGTCTACCGTTCCAGGTATAATATACCGCTTGTCATCGTGTGGACTTAGAGCGATTTTTGTCTCTGTTATGGTATAGACATTATGTAGTGTCGATCGAATCGATGATTGGCAACGCTTCATTTCAATCTGCTCATCGAGACACTTCACATAATCTTCAAATTGTATGGTTCTCACAACAACATTACTCTTTACACCTTTCGCTTTTTTAACATCTTTCTTCCCCTCAACTCGCGTCGCATACATTTTCGATCTAAGTCCAACGAATTCGGTCATTATGGCCCCGTTGTTCTCATCCTTCATGAGACCAGGGACCTTTTTGTTGACAAGCGGTATACCATATACATTGTCATGGGGGTAGTCACTGGTGTCATATTTGTCGAGATTGCATTTCATGTCCTTATATACATCGTCACATTCAATATGGTAAATTAAACTATCAGTATCTGTATACATCACTGTTTGAGAACTCGTTGCTCGCCTCAAGGCTAGGCGAGCTTCTCTGACTGACCACTTGCGGCAGCACCTCCTGGGCCTTCTCACCGCGCCACGAGGCCCGCGTGCTCGACAACGAAGACGAAGGCCTCGTGCCGGCTAACCGCCGAGAGCGGCCAGCTTTGTTCGGTTCGCGTAGCACGGTGCACATCGCTCCCTATTTTTATTATATTGTCTTTGATCTCAAGGCGCACTCAGTACTAAACTCATGCTCAATTAATAGTTAAAGTTCATTAAACTCAAGTAGCGATTGATCCACGCGGGGACGATCTGCATAAGTATTAAAAAAGGTGCATCATCAATTTGTTCGTCTCATCTCACCATGTGGTCGTGCCGACACCACGTGTCAACGGTCTTCTCATCGGGCGACTCGAGCATTTCGTGTGGTGTATTAATACAATCTCCACTCCAATCATTGTGCTCATAAGACCCTCTCATTCCCAGTGCACTCATACATTAATTCATAAAACTAATAACATGAATTCTAATTCATCATTTTGTAAGTCCTAATTAATAAATACAAGTGTTTTTTGTTTTACTCTTATCTCGACCGCGTGTCTATTTATTCGTATTTTCCAACCTTGTCGCTATCCTTCCATCCCGGCATAAATCTACGATATTTCTCAAACATTGGTCCTTCGAGCCGGATAGCGACAAGTTAATGAACGTGCGCGAGTGTTGGTGAAACAAAAAAATCGAAATTTCGAACTCTCAACGGTCGGCTCAGTGTCGCGTCGCGTATAGCGCTCTCTTTGTCGCTCTCAGTGTCGCGTCGCGCATAACGCTCTCTTTGTCGCTCTCAGTGTCGCGTCGCGCATAACGCTCTCTTCGTCGCGCTCAGTGTCGCTTCGCGCATAACGCTCTCTTCGTCACTCTCAGTGTCGTTTCGCGTATAACGCTCTCTTCGTCGCGCTCAGGGTCGCTTCGCATAGTGCTCTCCTCGTCGCTCTCATTACCGCGAGTGCCAACCACTGTGTCTCAACGCAAACGCGCTACGTCATTACTCTTCTCAGTGTCTTAGGTGCCAATAACTGTGCGGTCATGCACTAAAGTGGTCAATCACTGTACATTTTGACGTGTTTGTGCCATTTTCGCGAGCTCAACTCGAATTCTCTTAGTTGCGTGAACTCAAGACTCATTTCAAGCGTGTTTGTTACAATTGCGGTGCTCAATTCTTGAAATTCAGCTACCGGTTTCGTGCTTCAACTCAATCAAGATTTGTACATGCGCGCGCGCTCACATCTCTCAGTTTTCGCACGCGAATTACGACTGAGTCGACAACGCGCTCATCGCACTCACACAGTGAACACTCATCGCGTTAATTCAGTGAATTTTCGCGCATAATTCAAGGAATTTTCGTGTCGAAACTCGGTGCCTCGCTCGGCCCACTCACTCATCTTGAACATTCATCTTGGTGATTAAGTGACTTGTGCGATTTCGTGAAAGCTAATCATGTCTCAAAGCGGTTCCGGCAGAGCCTCACCTGAGCCACGCAAGTCGGGGGAAGTCACACCTCAACCATCCGACACAGTGCCGACAATCACTCTCGAGCCATCAAGCGGGGAGCGCACTGACTCACGCGAGTCACTCAATCTCGATCCCTCTCTCGAGGGTGTGGGAGAACTCAGCCAGCGTCTCACAGCACTCAACACCGGAAACAAGGCTGAAACATCAACCACAAGCGGTGCTGGAGGAGGACGCCCCCTCCGCAGCAACTCTCCGAAGCGGCTGCCAACCGAACTCAGCCTCAAGCACCAGTCTCAGTTGACGCGCATTGCTTGTATGCACTCAATCCTCACCTCATTGCCTGAGGACACCTCATCACTCACACTCACAGAGATTGAGACTGATCTTGAGCAAGTGGAGGAACTTCATCGAGACTTCGCAGCCACTCACACTCATTTCGAGCTCAATTGGCCAGCCACCTTCCTCGATCATGAGTATTTCACCGCAGATCGTCATCGACAAGAGGTGACCCTGTACAGGCGAGTAAAGCAGGCACTCAACAAGGCGAAGCAAGCACTCACAATTCCTGCTCAAGCTCCTGCAGCGCACTCATCCACAGACTCACGGCACGAGTCAAAACTGCCCGACATTGCTCTTCCGAGCTTCTCCGGACGGTACGCGGACTGGCCTCAATTTCGCGAGCTCTTCACATGCCTCATACTGGAGTGTGAACGGCTTTCCGACGTGGAGAAACTCCATTATTTGCGCAGTTGCATGGAGGCTGCCCCGACTCAACTCATCGCCAACTTTCCGCTGGTTGGCAGCTCTCTTCAACCATCTTGGGACTTACTCATTGGGCGCTACGAAAACAAACGCCTTCTCATCCAGGCACAACTCGACAAGATTGTCAATCTGCCTCAACTCACCTCCAAGTCAGCAAAGGGTCTGACCTCACTCATCTCGAAAGTCTCTGAGGCCAGGAAGGCTCTTGAGTCTCTTGGCGTCACCGACCAGCTCGGAGACGTGATATTGGTGCATCACGTCACCTACAATCTCGACCGCGCCACGCGGGAGGGGTGGGAAACCTCACTAGGCGCCTCCACTGAGTACCCGTCGTTCAACCGCCTCGAAGAGTACGTCAATGCCAAGGCACGCGCACTCGAGCGCATTGAGGCCACACCCTCAGCACCTTCGCACACCAAGGGCACTCAGCGGAAATCAGCGTCAGCTCACCAAGCGAGCACTCAACCGACTCCTCGCGAGTCGAGCCAATACGAATGCGACTGCTGTAATGGCAATCATTTCATCGTGATGTGTCAGAAGTTTCGCAACCTTGACACCACTGGCAGAAGAAAGCTGGCCATCACCAACCGGCTATGTTTCAACTGCCTAGGCCGACACAACGCGAACTCATGTCGCTCGTCAAAGGGGTGTAAGCAGTGCGGAGCCAAACACCACTCAATGCTGCACGAGGCAACTCAACGGCAAGCTCCACCGCACTCACCAAGTGACGAGCCCTCTCCTTCGACTTCGTCAAGCACTCAATAGGAAGTCGGTGCAATCGTCCACTCATCCAACGCGCCCTGCACTCATCCAACAACGCTGCTTGCCACAGCAATTGCCAAGGTTCACTCAGCACTCAGCACTCACCTTGTTCGCATACTCATAGATCCGGGCTCTGAGCTTACGTTCGCTTCAGAGCAACTCATCAAAGCACTCCAAGTTCGTCGCACCCACTCATCAATACCAATCACAGGCATTGGAGGAAGAAAAGCAACTCAAACTCGAGGTATCGTATCTTTAACTCTGCACTCAACTCAATCGAGCAACTCTGTCGACGTGCAAGCTCACGTCCTCCGAACGGTCTCGTCAATACTACCATCGTTCGAAGCTCGCAATCAAACGTGGCCTCATCTCACCGGTCTAAGATTAGCCGATCCTGACTATTTAGAACCACGCTCGGTTGACGTCATTCTTGGTGCAGACTCATACGGGACAATCATCAAGCCAAACCTCATCAAACACTCACCTTCAATGCCGATTGCTCAATTGTCAATTTTCGGTTGGCTCATCCTGGGCCCAGTGCACTCAGCAACACCATTCACACTCACGGCGCTTCACGCCAATATTCAACCTGACAACACCGACCTGCAGCAACTCCTCACAAAATTTTGGGTACAAGAGGAGCTACCATCTGACACTGCAAGCGCACTCACCCCTGAAGAACAAGAGTGCGAGGATCACTTTCGCTCGACTCACTCACGTGACTCCGCAGGTCGGTACATTGTTCGAATACCACTCAGGTCGCCACGCAAGTTACTAGGCAACTCACACACGACAGCTCACCATTGCCTACAACGAATGCTCAAGAAGCTTCAGCGAGACGACACACTCAAGGAACTCTACACGAAATTCATGCGGGAGTATGAAGAGTTGGGTCACATGATCCGTGCATCAGGAAACTCATCGAGGACAACTCACCACGGTAAGTCCACGGTTGACGCGGCCTCCGGTGGGATGACCTTGGCACCAGATGCCTCAAAACCATCTGGAGGGTTGAGGGTCTCATCCGGTGACGCGTCGACACGGACTCAACCCGTGTATTATTTACCACACCATGGCGTTCTCAAGCCTGATAGCGCAACAACAAAACTCCGTGTAGTCTTCAATGGTTCGAGCTCAACAACATCAGGACTCTCAGTCAACGATCTCATGCACACTGGGCCAAATCTGTTATTGGAAATATCAGATGTTCTCACATGGATTCGACATCATCGGCACATCTTCGCCACTGACATTACGAAGATGTATCGACAAATAAAAATTCACAAGGATGATTGGGACCTCCAACGCATCTTGTGGATTGACGACGAACTCAACGAGGTCCCATACCAACTCACAACTGTCACCTACGGAACCAAAGCTGCGCCGTATTTGGCTGTGCGAGCACTCATGCAGCTAGTCGAGGACGAAGGCCACCGCTTTCCACTTGCGGTGCCCTCACTCACAAGCGGCCGATACGTCGACGACATCTTTGGTGGCGCGGACTCAGTTGACCAACTCATAAAAATCGCTCAAGATCTCAGGAGCTTGTGCGATGCAGGAGGATTTCCGCTGGCCAAATGGCAAGCCACGGATCAAGCCCTACTCACGGCAGTTTCATCAACTCAGGAGCCCTCAAAGATCATCTCATTCGACGATTGCTCAACCAAAATTCTCGGAATCAAGTGGCTCCCACGAGCCGACCACTTTGTCTTCACGGCAAAACTCAAGAACTACTCACAACCAATCACGAAGCGTCTCATCTTATCTGAGGTAGCACAGATATTCGATCCACTCGGTTTCATCTCACCAGTCACAATCAGAGCAAAGGTGCTCCTCCAAGAGCTCTGGTTGCAAAAAATAAATTGGGATGACCCATTACCATCACACATCAACACAAGATGGTCACGCATCAGAGAAGATCTCAAAGACTTGGCCAAGATATCAATCCCCAGGTGGTTCAACACCTGGAGCGACTCAACAGTGGAACTTCATGGCTTTTCTGATGCGTCTCAACTCGCGATGTCAGCTGTTGTCTACATCGTTGCCCACTCATCGTCCACAGGCGCCAAATCATCTCTCGTTTGCGCAAAAGCGAAAGTAGCTCCAATAAAACAACTCACAATCCCGAGGTTGGAACTCACAGCAGCGCTGCTACTCTCAAAACTCATCAAGCATGCCCATGCTACGATTCAGCTACCAATTGCATCAACTCATTTGTGGACGGACTCTCAAGTTGCACTCACGTGGATCAAATCGCCCGCTTCACGCTGGAAGGACTACGTCAGAAACAGAGTAACTCAAATCCAAGAACTCACGCCTCATGCTCATTGGAGACACGTTCCTGGCACGTCCAACCCAGCTGATGGCCCTTCAAGAGGCCTCACAGCTCAACAACTCAAGGATCACTCACTATGGTGGACGGGACCACCATGGATGACCAAACCAATGGCATCCTGGCCACGACAGACACCACTCTCGGTTGACCTCAGTGCACATGAGGCCCGCCAAGGAGTTGCTCTCTTCGTGGCCTCGCCCAGGATTGAGTATCACTGGGACCTCATTCAGCGCTACTCATCCCTCTCAAAACTCATCCGAATCACCGCTCTGTGCTCTAAATTTGTTGCAAGAGTGAGGAGACAGAGCAACTCACCACTCATCTCAAGGGGTGAAATGGAAGCTGCGAAAGTTTTCTGGGTCAAGGCCACTCAAGCAGCATACTTCTCACACGAGCTACGCTCGTTGAAGTCCAACATTCCGCTGCAAAGGAACCACGTCTTCTCTCGACTGACCGCCTTCCTTGATCACGAAGGCATCATTCGGGTTGGTGGAAGACTCAACAGGTCGACACTCGACCTGGAGACCAAGCATCCAGCCATCTTGCCACGCCACTCACGCTTGTCAGCACTCATAATCGATCATTCTCACCGGCGTAGTCTACATGGAGGCACTCAACTCACACTGGCAGACATTCGCCAGTCTTACTGGATTCTCGGAGGCAGAGCTTCAGTAAAAACTCACATCCTTCACTGCATAAAGTGCGCTCGACAGAGGGGGTCTCGCGCACAACAGTTGATGGGGCAATTGCCAATTGCTCGTGTCACTCCATCACGACCATTCACTCACACCGGGATCGATTACGCTGGACCACTCACCATCAAGACCTGGAAAGGCCGAGGCGCAAAGACGACAAAGGGTTGGATTTGTGTCTTTGTCTGCCTCACAACATCAGCCGTTCACCTTGAAGCAGTTAGTGACTATTCGACTGACAGATTCATCGCGACCTATCGACGCTTCATCTCAAGACGAGGCATTCCAGGCAAACTTTACTCAGACTGCGGTACCAACTTCGTGGGCGCCGACAAAGTGCTGAAACGCATGTTCACTCAAAGCACTCATGAACATCGCGAGATCGCCGCACTCCTCTCAATAGACAGCACTCAATGGCTCTTCAATCCACCAGCCGCACCACACATGGGCGGCAAGTGGGAAGCAGTTGTCAAGTCGATAAAGTATCATCTCAGACGCACAGTGGGAGAAACTGTGCTGACCTTCGAAGAACTCACGACTCTGCTCTCACAAATTGAATCGGTCTTGAACTCAAGACCACTCGAGCCACTCAGCGACGATCCTGAGGATATAACAGCACTCACTCCAGGTCATTTCTTGACCGGAGACGCACTCTCAAGCCTGCCTGAGCCATCTCTAGCTCACTTGAACGTAACGCATCTTTCAAGGTGGCAACTCATCCAACAGAAGCTTCAATGCTTCTGGACTCACTGGACTGCTCACTACTTACAACGTCAGCAGTCAATCTCGAAGTGGCATCACCCATCGAACAACATCATGGTGGGGTCGCTCGTGCTCATCACTGATGAGCGATTTCCACCAAGCAAGTGGCCATTAGCCAGGGTCACTGCTCTACACCCGGGTGCCGACGGACTCACCAGAGTAGTCACACTTAAAACCGCCACTACAACAGTCACGAGGCCAATCGCGAAGCTCGCGCCTCTGCCAACTCATCAGGATGGACAACTCAAACTGGAACATCATCACCAAGGCGCTGATGGCGGGAGGAATGTTTGAGAACTCGTTGCTCGCCTCAAGGCTAGGCGAGCTTCTCTGACTGACCACTTGCGGCAGCACCTCCTGGGCCTTCTCACCGCGCCACGAGGCCCGCGTGCTCGACAACGAAGACGAAGGCCTCGTGCCGGCTAACCGCCGAGAGCGGCCAGCTTTGTTCGGTTCGCGTAGCACGGTGCACATCGCTCCCTATTTTTATTATATTGTCTTTGATCTCAAGGCGCACTCAGTACTAAACTCATGCTCAATTAATAGTTAAAGTTCATTAAACTCAAGTAGCGATTGATCCACGCGGGGACGATCTGCATAAGTATTAAAAAAGGTGCATCATCAATTTGTTCGTCTCATCTCACCATGTGGTCGTGCCGACACCACGTGTCAACGGTCTTCTCATCGGGCGACTCGAGCATTTCGTGTGGTGTATTAATACAATCTCCACTCCAATCATTGTGCTCATAAGACCCTCTCATTCCCAGTGCACTCATACATTAATTCATAAAACTAATAACATGAATTCTAATTCATCATTTTGTAAGTCCTAATTAATAAATACAAGTGTTTTTTGTTTTACTCTTATCTCGACCGCGTGTCTATTTATTCGTATTTTCCAACCTTGTCGCTATCCTTCCATCCCGGCATAAATCTACGATATTTCTCAAACAATCACTTTACTCTTATTTCCATACGTTGGAGTCATGAATTCGTGGTGAAACGCATATAGACAAGTTTTGGAGATGTCTAAAATCGACATGCCCACATATATTGGTTTATTAAACTTGACTTGAAGATTTCGCAACTCTACAGCGATTAAATTTTCTGCAAAGATACTTCGACTGTGAAAGTTGGGTTTTGCGATCATAGCCTCTGCTCCATATCGGCCTGCCCATTCCGTTAACAATTTGACTTGTACGTGGCTACGAACATCTTCCATAGTTTTTCCAAAAACTGCATTATTCATCAATTTGAATAGATTTTTTTCAAAATCATTTTTCGCACGTGTACGAAACTGAGTATTCAAATCAATGTATGTTTGCAGCCAGGAAGATTGCTTGAATTTCAAAACTCTATGTATTTTGGCGATTTTCAAACCATGTTGCAAACACTGCTGCAATGCACGATAGTGTATGACATACCGTTTTTTCCCGTTCACCGTTGCAAGCAGCTTTTCTTGCTGCGTGCCCGGAGGTTTATCATGCGTTGGACAAAACGGTAAGTCACTATGCGCATCGTGCAAGTGTTCTGGATATTCTAAATCAACCTCAAGTATATAACCGTTTTCAGAATCTAATGGAACTGTTTCGACATTGATGCTTGCAATATCGTCAATCCATTCAAAATCTGCGTACGGCAGCGGTTGACTCATTGCCCATCCATACAAATTATTAACGTCGTAATACATCAAGTATGAGGATGATATAGATGGATTATATGAGTCCATATACTTATTATTGGCACGGGCATGCCTTTTGGAGCATTGACTGAGACCACCCCGAATACCTCTCTCCACGAATAATACCATGTCGATGTCCGTGAGCAATTCAAACTTTACCTTTGTATATTTCATCATGGCATCCCAGGTATATCCGTGGAGAGTATAGTAAAACGCAGGGTCAAGACCATAACTTTTCAGGCAAGTATCGCGGAAATTCTCAAAGATGTCGGCTAATAGTAGTACGTCGGTCTTTAAATATAAATCGCTGTATTCACCGAGCGTTCGAGTTGAAAATCGTTCCCACACATTTTTAGCATGAGTATATTCCTTCTCGGAAATGGTTGACTCCGTTAAAGAGCTGTAAAATGCTTCCCGCGGTGGAAGCTCCGTTTCATCTAACTTTTCAAAACTGTCAATGTATTCGTAGGGGAAGACACCTTTTCGTGTCAATAGATGAAAATCGTCGACGTCGGGAAACTGTGATTTCAAAGTTGTAAGTTTGTCTGAAGTTAAAAATGATGCTAATTTATCGAGACTTGTGTTCAGAAATCTAAATGAGTCTATGAAACGTAATTTTATATTTTTCCGCGTGTCTTTAGATGTTTGAACAGTTTTCGAGAAAGAGATGTACTTTTCTTTTGTTATCGGGAGTAAATCGATTTTCCCCGCGAATGCGGTTGCTACTTCTTTTATGATAAAATGTGCGTCATAACCGGATAAATTATGAAAAACTATTGGCATGAAAAAAGAATTCTGATAGTTTAGATTGCAATTTGAATGAGCCGGACCTCTGAATTGCCCTGTCAAGTGGCAATGATCGCGAACATGCTCATCACCCTCGACAAAAGGTTTCTCACAAATATGACACTCTTTGTCTTCCCGAAATTTTCTCCACTCGTGCGGAGTCAATTCGTTCATAGGAACGTTCGTTAAAAGAATCTTTTCAACGCGCAAAGCCAATTGTTTAAGTTCTTCCACAAACCATTCCACACAGTCCTCACCTCGGCGTTCATGATATCCTGACAACGAATTATCGTAGGAGCACTTTACGTAATATCCGACGCTGAAGACGCGATGATGCTGACTCTTGTTTTTCTCTCTCTCTTCAGCGTTGATCTTCTCCAGGATGCATTCCAGGTCGGCGTATACCACGAACGGGAGACGCTCCTTCCGATTAGCGTTTGTAAACTCTAACCATTTGTCATTCTCAGCTGGGAGTCGAACGGCACAATCGTTTATAACGCCACAATCCACTTCATGGGACCGCAGCTTATCGATGGTTGGAAAGTAATGGAGACATCTGTAACAATAAAAATTTCAAATTATATTTAATAATTTATTTTATCATCGTATAGGATCAATTGTAATAGATGTAAATTAATTTACATACCGGTCACAGATGTATTTTATATGCCCATTAGTATTGAGTTGAGAGTTGACGAGGCGTGATAAGTTCTTGATCCACGCGAAGTGTCCAATTCCACATCCCGACACGTCTTCGATGTATAGCAAGTTGACGTGTCGCTCTTTTTTCTCCTTACTCATGCGGACTGGTAAAATTACTTCCTTCTTCTCGCTATAGACGTTGATTGAGAGATTATTCAACTTTTCAAATCTCTCAATTTGGTTCAACGTCACAGGGAAGTTGATGCCTTGGAAATCGAATATCGTTGAATAGTGCGGATAAGAGGATGTGCGATCACTGTGTCGAGCTACTGGATGGAGTGCAGCAGTCATTGCCCATCCAAAACACGCATTATCCGTCGATTTCACATTTACCACCGCTCTTTTCAGCTGTATTCGTTGCGTCAATGAAACGTGACATCCTGCACGCAAAGCGTTGTATTTGTTGATGTTCACCGTTAAATTAGTTATCGATGTTAGGGTCCAGCCACTGTCGCTTTCCTGGAACTCCTCGAGTGATTTCAGAGTCGGCTCCACGACTCGCTTCCGATACCACTCACTCAGGTTCGATGTTGAGAAAAGTTCAACATTCCCCGTGTTGATACTTTTATTCGCTCGCTTATCGCCCACGGTGAACTGTCCGTTAAACGAAGTGTTCACTTTGATGCTATTGTGTTTGCGAATATGAGCTTGCACTTGTTCTTCAACAAGCTCATACGCATCCAATAGAAACTTTCGTGGGTCGATATGATTACGATTAATCACAGCGCCGGTTGACAAGCGATTCTCAAATGCGCTGTCAATTTCGCGCCATGTTAATCCATGATCATTTAATCCTCCGCCCCAATGTATGAAGCGTTGACGTGTTGTCTCCTTCAAACATTCGAGACGCAAGATTTGCGAAGTGACCGAGTGGTGATATCCCGTTGCCAGTCGTGGTCGTTTTGATCGGACTTGCTCCTCCAACGATTCGATAAGGGTATCACACTGGTGTTCCCACACCAGGAATTGCTCCAACGTACGTAGAAGAGTTGCTTGCATACGCAGCAATTGCTCGGTAGCAACGTTGACGCTGAGAGACATGGTGCGTTAAACTTTACGGCGGTATGATTTGACTCAAAATGTGACTATTACGTCGTCTCGACAGAATCTGGACTTTCCCCAAAATTGTTTTCCCTTATATACGCGTTTTTTATGTCTGGGGTGGGGTGAGTAGGCGTATGAGGGAGGAACTTTCTCAATTTTCAACTCTTTGGGAAATCACCATTCTTGTGTGGTTCCTAAGATCCAACCATTAAACAGGAAAGTGGGTGAAGTATGGGCGACTTTAAAAATCTCCATCCCTTCTTGCGCCTCGTGAGAAATGTCTCTACAGGTTAAAATATATGCAACACCGGACACATAACTCTGTCATTGAGCGAGTGCATCTTTGTAAAGATTTCTAGTTCGATGTGGAATTTTTTCAAAGTTGGGGGAAGGGCAGGTGCATTTTCAAAAGAAATCTCATGGCCAGAGTGTAAAAATATGTAACACGGAATATATAAATCTCTCATTAATGTGATGTTCTGCATCAAGGAATTCAATAATTAATAGCCCTTTTCTTCTCAAGTGACTTTTCTCAAAAAGAAACTCCATTCAATCTGATGATCGCGGGAAACATCAATCTGTCATTCGAGGGGGCATTTTATCTCACGAAATCTTTTTGACCTGGAAATATCCTTTGTCTATGCAATGCCGCAAAAGATTAAACAGGACCGCTGCATCCCCACTCCCCTCCACTTCCTCACTACCCTGAGAACCTTCCCCCTCCGCATACCATGCAGCCCCGCAACGGTCCCCGCACTCCCCCATTTCCGAACCCCCCTGAGAGCCCCATGGGTTAGAACTGGCATAGCCTTACTACTATAATCTCTTGAACAGTACCTAAATAATTAATTTTTTTTATTAACTCTAGCCCCAACAATTCATTTTTCCGAACGTAAACTCTATAACGGAGTCGAAAACAGTGCCTCTTCTCTTTTACCATAAAATGTCTATTGCATGCAATAATCAAGAGACTCGGTAGAGTCTCGGGACAAGTACATTGACAGCTCTGCCGTCTGCTGTCCCGAGGCTCGCCGAGTCTATATTATCTCTAAACAAGACGATTCGCGGTGGTGGGGGTAAACATTTTATGACGTTTTCGCTAATTGTAGAGCCTAGGAGTCATTTGGCGGCTTGAAAAGCGAACTTTTCACTAATTGAACGATGCTGTTTCGATTGAGACTAAAATCAGCACAATTGGTTGCGTAATTGCTGAGAAAAAACTTTGCACAGGCTTAGGATTATGCTCGATTCTACTACATTCAAGAATTTGCCTTGTCTGTATATGCGCTCAGACGATACAATCAAAGGCGTTTTGATGCCCATCAAAACCCATTTCCATAAAAGCCGGTCTCCGGCAACGGAAGCAACGAGTTGCGATTGGTCACGACGACTCGTCTTTCCTCTGTACGGAGCCAACATAAAGTTTGAACGTTGTTTTGACATAACGAAGTGCGGGACGTGTGAGCAATTTTATGGATAAATTTATAAAAAAAATCATTTCGTGGTTCAGTGTGGTGATATTCGATCGATCGTTCATATGACAGCTGACCAATATCTTTTTTATAACAGTCATGAGGTTATAAAGATCGCGGTCAATTTGAACTTTTGGTTAGAGTGGTGCTTATAGATAGATGAGTAAAGAGTGACTTTTATATAGATAGAAGAGTGATGGTGGGAAAATAAAGTGCAATAATGAACCATTGAACGGTGTCTAAATAAATATTTTTTTAATTAAACCTAGCCTCTACAATTCTTTTCCAAACGTAAACTCTGCTACAACGGAATCGAAAATGAATCCTTTTCTCTTTTACCATCAAAATGTTCCCCGAATGCAATAACAAGGTTTATTTAGAAACCATTCTCTTCGTTTTTTTCTGTTAACCAAGAGAATGGTGTATGATAAACTCGTATTCGGTGAATATTTAATATCTTTGTCGTGAGGTTATAAAGATCGCGGCCAGTTTCAACTTTTGCTTAAAGAGACTTTTATTATAGATAGAAGAGTGATAGTGCAAAAATGAAGTGTGATTCAATAAATAAACTTTTGGACAGTGTCTAAATAAATATATTTTTTTATTAACCCTAGACCCAACAATCCATTTTTCTGAACGTAAACTCTGGAACGGAGTCGAAAACGGTGCCTGTTTACTTTTACCATAAAATGTTCCTCGGATGCAAAAATAAGGTTTATTTAGAAACCATTCTCTTCGTTTTTTTTTTCTTTTGATAACTAAGAGAAAGGTGTATGATAAACGCGTATTCAGTGAATACTTAATATCTTTGTTGGGAGGTTATAAAGATCGCGGTCATTTTCAACTTTTGATTAAAATGACTTTTATCATATTACCGATGGAAAAATAATAGTGCAAAAATGAAGTGTGATTCAATAAATAAAATTTTGAACGGTGTCTAAATAAATATTTTTTTTTATTAACCCTAGTCCCAACAATTCATTTTTCCCAACGTAAACTCTAGAACGGAGTTGAAAACGGTGCCTCTTCTCTTTTACCATAAAATGTTCCTCGGATGCAATAACAAGGTTTATTTAGAAACCATTCTCTTTTTTTTTATAACTATATAAGGGAATGGTGTATGATAAACTCGTATTCGGTGAATAATTAATATCTTTGAACAGTCGTTAGGTTATAAAGATCGCGGTCAGTTTTATTTGGTTAAAGTGAAACTTTAGGTTAACGTGATTTGAATATGTAGATAGAAGAGTGATAGAGTGCAAAAATAAAGCGTAATTCAATAAATAAACTTTAGAACAGTGCCTAAATAAATAATTTTTTTTAACCCTAGCCTCAATATTCCAATTTTCCGAATGTAAACTCTACAATGGGGTCAAAAACGGTGCCTCTTCTGTGTTACCATAAAATGACCCTTGCATGCAATAATAAGGTTTATTTGAAAACTATTCTCTACGTTTTTTATACAACCGAGGGAATGGTGTATGATACCACTCTAGGTTAGAATTATACAAAGTTTTAAACCACCTTAGAGTGGTTAAATACAAGAAAATACTATTTGCACTTGCAACCCAAAATGGAATCAAGTGACGCGAAATAATTTTGAGCGAAACGATATTTGATTCGAGAAAAAAAAATTCATAAGTACTTTACGAATTTTGTTTTCCCTATTGCTCATGAGATATAATTTGTGATCAATAAACGTTATAAAAGAAAAATTCATGTGGCGCTTCGACCGAAATTCTTTTTTCCAATCACACTTTTGCTCTCGAAATTTGGTGCGCATACGTTTTAGGGTTCCGTACCCAAAGGGTAAAACGGGACCCTATTACTAAGACTCCGCTGTCCGTCCGTCTGTCTGTCTGTCCGTATGTCACCAGGCTGTATCTCATGAACCGCGATAGTTAGACACTTGAAATTTTCACAGATGATGTATTTCGGTTGCCGCTATAACAACAAATACTAAAAAACAGAATAAAATAAATATTTAAGGGGGCTCTCATACAACAAACGTGATTTTTTGCCGTTTTTATAGATAATGGTACGGAACCCTTCGTGCGCGAGTCCGACTTGCACTTGGCCGGTTTTTTTTGTTTCAAAATCTCGTTTCGTTATAATTAATTTTATTGAAAAACTTTCGGTGCATTCTGATGATATTGGAGTAATTTCTCGGTGTCATTTTTTATGGAATACTTTCCTATCCGTTGATCTGTTGGAATGAATGTTTCAGTGTAATATTTTTTCAAATATTTTTGCAAAATCAAAAAAAATTAAAGTTTTGATACTTGTTCGTAGTTCTTTTATCAAGAGACTCGGTAGAGTCTCGGGACAAGTATATTGACAGCTCTGTCGTCTGCTGGCCCGAGGCTCGCTCGAGTATATTATCTCTGAATAAAACGATTTGCCGTGATGGGGGTAAAAACTGAAATTCATTTTCTTTAATTACGAAGCTCAGGAGGCATATGATGATTTGAAAATTGAACTGGAGATTTATTACGAAAAAATACTTCAATTGAGCACTAAATCAGCACGATTGATGCCGTATTTGCTGAGAAAAAACTTTGCACAGGCTCAAGATTATGCTAACATCGAAGTATTGGCATGTCTGTATACGACGCAATGAAAGGCCTGTTGACGCCTTCCGAGCTTGTGATTAGCCATTCCGTTAGATCTTTCTCGTTAGATCTGCAGTTTTTATTTTCCACACTTAACTCTACGACGGAAACGAAAGCGAAATCTTTTCTCTTTCGCGATTAAATGTTCCTCGTATGAGATTTCGTAAGAAATTATTCTTTTCGTTTCTTTGATAACTATGAAATGGTGTACGTTGAACTGTTAATCATGATTGGTGTGAATCGATGTAAATTTGGAAAAGAAACTATAAAACTAATAATGAGTGTCAAAAAAATGTATATGGCAAAATTTATTATTATCATGCCGAGTTTTGAGCAGTGTCTAATGAATAATTTTTTTAACTCTACACCGTTGACAATTTATTTTATTGGTCCCTTCCCTCTTTATTACAAAATGTTCCTCTCTTGCCATAATAAAGATTTGTACATCATAAAATGTTCCCTGCATGATAATTGTTAGTCCATTTCAAAAGATTTTCGACGTCGTTCTTCTATCCAAAATATGGTGTAGAATCATCTCGCGTTTGATGAATTAATAGACAAATACACTGTCAACCTGCATCTGGGTATATATGGATGCCTCTGGATGATAACCGTAGTAAGTAATTATATATCTTTATGTGAAAATGGCTTGTATAATATATCCTTATGTCAAAAGACTAGGGCGGTATATAGTCCATATCCTGGTATTATCAAAATTTGTATCTTCGGATTGCAACGAATACCTATAGACTCTAAAAATTCTGTGAAGCGACAAATGTACCAAGTATTTCCACTTCTCGGCTCCAATTGTAGCATTATGAATTGAACATTTTGTTATGAAAATTCTTCGGTTGCTCATTTGTCAATGGGATCAAAAATATTGTCTTTGGAACACCATGGATATATGCAATATTACAGAATTTTGTTTGGCTCCATATGCTATATATTTTTTCACATCCCCGCTTTAGTTGTAGTATAATGAATTTAAAAAAATTATTTCAGAAAGTCTTCAGATGTGTTTTTTCTGACATTGTCAAAATTTATATCTTTGAATTGCAACGAATGCCTACAGACTTTGGAAATTGTGTGAAGCGACAAATGTACCAAGTATTTCTACTTTTTGCCTCCGATTTTAGCATTATGAATGAAAAATTTTGTTATGAAAATTCTTCCGCTGCTCATTTGTCGATAAGATCAAAATTATTGTCTTTGGAATGACATGTGTTACGTCGCACGTTTAAATGCCCGGATTTTGTGAATTTAATTAATTCGACGTAATACACGGGGAAACGACGTGTAGGAATATTTTAGATCCCGAATTTAGGAGGGTGAGATCTTCCCCCCTAGGACCGGAACCTGTGTGCGTGAAATAGCCCCCGGGTGACAATGATAATATTAATAAAAATAATCGCTTACCGTCCACGTGGGTTGTGTGGTGATGCGTAATTTAGTCCAATGTAATGATCTCGATGCCGGTTGGTGTAGATGACTTTGATTCGGTTGAAGCTTCCGAGATGGTCTCGCACTCTGGCCTGTATACTTCGCGATGAAAGTAGGGTTTTGTGCCCACCAAACGTCCCGATGGGTACGGCAGACGCGTATCGATGATGAAGATGTCCTTACGAAAGATGATGTTCGATACAATGCGCAGATTTTTCGGAACTGAATTGAAACCGAAACTGGCGAGGGTCGGGCCGGATTTATCGGCACTAAGATTTGCACGAGAACGTTAGTAGTAAGGCTATGCCAGTTCTAACCCATGGGGCTCTCAGGGGGTTCGGGAACGGGGGAGCGCGGGGACCGTTGCGGGGCTGCATGGTATGCGGAGGGGGAAGGTTCTCAGGGTAGTAAGGAAGTGGAGGGGAGTGGGGATGCAGCGGTCCTGTTTAATCTTTTGCGGCATTGCATAGACCACAAGAATGCTCATTCATGAGACTTTCTTTGAAAAGTCACCTTTTAGTCAAATTCCACAAGAATGCTCATTCATGAGACTTTCTTCGAAAAGTCACCTACCCTTCCCCCAGATTTTAGCTCCAGTTATTGGGATATATTTATGTGTCCTGTTACACATTTTTGTAACCTGCAGAGTCATCGTGAAGACATTTTAGTCAAATTCCACAAGAATGCTCATTCATGAGACTTTTTTTTTTACAAGGTTATAGAAAAAATCATGTTGTAGAGAAAGTTAAACGCATTTAGAAAAACTTGCAGGTGACGATCACACCTGACCTCCATTGAGTCATTGTTTGCTTAAAACGGTGCATTGGTAGAATTTTAACAAAAGATAAATCTCCTACCTGCTAGTCCATATTTTTTTGCGTTATGTACAGTCTTGCGTTGATGCTGTATGGGTGGGGCGAGGGTAGGGGAAATGCGGGGTATAGTGAGTGTGAGAGATGTATGATTATTTTAAAATAATTTTAGTTTGAAAAAGTGGATAAACTTATAAGATTGAGAGTTAAATGTTTATTCTGAAAGTAGAAGTCGACATGGATAGATGCGCAAGCTTGTATGCAATCCACCCGTCGAAAGACCCCTGGACATTGACGAAAAATGAACTCGAATCGATTCCCAAGGCTTTTCTTTTAAAATATTTTAGCTACTGTATAACTTCATTGTGGGATCGTTTACCAGAGCATTTACAGTGTGATAGTGAGATACAATCATATCATGAGTGTGATGATCATTTTAATCCACCATGGGAACTGACTCATGTTGATGCTGTTGGACCTATGCGTCGAGATTGTGAAAAGTGTTTTGAAATGGAAGAATTAGTGAATATATATGCAATTCGACGTACGAAGAATCCGCGAGAAATTACGACGAAGGAGCTACGAATTATATCGCCAACAATATTTAAACAGTACTTCAGTGAACTTACCGATTATTTGTGGGATCGTTTACCAGTATATTATCAATCTGATAGTGAGATTATATCATATAGACGATGTTACGAACATTGGAACACACCATCGACGGGAGATCACATCGATGGCCCCGTACCCCGGCGTCGTAACTGCAGAGAGTGTTGCAAGAGCGTTGAACATGTTTAAACCTGTCTCGAATGCAGGTGTGCAAACAAAGAAACGTGGATCCATTGTTCGACAAGAATAGATCTTCATAAAATGCGTGGAAAGGAATCTGCTATTGCGGAATGTGCATTGTTCGAAGAAGCAGCTGCCAAAGATGCAGGTGGCGACATGTTCAAACCTGTATGAGGCTGCATAATACATGATTGAACTAATTTTTCCGGGAAGTGGAAGGGGATTGGACTTATGGAAGGGATGGATGGTACAAATAGTCGGACATGGAAGAGATCAGCATCAATTCACAACTCTAGAAGCTTCGTACAAGTCGTGATTTTTGAAAATCTTTTGCGGCATTGCATAGACAAAGAATATTTCCAGGCCAAAAAGATTTCGTGAGATAAGATGCCCCCTCGAATGACAGATTTAGGTTTTCCGCGATCATCAGATTGAACGGAGTTTCCTTTTGAGAAAAGTCACTTGAGAAGAAAAGGGCTCTTAATTATTGAAATCCTTGATGAAGAACATCACATTAATGAGAGATTTATATATTCCGTGTTACATATTCTTACACTCTGGCCATGAGATTTCTTTTGAAAATGCACCTACCCTTCCCCCAACTTTGAAAAAATTCCACATCGAATTAGAAATCTTTACAAAGATGCACTCGCTCAATGACAGAGTTATGTGCCCGGTGTTGCATATATTTTAACCTGTAGAGACATTTCTCACGAGGCGCAAGAAGGGATGGAGATTTTTAAAGTCGCCCATACTTCACCCACTTTCCTGTTTAATGGTTGGATCTTGGGAACCACACAAGAATGGTGATTTCCCAAAGGGTTGAAAATTGAGAAAGTTCCTCCCTCATACGCCTACTCACCCCACCCCAGACATAAAAAACGCTTATATAAGGGAAAACAATTTTGGGGAAAGTCCAGATTCTGTCGATACGACGTAATAGTTACATTTTGAGTCAAATCATACCGCCGTAAATTTAACGCACCATGTCTCTCAGCGTCAACGTTGCTACCGAGCAATTGCCGCGTATGCAAGTAACTCTTCTACGTACGTTGGAGCAATTCCTGGTGTGGGAACACCAGTGTGATACCCTTATCGAATCGTTGGAGGAGCAAGTCCGATCAAAACGACCACGACTGGCAACGGGATATCACCACTCGGTCACTTCGCAAATCTTGCGTCTCGAATGTTTGAAGGAGACAACACGTCAACGCTTCATACATTGGGGCGGAGGATTAAATGATCATGGATTAACACGGCGCGAAATTGACATCGCATTTGAGAATCGCTTGTCAACCGGCGCTGTGATTAATCGTAATCATATCGACCTACGAAAGTTTCTATTGGATGCGTATGAGCTTGTTGAAGAACAAGTGCAAGCTCATATTCGCAAACACAATAGCATCAAAGTGAACACTTCGTTTAACGGACAGTTCACCGTGGGCGATAAGCGAGCGAATAAAAGTATCAACACGGGGAATGTTGAACTTTTCTCAACATCGAACCTGAGTGAGTGGTATCGGAAGCGAGTCGTGGAGCCGACTCTGAAATCACTCGAGGAGTTCCAGGAAAGCGACAGTGGCTGGACCCTAACATCGATAACTAATTTAACGGTGAATATCAACAAATACAACGCTTTGCGTGCAGGATGTCACGTTTCACTGACGCAACGAATACAGCTGAAAAGAGCGGTGGTAAATGTGAAATCGACGGATAATGCGTGTTTTAGATGGGCAATGACTGCTGCACTCCATCCAGTAGCTCGACACAGTGATCGCACATCCTCTTATCCGCACTATTCAACGATATTCGATTTCCAAGGCATCAACTTCCCTATGACGTTGAACCAAATTGAGAGATTTGAAAAGTTGAATAATCTCTCAATCAACGTCTATAGCGAGAAGAAGGAAGTAATTTTACCAGTCCGCATGAGTAAGGAGAAAAAAGAGCGACACGTCAACTTGCTATACATCGAAGACGTGTCGGGATGTGGAATTGGACACTTCGCGTGGATCAAGAACTTATCACGCCTCGTCAACTCTCAACTCAATACTAATGGGCATATAAAATACATCTGTGATCGGTATGTAAATTAATTTACATCTATTACAATTGATCCTATACGATGATAAAATAAATTATTAAATATAATTTAAAATTTTTATTGTTACAGATGTCTCCATTACTTTCCAACCATCGATAAGCTGCGGTCCCATGAAGTGGATTGTGGCGTTATAAACGATTGTGCCGTTCGACTCCCAGCTGAGAACGACAAATGGTTAGAGTTTACAAACGCTAATCGGAACTGGTGTGGGAACACCAGTGTGATACCCTTATCGAATCGTTGGAGGAGCAAGTCCGATCAAAACGACCACGACTGGCAACGGGATATCACCACTCGGTCACTTCGCAAATCTTGCGTCTCGAATGTTTGAAGGAGACAACACGTCAACGCTTCATACATTGGGGCGGAGGATTAAATGATCTCCCGTTCGTGGTATACGCCGACCTGGAATGCATCCTGGAGAAGACCAACGCTGAAGAGAGAGAGAAAAACAAGAGTCAGCATCATCGCGTCTTCAGCGTCGGATATTACGTAAAGTGCTCCTACAATAATTCGTTGTCAGGATATCATGAACGCCGAGGTGAGGACTGTGTGGAATGGTTTGTGGAAGAGCTTAAACAATTGGTTTTGCGCGATGAAAAGATTCTTTTAACGAACGTTCCTATGAATGAATTGACTCCGCACGAGTGGAGAAAATTTCGGGAAGACAAAGAGTGTCATATTTGTGAGAAACCTTTTGTCGAGGGTGATGAGCGTGTTCGCGACCATTGCCACTTGACAGGGCAATTCAGAGGTCCGGCTCATTCAAATTGCAATCTAAACTATCAGAATTCTTCTTTCATGCCAATAGTTTTTCATAATTTATCCGGTTATGACGCACATTTTATCATAAAAGAAGTAGCAACCGCATTCGTGGGGAAAATCGTTTTGCTCCTGATAACAAAAGAAAAGTACATCTCTTTCTCGAAAACTGTTGAAACGTCCAAAGACACGCGGAAAAATATAAAATTACGTTTCATAGACTCATTTAGATTTCTGAACACAAGTCTCGATAAATTAGCATCATTTTTAACTTCAGACAAACTCACAACTTTGAAATCACAGTTTCCCAACGTCGACGATTTTCATCTATTGACACGAAAAGGTGTCTTCCCCTACGAATACATTGACAGTTTTGAAAAGTTAGATGAAACGGAGCTTCCACCGCGGGAAGCATTTTACAGCTCTTTAACGGAGTCAACCATTTCCGAGAAGGAATATACTCATGCTAAAAATGTGTGGGAACGATTTTCAACTCGAACGCTCGGTGAATACAGCGATTTATATTTAAAGACCGACGTACTACTATTAGCCGACATCTTTGAGAATTTCCGCGATACTTGCCTGAAAAGTTATGGTCTTGACCCTGCGTTTTACTATACTCTCCCCGGATATACCTGGGATGCCATGATGAAATATACAAAGGTAAAGTTTGAATTGCTCACGGACATCGACATGGTATTATTCGTGGAGAGAGGTATTCGGGGTGGTCTCAGTCAATGCTCCAAAAGGCATGCCCGTGCCAATAATAAGTATATGGACTCATATAATCCATCTATATCATCCTCATACTTGATGTATTACGACGTTAATAATTTGTATGGATAGGCAATGAGTCAACCGCTGCCGTACGCAGATGTTGAATGGATTGACGATATTGCAAGCATCAATGTCGAAACAGTTCCATTAGATTCTGAAAACGGTTATATACTTGAGGTTGATTTAGAATATCCAGAACACTTGCACGATGCGCATAGTGACTTACCATTTTGTCCAACGCATGATAAACCTCCGGGCACGCAGCAAGAAAAGCTGCTTGCAACGGTGAACGGGAAAAAACGGTATGTCATACACTATCGTGCATTGCAGCAGTGTTTGCAACATGGTTTGAAAATCGCCAAAATACATAGAGTTTTGAAATTCAAGCAATCTTCCTGGCTGCAAACATACATTGATTTGAATACTCAGTTTCGTACACGTGCGAAAAATGATTTTGAAAAAAATCTATTCAAATTGATGAATAATGCAGTTTTTGGAAAAACTATGGAAGATGTTCGTAGCCACGTACAAGTCAAATTGTTAACGGAATGGGCAGGCCGATATGGAGCAGAGGCTATGATCGCAAAACCCAACTTTCACAGTCGAAGTATCTTTGCAGAAAATTTAATCGCTGTAGAGTTGCGAAATCTTCAAGTCAAGTTTAATAAACCAATATATGTGGGCATGTCGATTTTAGACATCTCCAAAACTTGTCTATATGCGTTTCACCACGAATTCATGACTCCAACGTATGGAAATAAGAGTAAAGTGATGTATACAGATACTGATAGTTTAATTTACCACATTGAATGTGACGATGTATATAAGGACATGAAATGCAATCTCGACAAATATGACACCAGTGACTACCCCCATGACAATGTATATGGTATACCGCTTGTCAACAAAAAGGTCCCTGGTCTCATGAAGGATGAGAACAACGGGGCCATAATGACCGAATTCGTTGGACTTAGATCGAAAATGTATGCGACGCGAGTTGAGGGGAAGAAAGATGTTAAAAAAGCGAAAGGTGTAAAGAGTAATGTTGTTGCGAGAACCATACAATTTGAAGGTTATGTGAAGTGTCTCGATGAGCAGATTGAAATGAAGCGTTGCCAATCATCGATTCGGTCGACATTACATAATGTCTATACCATAACAGAGACAAATATCGCTACAAGTCCTCACGATGACAAGCGGTATATTATACCTGGAACGGTAGACACGTTGCCATGGGGTCATTACAGTATTCCCAAATGTTCGGAAGCAATGGAAACATAGAGAATTGTAAACCAAGAGCGCGTACGTATGTGTATGAGAGAGAGAGAGAACATTTTTTTCAATATTTGTACATTTGATGTGCAATAAAAAGAATCTTTTTGTGAAACTCATCGATGACAAGCGGTATATTATACCTAGAACGGTAGACACGTTACCATGGGGTCATTACAGTATTCCCAAATGTTCGGAAGCAATGGAAACGTGGAGAATTGTAAACCAAGAGCGCGTACGTATATGTATGAGCGAGAGAGAGAGAGAACATTTTTCTTCAATATTTGTACATTTGATGTGAAATAAAAAGAATCTTTTTTGTGAAACTCATTGTGTCCATCCTTTTTTTCCTTCTACCTGCTTTCCAGGGCTATGCAGAGACCTGCTTGGATATGTCGGGAGGGTCATAAAAATAAACCAGACATTTTTTTCCTCTTCTTTATTGTTCACAAATCATCCTTACTTATCCAACTATTATGTGTATTGTCGAAACCTAGCCATTTCACAAGCAACTGACTACCACGCTTCTTCAAGACTTTTTCAATGAGATATATGTCAGGATATTTAACTCGAAGTAACTCTTGTTCGTAGAAGCTACCTGCAATGGGCTCATCTTTTATGTTGTATGTAACAGGGGTAGTTTTTCTTACTCGATATATTGTGAAAATTTCCGTTGTCCAGTTTGCTGTATAACCTTTCTCAAATACATTCTTAAATTTACTAATGCGTACTTTATCGCCGATTTTAAATTTCGCCAGTTTTCCCACCTCAGCTCTAATGAAAACATCACGTAGTATTTGTTTTTCATTCGTAACATTAACATTTTTCGGCTTCATCTTAATGGTATGATGTATAGTATCATTATATTTAGTAATTAACATATCGAGAATATCGATCCATTTCCAGTTTCCGCGAAAACTGAATTGAATCCACATTTTATTCTTAAGTGTACGATTGAAGTGCTCACAAATTGATGCTTTTAAATTGCTATATGTAGAATACAAGTGTATATTATTCTTTTTCATCAAAGCCTTAAAGTCTGTATTATAAAACTCTTTTCCTCGATCGACGTGAAGGTTTTTCGGTATGCGTCCTTTGCTGAGAATTGACGCCATTGCAGCGGTGACATCTTTCCCACTCTTACTCTTCAATGGTTTGGCCCAGGCGAATTTCGAAAATATATCGATGACGGTGAGGAGAAATTTATGCTTGGAGTTGTGTTGTGCATATGCAGACATATCTACAAGATCAGCTTGCCACGTCTCATCCAGGGCACGTATATCCATATGTCGACGTGGATAGTTTCGCCGAGCTGGCTTATGCAACTCCTCCACCACAGCACGTTTCTTTTCACTCATTATTTCTCCCCCGCAACGCTTTTCATCATAGATTGAAGATAGTTGTTTGAAGGTTTTTTCCGCTTCTCACCGATTTTGACATCTTTTAAAAGTCTGACGTCACCGTTGAGATCCTTGATCGCACTTTTCAAATTGTCTATTTCAGCACGGAGGTTGGTGAGATCAACTTTTACACGCTTTTCAAGAGCCGTTATATTCGATTCAAAAAATTGTTTGGTTGAATCACGTAGTAAGACCGTGTTATGATTAGTCCCACCGATAAACGAACGGAGGTTTACAGCATCATCATCTTTTATCGGTGAACCAACATTGACCAGCCGTTTTCCTTCCAAATCATAATCACCGTCTGCTATAGTCTTAAATCCAGCACCTGGTTTACCGGGAGGACCCGCACCACCTCTATTCAATTGGCGTCCGAACACATCGACGGTCATGCTGTGAATGCGTGAAAAAAAGAGCTCGCACATGTTAATAAATGATTTTAGCTTCACGTAATTCCTCAATAATTGATATAATCTCGTTGGAATGGGAGGAGTTCCCGGCAGCTTGTGATGCGAGTAGTAGACGAAGACGATCCACTAGTTAATTCGGGTCATCCCAATAAACATAGTCGAAAGAGGTATTTTTTCGTGCCACCTTATACGTGGGCACACCACCACCACCACCTTTATGCCCGCCATTTTGCTCCAGTATTTTCGATATATAATTTTTAAATTTATAAGATTTATCATGGCGTATTGCACCATTACGTTTATAATATTTTCTATGAACATTCGTAGCAATAACAATTTTCGAGTAATCCTCCAAATCGTTTGGTGTTACATATTTCAACTCAGGCTCTTTTTTGAACAACAACTCAACCAAGCCAATACGTTTCGAATACTTTTTGTCTCCAACATGAATATGATCATCGGCGAACTGAATCGGTGAGTTACCGATCATTAATTTATCATTTGCAAGATTTCGTACTCCATACATGACATCCAGTCTTGTTTTTTTATTGCTACGCAGCAGTCCCAGATATTCATGTATTAAAGCATTGGCATCTTCAGATAATTCGTCGTCATCGTCGTCGTCGTCAGCTAAGGAGTCTGCATAGTTATCAGCTTCAGCTAAGGGCTCTGCATCACCTTCAATTGCTTCACGCCAAATATCATTAGAAGGAATGTCATGGAGCGCGCTGTTTTCTTCATCCTTCTCCTCCTCCTCCCTCTTGATATTCACTTTTTCATCCTTAATTTCATGCTTCAGATTTTTGTTATATGAAACCAGCTCCTCTAACGGTCCAACGATCGGTTTAAACACATCTTGCATTTTCTGCTGTGCAGTATCGCGACCACTTTTTAACTTTCGATGTTTTCGTCTAATCGCATCACTCGCCTTGTCAAGTTCACACAATACATCCTATTCTCTCAAAAGTTCTTTGCTCTTCATGTTGACGCAAGTAAGTTAGACTTAAGACTGTTTCTCATACCACAATGAGCAATCATTTATTATCAATAGTTAGGAAAGAATCGATCCTCTTCTATATCTACCGGCATTCAATTCACTGTCCTTGTCAATCGTAATAAATCCATACTTGTCCAACTTCCAACATTTTACACACATATTTTTGAAGCATGTATAAGTCATATCCGTATTCACATGGTCATTATACACATGTTTAAGGTTCATATCATCCTATTTAAATAGCACTACAAAATTTGCATTGTCTCTCACGAGATGTTTCGGAATACGAGTGTATGTTTGACAAAGATAAAAACTGTCTACAATCTCGTGTCGTCCCATGGAAAAAAACGCTCTCACATTATCCTGTTTTTCACATGCTATATCGTCGAAGATGAATATGGAATTTGGACGGGCATCACTTGGTGTGATAACTTGTTCATGCTCATTGAATGGAAAATATTCAACTCCTTCCACCGGTCGAAGTAATTGCTCGAGCAGTCTATATTTTGGCTGCTTCAGCGATTTAGAGTAGAGATATATGTTCTCAAATCTCAAACCATTTGGATGTATTAGCAGCGTGAGTAAAGCATTAGTTTTTCCACAATTCGATGGACCACAAAACACGGCACGAATACTATCAGGTAGTATATTCCCAAGACGCTTATTTTTCGTTGCACCACCACCACCACCACCATCGACAAATTCATCGAAGTTTATTATGGGGAGTTGACCACCTTGTTTCTTCGACACCATCTCTCATATGACTGATCGGAAAAATCGTATAAATGCGACTTTATAATGCGAATAATGCTCAGTCGAGTTGTAGCCGACGGTGATGATTGTGCACGATAAACCGGGTAAAGGTTTAGTCAACAGTGTACTCAATAATCTCCCCGTGGAATTACATCTACCTGGCTACCAATATTGCGGACCTGGTACAAAATTGGTTAAACGTCTTGCCCGTGGTGATCCTGGCATAAACCCATTGGACGCTGCTTGCAAAGAGCATGATATTGCATATTCGAAAAATCGCGATAATCTAGAAGCGAGACATTTAGCGGATAAAGTGTTGGCTGAACAAGCCTGTCAACGTGTAACCTCAAAAGACGCTAGTCTTGGTGAGAGAGCAAGTGCTTGGGCTGTGACAAACATTATGAAGGCAAAAAGGAAGTTTGGTTTGGGTATGAAGAGAGCAGTGAGAAAACCGCAGAAGAGTGTTTGCCTGAAAAAGGTCATCAGTGCTGCGAGGAAAGCGATGATTCATAGTGATGACCCTCGTAAAGTTGTCATGTCAGAGCGCTTGAAAATGTGGGCCCTGGAACACACTGGGTTGCATATAAAAAGATTGACGAAAAAGTCATATACTTTGACAGTTTCGGCAATCTCCCACCTCCACCTGAACTCCTGAATTATCTCAATGTTGGTAGCGTTAAATATAATTATAAAAAGTATCAAGAATATGATACAATAATATGTGGACATTTATGTTTAAAGTTTTTGTGCGGTCAGTTGAATCGTCGAGCCAAATATGTGCTATATAAATGAGGACTATAGAGCTATGTGTTTAGTTCTTTGCAAGCATCATGGATGATAGTTTAACGATCACCGTATCTGGATCTTCATCTGTTCTCGAGGCGCAATTCTTCCCCCCCCCCCCCCCCATTGAATTATCGCCCGATAAAAATTATACTCTCGGACTTGTTGAGCTGCTTACATTTAATTCAATTCCTAATATCGACATTGGCTGTAATGAATTTCATGTTGGAACACAAGTGTTGACCATACCAACGGGGAGTTATGAAATAGAGGATATTGAAAAATATTTGCAAGCTGAATTGACACGTAAAAACATAAAAATTCAGCTCAAACCGAATAATAATACACTGCGTAGTGAAATCGAATGTAATCAGCCTATTCGTTTCACATCGAGCAACTCGATTGGACCTCTGCTAAGCTTTGCATCAGGCCTATTGGAAGCTAATAAAAGACATGTGTCTGATCTGCCGGTATCCATTCTTAAAGTGAACGCCATACGAGTCGAGTGTAACATAACCACCGGCGCATACATCAACGGGCGAAAAGTACATACAATTCACGAATTTTTCCCATCTGTGCCGGCGGGCTACAAAATCATCGAAGTACCATCGAGCGTCATTTATCTACCAATCACGACTCACCGAATCGACAACATACAACTCCGTATTGTGGATCAAAACGGTGATTTAATAAATTTCCGCGGCGAAGTTATCACCATACGACTTCATATAAAATCTCGATGGGCATAGTCTACAATCGTAATATTAATAAGGCAGCATGGGATCGCGAAACCAGTCGTCGATCAACGCTCAACGCGCTAACACCGCAAAACCAGCTACTATTGAAGAGTTTGGGACTCATGATTCGTGGAGTTCACGTGTGAGAAATTATTTACTTTGTACGTTGTGCATCTGTTGCGCGCAATGGAGGAAGAAATCGTAAACATTCAGACACCCATTATCTTCGATGAATCCATCATACATTATGAGGTTCATGCTCATCAACCATACGCATCGTCAACATATAACAACAGTGATGAAATACGTATTTCAATTCAGCATCAAGATTTATCAATCCTACCGAGCAAAAGTGCAATTCACATTTGTGGAAAACTGACAAAGGACGATGGTACAGCGTTAAATGCGACGAGTCTCGGCAGCAATGCCATATGTCATTTATTCGAAGAAGTACGCTATGAACTTAATGCAATAAAAATTGATCGTAATAAGAATCCGGGTGTTAGGTCTCTCATTAAGGGATATACATCTCTTACACCTGCTAAGAGCTCGATGCATGAAAACACTGGTTGGCTCGATGTCGAAGAAACAAAACAAATCGTGGATGCAGCGGGTAACTTTGATGTATGCGTACCGTTGAGTATGCTGTTGGGCTTTGCTGAAGATTACCGAAAAATGATGGTAAATGCGAAGCATGAATTAATTTTGAACAGATCGCGCACTGATGACAATGCGATAAAACAAACAGCCGCTGAAAATTATAAACTCACATTACAGAAAATCGAATGGCTTGTACCGTACGTCACCGTGGCGGATCAACGAAAAATTCAACTTTTAAAGTTTATCGCCAAAGACGCACCAATTTCCATGAGTTTCCGTACATGGGAATTGTATGAATATCCATTGTTGGCCATCACCTCTAAACACGTGTGGTCTGTCAAAACTTCAACACAGCTGGAAAAACCACGATATGTAATTCTTGCATTTCAAACGGGACGAAAAAATAATAAGACAAAGAATGTGAGTTGTTTCGATCATTGTGACGTGACCGATGTGAAACTGTACTTAAGGGAACAGAGCTAGTTGGAACGTCAAAAAAAAGGCCTTATTTCCGATTTTTTTTTGGTCAAACGATAAAATAATTCACAACAAAAGTTCTTCCGTTTAAAAGATACATATGTAATGTATATGTTGCAATTTTTTCAACGCAATACATATCGAAATAAGCTGGTGACCGTCAATTGCCGAGGACGCTGCAAAAAAAACACGGTTTGCGGTGATCAAGCTCACGCTGCAACGGCTCATCTGAAACAAAAAAAACGGAGGGGATTTTTAGTTAATGATATAATGCTCCGGTTGAACGAAGGGTTTTGAAAAATTTCCATTTTTCACAAAATGGCGGCCGTTAAAAGTCAAAAGTGTTTTTTTGACCAAAATATCAGTTCCATTTTTTGCTATTAAAAATAAAAATAATTATCCAAAAAAAAAATCCTTCGTTCATATGGAGGACTACCATGTATAGAAGAAGTGATATAAATTTCAACCCGATCGGTAAAGCCGTTCTCGAGCTACAGTGATCACCGACTTCAAAAACATGGTTTCGAGAAAAACGCACTTAAAGTTTTGAGTACGGTTTGCATGCAGATAAAAAATTTTTTTTGTAACTTACATAGAATCGTCTATTCCTGGGCCATATACTTCGCCTTCCTGCGCTTTGTTGGTGGTATTAGAAGCCACTTTTAGCTGCCGCCGAGCTACTCTCGCCTCTCGAGTATTTTCCAGGGATCGCCGATTAGCCTGCTTTATTCGAATAGAATCCTCGGCCTTGGCAAACTCGTGTGCGTACGGTCCCAACTTAATCCCCATGGCATCGAAGACTGCCAGCAAACCGTATGTACCCTCGTTGAAAGTGCAGGTAGCAATGTAAGCGGCTATGCTGATGGTAGTATAGCTGGCAGGTAAGGTTTTCGGCATGACCTTCCAAACAATTTGATTAAAACTTTCGTTGCTATTCTGGGTGAAACCTCCAATGCACCTTTGCAACAATTCAGTGTTTGTGAGACTTTCGTATATAGGCTTTATTGCATCGAAGACGTCCTTCGGCAACGCAGTGAAATCGTGTTTGAAAGATTTCAACGTTTTCTCGGCCTTTGCTCGTTGATATTTGCACCACGAGTCAGCACCTCGTGGACACTTGTGATGCTGCGGTTTCTCGTCGGTTGAAATCTTATGGTAGAGCGTAGCCCAAATAGCATCCTTCATTTTTTTGACCGAATCAGAGTTGTCACGAATAGCTTTGCCAAAATACACGGACAATTGGTCAATTAATTTAGCAGTCAGTTTCCCTCTACCGCCGAGTCCTTTATTATCTTTTTTACACGATCGTAGACGGGTGCCCATCCGTGTTTGAATATGGCCAACGCATTCTTTTTTCGTCACTACAGTTTCTCCATAAGGAGCAGCTGCAACAATGCCAGAGTAAGTCTTTGAATCTCCATCCCCGACGTAATACAAAAATCTCACTCCAAGATTTTCGCACGAACGACGAAACATTTCGATTACAGCATCGACCTCCATCTTTCCCGCACTGCCTGTATGATTCGTCGAACAAGTTTCTTTGTGTGCTTCATACCATTCTTGATATTTTTCCGTGTCTTTTTGATTTTTCCAAACTTCACAAGCCTGGCAGTAAGAACTTTTTACAATTACGTCAAGAACTTTGCCCGTGAAATGTCCTATTAGCGATGTGACGCCAAACAGAGACGAAAATCCGCGTTTGTGCCACGTTCCATCACCTGACACAATCAAATCAGTATTCTTACTTTCACTGTTAGTAGAATTCAAGTTTATCTCTTCTTTAGAAGCCTTCTTCATAAAAAATTGAGCCATATTTTTACTCGCTTCACAAATATGCTCCAGTAATATGCAGTACGTAGATTTAGCCAACCATGGCGGGAAGTCCATCAATGCGCAAAATTTTTTTGCACCTTTGTAACCGACGCCTATGACACGCATCGCTAATGTGAACCTTCGATTTATTTCATAAGAATGGTGAATAAAATCGCACGACGGTATGTATTGAGGAGTACACTTATCACACACCACAGAAATTTTGAACCCAAGTCCACGTTCGCTTACTATTCCAAAACATATTTTACTATTGCACTTAGCACATTTTACGAGACTCGCGAGCGACGAAAAAACAGTAAAAAAATTAATTATTCGGAAATTAACTGCATCTGTTTTTGGCACATGATATTCGTCCTGACCTCTTAATTTTTTTGCTGATGTACTTGCTCCGCCATCATCAGTCTCCGCAGATTTTGGATTGAAATACTGTTTCCTTTTCAAGGGTCGTGTTTTATAAACCCATTGACTTTTCCGCACTTCTCTCGATATTTTTCTATCCATCTTGGACTCGAAAACTCACGAAATTGTTCCGAATATGGACGTTCGCACGCTCCAACGTTTTGAATCTTACTGATACTGAAACCGTATTTTGAACTACGAAAGGCCTTTCTTATTTTCTATATGTATATATGAGTGTGTAGGGCTATATTGATGGTCACAATATATGTATGTATACGCAATACAATAGAGACCTTCAGGTACCCTCTAACGGACTCAGCTAGTCGAGCGGACAGCTGCCGCTACCTGCTTACCTATGGCTCAGACACGACGTGCTACAAAGTCTTGTATTTCGGCGAATAATGGTCCGATTTACATTTACCTGGGCGGAAAATGTTCGTAAGAGATTCTACTTTTTGAAAATGAGATAAAAAAAAATCGATTTTTCGAAAATTCTAACTAGGTCTGTCCCCTTAAATTCACAATGTTATCCATATGGCAACATGAATCTGAATATACAGCAAAATCAGTATGCATTACTCTACAACATGTATACAAACTTTTAATCTATGTACTACAATAAGGAGGCTGAACCATGGCTGAACAAAAAGGAATTTTTACAATATGCACCTCTCGTTGTGATTGATTGCTCGAAGCAAAATGATTCTCTCAAGTCTGGACCTGTGGATGTACGTCTCGAATTTGAAATGAAAACGAATGTACCTGCGCAGACATGTGCATACTGCCTCATTCTACATGATCGTATTGTAGAGTATAATCCTTTGAGTGGTGGGGTGAAAAAATTGGTATAAAATGGCTGAAGTGACCACACTGGACATCAGTCGAGATGGAGTTTATCGTTGATCTACAAGGTTTCAAGGAGCCCATTAACGAGTTTATCCTCAAAGAAATTTCAATTATTCGAGCAGATGTGAAAAAAGCTGAACCTCTAACGCTCTTCTTCGAACCACCATACGCATGAGACACGCTACCAGCAAAATATCGAACCATGAATAAATGGTTGCAACGTAATTTCCATGGAATATCATGGGACTATTGTCTTATACCATACGACGCAGCGAAACCTATAATTCAAGCAATTTCACAACACGCTCGCACCATATTTGTGAAAGGCTGTGAAAAGTCTTCGTGGTTAGCGAGCTTCATGGATTTGTCAACGGAGATTGTTGATTTGGAGACTCTGGACTGCCCATCGTTGAAGACATTATTAAAAACTACATCGAATTGCCCCCATCATACCAACGAATTCAAATTCAACTGTGCAACGATGAATGTAAAAGCTTTGAAAAGCTGGTTATATGTATACCATGCCTTATGTAAACGAGGGATCTTTGAATAAAGAAAACATTTTTTGAAATGGTTTTTCTAATTTATTTATACAAAATTTCCTTCTCCTCTTCCTCCTTCTCCTCCTTCACATTACAGAGATTTTTATATATTTTTTATTCACGTTGAAATTTCATGAAACTCGACGCCATTCCAATCTCCGCCGATGTATTTCATAATGAGTTTTGCAGTATGAGCAGCTTCCAATAGTTTTTCATATGCCTCAGGATCTTGTTCAAATGCCTTGACGACTCGGGGTGGCAGGAAGACGGTGAATTCACTCTGCACTTTCACGACGTATCTTGGGCCGTACTTAGTCTTTGCCGATCGAATATCAGAGATTCCATAGTCACCGTTCACTTCAAGATCTTTTAGTTTTTTCGTGGGCAGATACTCGGACCGCTTAGTAATGTCGTTGATACCAGAGAACGCCATCGCTGTCGAATCTGGAAGTTTTAAGAGATTTTTCAAAAATCACGAATTGTACGAAGCTTCTAGAGCTGTGAATTGATGCTGATCTCTGCCATGCTCGACTATTTGTACCATCCATCCCTTCCATAAGTCCAATCCCCTTCCACTTCCCGGAAAAATTGGTTCAATCATGTATTATGCAGCCTCATACAGGTTTGAACATTTCGCCACCTGCATCTTTGGCAGCTGCATCTTCGAACAATGCACATTCCGCAATAGCAGATTCTTTCCCACGCATTTTCGGAAGATCTATTCTTGTCGAACAATGGATCCACGTTTCTTTGTTTGCACACCTGCATTCGAGACAGGTTTAAACATGTTCAATGCTCTTGCGACACTCTCTGCAGTTACGACGCCGGGGTACGGGGCCATTGATGTGATCTCCCGTCGATGGTGTGTTCCAATGTTCGTAACATCGTCTATATGATATAATCTCACTATCAGATTGATAATATACTGGTAAACGATCCCACAAATAATCGGTAAGTTCACTGAAGTACTGTTTAAATATTGTTGGCGATATAATTCGTAGCTCCTTCGTCGTAATTTCTCGCGGATTCTTCGTACGTCGAATTGCATATATATTCACCAATTCTTCCATTTCAAAACACTTTTCACAATCTCGACGCATAGGTCCAACAGCATCAACATGAGTCAGTTCCCATGGTGGATTAAAATGATCATCACACTCATGATATGATTGTATCTCACTATTACACTGTAAATGCTCTGGTAAACGATCCCACAATGAAGTTATACAGTAGCTAAAATATTTTAAAAGTAAAGCCTTGGGAATCGATTCGAGTTCATTTTTCGTCAATGTCCAGGGGTCTTTCGACGGGTGGATTGCATACAAGCTTGCGCACCTATCCATGTCGACGTCTACTTTCAGAATAAACATTTAACTCTCAATCTTATAAGTTTATCCACTTTTTCAAACTAAAATTATTTAAAAATAATCATACATCTCTCACACTCACTATACCCCGCATTTCCCCTACCCTCGCCCCACCCATACAGCATCAACGCAAGACTGTACATAACGCAAAAAAATATGGACTAGCAGGTAGGAGATTTATCTTTTGTTAAAATTCTACCAATGCACCGTTTTAAGCAAACAATGACTCAATGGAGGTCAGGTGTGATCGTCACCTGCAAGTTTTTCTAAATGCGTTTAACTTTCTCTACAACATGATTTTTTCTATAACCTTGTAAAAAAAAAAGTCTCATGAATGAGCATTCTTGTGGAATTTGACTAAAATGTCTTCGTGATGACTCTGCAGGTTACAAAAATGTGTAACAGGACATATAAATATATCCCAATAACTGGAGCTAAAATCTGGGGGAAGGGTAGGTGACTTTTCAAAGAAAGTCTCATGAATGAGCATTCTTGTGGAATTTGACTAAAAGGTGACTTTTCAAAGAAAGTCTCATGAATGAGCATTCTTGTGGTCTATGCAATGCCGCAAAAGATTAAACAGGACCGCTGCATCCCCACTCCCCTCCACTTCCTCACTACCCTGAGAACCTTTCCCCTCCGCATACTATGCAGCCCCGCAACGGTCCCCGCGCTCCCCCGTTCCCGAACCCCCCTGAGAGCCCCATGGGTTAGAACTGGCATAGCCTTACTACTAACGTTCGAAGATAGACATTTCCGCCGACGTTGACGACCATCGTTTATTATTTCCTGGTTTTTGAGCGGGTTTATTGCACTCGATGGCGATAGCTCGGCGAATTTGAAATTTAACACTGCCTCGCCTTCTGGGTATAGCAAAGATCCTGCTCGATAAATCGATTATGCGTTCTCCTTTTATTGAAATTTCCCGAATTTTAGGGTAAGGATAAAAGTAGTTAGTTGTCGTGCCAAATTCCTTAGCACCGAGCAACGGAAGGTGGGGTACAGTACGTGCCAAATCTTCCAGCACAGTGACTGTTTAGGTTTTAGAATAGGTAAGAGGAGTGGAGGTTGACGTGCCAAATTCTCCAGCACTGGGTAACCCAAAGCAGAGTACAGTACGTGCCAAATTTCCCGGGACGGTGACCGTAAGGAGTTTAGGTAGAGGTGCGTACCAACGTGCAAGATTCTGAAGCACTGGTGATACAAGTAGCGTAGGTAACCGTACAGCCAGACGTGCTTGAGTATAGCACCATACGACCGCCAGTTTGAGAGATAGGATTAAGTTTGGTTTGACAAATTGAGGAAATTAATTGTGATTTAATAATTCGTAGAATAATCGCCAAAATCGAGTAAAATTCTGGTGAAATACGAGATTTGACAATGTCGGGTGAATTCACGATTTTCCCAAAATTAATAAAACATCAGGCTCGTATAACAATTTCTAATTTGCGTAACTGAGTAATATAACAATTCGCGAGAACTGGAATAGAATTCGCGGGAAAAGACTGAAATAGGAATTTACGAAGAATCGGTTTGGTGTTGGAGATCACGAGAAATGTTGGAAATTTAGACACAAAAATGGTGAAAATTTGAATTTGTTAGATTCACAAAAAACTCGAGGATTTGGAATAACACAACAAAAATGTCTGAGTTTCAAACAAGATAACGATGATCGGTGGTTTTTAATTAAATGCCGAAGAAAAAAACAGGTTCGCGAGGGTGTGTTATTTAAATAAATAATTTAAGACACAGTTTTACCTTTTAGTTTAAGATATATTGTTACACTTTTCCAAAACTTTTCGAAATATAATCGGAGAAAATATGTTGTTACACTTTTCAAATACTTTTCGAAATATAATCGGAGAAAATATGTTGTTACAATTTTCAAATACTTGTCGAAATATAATCGGAGAAAATATGTTGTTGCACTTTTCAAAAACTTGTCCGAAATACAAAAGAGATTTTTCGATTTTTATTTTATCGCGCGGCGACAGTGTGCAAACTTTTTGAGTAGCCGGAGGGGCACAGACTAACTAACGGGAGATCGAGAACTGATCTTGCGGCCCGCACCTACACATTTTTATAAGGGGGCTCGCTGAGACTCCCCGAGCGTGTAAGTGAATCGTGGATAGCCCTACATTTGACTGTGTAAGCTGACGCATATTTTTATGCCTCCGTTACTGTACTCTCGCTGAGCAAGTGTTTTTGTACATGGGTGTTTATGTGCGAATGTACGGTTTCGTTCTTTACATACCGTTCCTTTTATAATATATTTCGATTTTTAATTATTGATTAATCAATGAATATTCATTAATCATTAATTTTAAATCTCTTCTCGACTTATTTTGGAGTAAGTACAAGTTTGTGTGTCCTTAGTTTATTAGGACATCAATAATTAATTAACCTTAGTTAATTAATTATTGACTTGACAATTTACCGGTTTTGATATCTTCTTTTCCCCTTTCTTTGATTTTTCAATATGGGGTCGTTCGTTGAATAAGTACGTAAAATTGTTTATGATAATTGTTAACTAATTATTTATAATGTTTTGTGTATTTTCCGTTTACAAGGTTTTTGGACGTTCGGTGAATAAGTAAGTAAAATTGTTTATGATAATTTATTCATTGATTGTTTATAATAATTGTGTATCTTCTGTTTCAAAAATTACTTCGTGTTTGAATCGGCTGTACGTAGGATATACTTTGTAGCGAATTGTACCGAGCTCGCGGTATCGCACTAACGCCGGACGAAAGGTATCGGGTTACGTCTGGAGACTTTTGCTGATAATGGCAGTCGGCGAAAGACTTCTTTATTCCCGTGTGAGTGATATAATGATGATTTAGTATATGTAATAATTTTATGTACTGGACTTCGTACTGGATGTAGTTATGTACCCTTGAATATAGGTGACTAGGTACGTATGTGTACTCCTTACTTCAGTAAATGCGTAGGTAAGTATATATTTGGGCCTTTTCTTTTCGCTTGGTATGTGGTCGAGATGAATATATATATGTGTATGCATATATACGTATACATGTACATATATATACATTAACACATAACGTATCTATTTAATACTCCTAAATTAATTAAACGTTCGCCCATTCTTTTTATATATGTATCGGTAACTAATTAGTAAAATATATTTCGCAATAGAATTCCATAATTATAAAGTATGTAATATTGTTTATTATTGTAAACTATTACAATTTTTGTCACAAATAAAAATGGGTAATTCGCTCGTCTCTTTATTTTCCCTTTCTTGGTGTAAATATATCGATTTTACATATTTTGCTACGTTTGGTAATTATTAACTAATGAAACACGCGTTCATGATTTTAATTTTTCACTGATAGATTGTCATCGAGTGTTCATGTGAGTACTCGAATCAAAGGGTTATTGGCGAGGAATTCGTTCCGAATATTTAATGCGTCATCTGTTACTAGTTGTTTACTGGCGTTTTACGCGGAGATAAGCTAGTGAGTGGCCTTGCAGGCGGTCAAGCCGCGCGCATAAGCGAACGCAGGTCTACTCGTATGGTTAGTACGGGTTGACTCAAAAACAGTACTACTACAGCTCGATTCATAGTTCAGAAGATTTTTATTTTTATTATTGTTATTTCTATTTTTACTTTTCCGAGGGTATTTCGAGAAGTTCGGGTACAAGGTGAGTTTCCCAGATGAATATCGAAATTTAAAAGAGAAGATAATTTATAAAAATGCTTTTTCTTTTATTTTTAGATATACCCAACTAGCCAACGTTAAGGGATAGACCCTAGGACGTAACACATGAATATATGCAAAATTTCAGAATATTGTTTGGCTCAATATGCGCTCTATTTTTTCACTTCCCCACTTTAGTTGCATTATGAATTTTGAAAAATTATTTCAGGAAGTCTTCCGATGTGTTTTTACTGATATTATCAAAATTTGTATAAATGAATTGTAATGAATACCTACAGACTTTGAAAATTCTGTGAAGCGACAGATGTGCCAAGTATTTTCCCTTTTTGGTTTCAATTATGGCATTAGGAATTGAAAATTTTGTTATGCAAATTCTTTGACTACTCATTTGTCGATGGGTTAAGAATTGCTGGCTTCAGAATGCCACGCATACATGCAAAATTTCAGAATTTTGTTGGGCTCAATGTGCGCTACATCTTTTTAATTCCCTTATTTAGTTGTAGCATAATGAATTTTGAAAAATTATTTCAGGAAGTCTTCTGATGTTTTTTTACTGATATTATCAAAATTTGTAGCATTGGATTGCAACAGATACCTACAGATTTTGAAAATTCTGTAAAGTAACAAATGTACCAAGTATTTCCACATTTTGGCTTCGATTGTTGGATTATGAATTAAAAATTTTGTTATGAAAATTCTGCGGTTGCTCATTTGTCAATGGGATCAAAATTATTGTCTTCGGAATGCCATGAATATATGCAAAATTTCAGAATTTCATTTGGCTCTATTGAGCTATATTTTATCACTTCCCCACTTTAGTTGCAGCATAATAAATTTTGAAAAATTGTTTCAGGAAGTTTCAGGAAGGATGTGTTTTTACTGATCTTATCAAAATTTATATCATTGAATTGCAACAGATACGTACAGACTTTGAAATATCTGTGAAGTGACAAGTGTGCCCAATATTTTCACTTTTTGGCTCGAATAGTGGCATTATTAGGACTTGAACATTTTATTATGAAAATTCTTCGGTTGCTCATTTTTGGTTGGGATTAAAATTTGGCTTCGAAAAGTAATGGCTACATACAAAATTCATAAACTTTATTGAGTCCAATGTGTGGTATGCTTGAGTTGTGGCATGATTAATTCAAAAAATTGTCAGAAAGTCTTTGGTTCCTTCTTTTCTGGAAGTATAAAAATTTGTTTCATTGGAACGCAACGTATACTTACAATCTTTGGAAATTTCCTGAAGCAACATGTGTGCTCAGTATTTCTACTTTTTGGCTCCTCTTGTGGCATAACGAATTGAAAAATATTTTCAAAAAGATTTGCTCTACGGATGCTCTGGTTGTGATGGTACGAAAATTTGCACGAAGATAATGCAACTGGTCCAACTCAACTCGATCCATTTTCTTGGGCGTAGTATTGATCTAAGTTTGCCCGCTTTGTTGAATTTATTGTTTTAAAATATCCATAACATACTTTGTGAACTTTTCAAAATTCAAAGATAATATTAAAATATCTGTAAGTTCTAGTTTTGAGGCTTTCACAGCCATTATTATTATAAATGGTATTTGCAAATATCATAATTTCACCTTGTTGATAAAAATAGGAATGAAGAAATGCATAAACTTTTTTTACAATGGATTCGATACGTTTTCTATCCAATCACGTAAAACTGGTTCTTTGATGTTTCATTTATCTAGAGCGAAAAATTTCGGAAAAAAATCTGCCTTCCATTTCTATCGTCGGGATAATTTTTTCGTTGATATTTACATGAATCTAAGTAGTACTGCGAGTTGTTCTACTTGGATTCATTAAAATCTTAAGGGGACCGTATGGTCTAGAAATTTGAAAAAATCGATTTTTTTTTTTTCGATATGTCGAAAGTATAGTATCTCAAGAATATACTGTGAAATTTTCATGCGGAAATTCTCAATATTACAGCTTCTACAGCCCATAACGCAGGTAGAGAGCGGTCCGCGACACGAAAACGTTCAAAGCCTTATTGGACACAAAGCCTTACGGGGATGATTTTTTAGTTTGCAAAAAAGAATGTGTTTTGCATGTTAAAAAACGTTTGTACAAACGTGCTGTTGATGCGAAAAAAAAACATGCACAAATAAAGAAAGCAACAAAGAAATTGACAGAAAAAGAAGAGGGAAAAAAGACACAGCGGAAATCGATAAATAAAACACCGAAGCGTCAACAATTGACGAATAAATTATTGCAAGAGCTGTCAACTTATTACGGTCTAGCAATTAGACGTAATTCAGATTCGACTGAAGGGATGAGAAGTGAAATATGGGCAGCATATTATCACAAAATTTCAACAGATGAAAATCCGCAACACTCGTACTGTCCTCCAGGTTCCGAATCGTGGTGCAAGTGGCGTCAAAGTGAGGCTGCAGGTACTTTAGACACCTACGAGCACCCACCTGCTCTGTGCGATGAAGCACAAGAGATATTAAAACCAATTTATGAAGAATTGACAGCAGAGACTTTATTGGAAAGGTGTATTGGCAGTAATACGCAGAACAATAACGAAAGTTTCAATGCTTGCGTGTGGCACCTTGCGCCGAAACATCTGTTTGCCGGAAAAAAAATCATTGATATTGCCACTCACATTTCCGCTTGCATATTCAATGAAGGATTTGCATCCCTATTGAAAATAATGGAGACCATGGGCATAACAATCGGGCCACAAGCGGAGCAACTAGCGCAAAACCGAGACGAGCTGCGAGTATCGAGCGCCAACCGTAGGAGCACGGACAACTCCAAAGAGGCTCGGACAGCTCGAAGAAATGAAAGGAGTGAGGAAATCTTGAATTATGAACGTTCCGAAGGAATCCTATATGGTGCCGGAATCGCGGATTAACTGTAAGTATTCAAAATTTGCTCAATTTTTGAAAATATCTGTACCTCAAACTTTAAACTCATTTATCTCGAAACGACTTTTTTCGGCACTGCGCAGGTGAAAACAAAAAAACTATTCAACCGAATCACTTGAAATTTGGATATGTTGTTCACAACATGTATGGCTATCGTCGGAACTACAATCATAATTTTATTTAAATAATTTCTTATTGTTTATACTAAAAAACTAGTGAAAAAAAAACCCGATTATACGAATTTTTTTTCAAAAGCGCGCCATTTTGTCAATTTTTAATTTTTTCGATTTGTTCTAGTCCCGACCATAACTGCACTCTTTCTGATTAAGAATCTTCTTGAATTTTGTGTTTCAGATGAGTAGAAGTCTCGGATCGATCTTCACCGTCCGGGTCGGATTTTTCGAGAGGGTCGTCTTCAATGCCAATTATATGATAATAAACACTGTTTTTAAAATTAAAAAAAAATTTTTTTGTATACTTAATAAAGGTAGTAATAAACCCGAAAAGTTAAAACATCGATTTTTAAATTTTTTATGGCAAAAAAAAAATCGTGAAAATAGGTGAAATTTTCGTGCTCTAGACCATACGGTCCCCTTAATATCGAGCAGTACGGGACAGCCGCTAGTCAGCCTGAAGTGGGGTCAAGCTGGTTTGATACAAATGAAGCCAACCTTCCTAGCGCCTAGCTAGCACGTATCCAGATACGCTAGACAGTGGGCGCAAATCTTTTTGAAAATATGTTTCAATTCATTGTGCCACAAGAGGAGTCAAAAAGTAGAAATACTGAGCACACATGTTGCTTCAGGAAATTTCCAAAGATTGTAAGTATACGTTGCGTTCCAATGAAACAAATTTTTATACTTCCAGAAAAAAAGGAACCAAAGACTTTCTGACAATTTTTTGAATTAATCATGCCACAACTCAAGCATACCACACATTGGGCTCAATAAAGTTTATGAATTTTGTATGTAGCCATTACTTTTCGAAGCCAAATTTTAATCCCATCCAAAAATGAGCAACCGAAGAATTTTCATAATAAAATGTTCAAGACCTAATAATGCCACTATTTGAGCCAAAAAGTGGAAATATTGGGCACACTTGTCACTTCACAGATATTTCAAAGTCTGTACGTATCTGTTGCAATTCAGTGATACAAATTTTGATAATATCAGTAAAAACACATCCTTCCTGAAACTTCCTGAAACAATTTTTCAAAATTTATTATGCTGCAACTAAAGTGGGGAAGTGATAAAATATAGCTCAATAGAGCCAATTGAAATTCTGAAATTTGACATATATTCATGGCGTTCCGAAGATAATAATTTTGATCCCATTGACAAATGAGCAACCGCAGAATTTTTATAACAAAATTTTTAATTCATAATCCAACAATCGGAGCCTAAATGTGGAAATACTTGGTACATTTGTTACTTTACAGAATTTTCAATATCTGTAGATGTCTGTTGCAATCCAATGCTATAAGTTTTGATAATATCAGTAAAAAAACATCAGAAGTCTTCCTGAAATAATTTTTCAAAATTCATAATACAACTAAAGTGGGGAAGTGAAAAAATAGAGCGCATATTGAGCCAAACAAAATTCTGAAATTTTGCATATATTCATGGCATTCCAAAGACAATCATTTTGATCTCATCGACAAATGAGCAGCGGAAGAATTTTCATAACAAAACTTTCCATTTATAATGCTAAAATCGGAGGCAAAAAGTATAAATACTTGGTACATTTGTCGCTTCACACAATTTCCAAAGTCTGTAGGCATTCGTTGCAATTCAAAGATATAAATTTTGATAATGTCAGAAAAAACACATCTGAAGACTTTCTGAAATAATTTTTTAAAATTCATTATGCTACAACTAAAGCGGGGATGTGAAAAAATATAGAGCATATGGAGCCAAACAAAATTCTGAAATATTGCATATATCCATGGTGTTCCAAAGACAATATTTTTGATGCCATTGACAAATGAGCAACCGACGAATTTTCATAACAAAATGTTCAATTCATAATGCTACAATTGGAGCCAAGAAGTGGAAATACTTGGTACATTTGTCGCTTCACAGAATTTTTAGATTCTATAGGTATTCGTTGCAATCCGAAGATACAAATTTTGATAATACCAGGATATGGACTATGTACCGCCATAGTCATTTGACATAAGGATATTTTATACAATCCATTTTCACATAAAGATATATCATTACTTACTACGTATATCAATCATCAAACGCGAGATAATTCTACACCATATTTTGGATAGAAAAGCGACGTCGAAAATCTTTTGAAATGGACCAACAATTATCATGCAAGAAACATTTTATGATGTACAAATCTTTATTATTGCAAGCGAGGAACATTTTATAATAAAGAGGAAAGGGACCAATAAAATAAATTGTCAACGGTGTAGAGTTAAAAAAATTATTCATTAGATACTGCTCAAAACTCGGCATGATAATAACAAATCTTGCCATATACATTTTTTTGATACTCATTATTAGTTTTTTAGTTTCTTTTCCAAATTTACATCGATTCACACCAATCATGATTAACAGTTCAACGTACACCATTTTATAGTTATCAAAGAAACGAAAAGAATGATTGCTTAAGAAATCTCATACGAGGAACATTTAATCGCGAAAGAGAAAAGAGATCGCTTTCGTTTCCGTCGTAGAGTTAAGTGTGGAAAATAAAAACTGCAGATCTAACGAGAAAGATCTAACGGAATGGCCAATCACAAGCTCGGAAGGCGTCAACAGGCCTTTCATTGCGTCGTATACAGACATGCCAATACTTCGATGGCATCAAATCGACAAATACGGCATCAATCGTGCTGATTTAGTGCTCAATCGAAGTATTTTTTCGTAATAAATCTCCAGTTCAATTTTCAAATCATCATATGCCTCCTGAGCTTCGTAATTAAAGAAAATGAATTTCAGTTTTTACCCCTACCACGGCAAATCGTTTTATTCAGAGATAATATACTCGGGCGAGCCTCGGGCCAGCAGACGACAGAGCTGTCAATATACTTGCCCCGAGACTCTACCGAGTCTCTTGATAAAATAACTACGAACAAGTATCAAAACTTTAATTTTTTTTTATTTTGTAAAAAAATTTGAAAAAATATTACACTGAAACATCCATTCCGACAGATCAACGGATAGGAAAGTATTCCATAAAAAATGACACCGAGAAATTATTCCAATATCATCAGAATGCACCGAAAGTTTTTCAATAAAAGTAATCATAACGAAACGAGATTTTGAAACAAAAAAAACCGGCCAAGTGCAAGTCGGACTCGCGCACGAAGGGTTCCGTACCATTATCTATAAAAACGGCAAAAAATCACGTTTATTGTATGGGAGCCCCCTTAAATATTTATTTTATTCTGTTTTTTAGTATTTGTTGTTATAGCGGCAACCGAAGTACATCATCTGTGAAAATTTCAAGTGTCTAACTATCACGGTTCATGAGATACAGCCTGGTGACAGACGGACGGACAGCGGAGTCTTAGTAATAGGGTCCCGTTTTACCCTTTGGGTACGGAACCCTAAAACGTATGCGCACCAAATTTCGAGTGCAAAAGTGTGATTGGAAAAAAGAATTTCGGTCGAAGTGCCACATGAATTTTTCTTTTATAACGTTTATTGATCACAAATTATATCTCATGAGCAATATTAGGGAAAACAAAATTCGTAAAGTACTTATGAATTTTTTTTTCTCGAATCAAATATCGTTTCGCTCAAAATTATTTCGCGTCACTTGATTCCATTTTGGGTTGCAAGTGCAAATAGTATTTTCATGTATTTAACCACTCTAGGGTGGTTTAAAACTATGTATAATTCAAACCTAGAGTGGTATCATACACCATTCTCTCGGTTATATAAAAAACGTAGAGAATAGTTTCCAAATAAACCTTATTATTGCATGCAAGGGACATTTTATGGTAACACAGAAGAGGCACCGTTTTTGACTCCATTGTAGAGTTTACATTCAGAAAATTGGAATATTGAGGCTAGGGTTAAAAAAAATTATTTATTTAGGCACTGTTCTAAAGTTTATTTATTGAATTACACTTTATTTTTGTACTCTATCACTCTTCTATCTACATATTCAAATCACGTGAACCTAAAGTTTCACTTTAACCAAATAAAACTGGCCGCGATCTTTATAACCTAACGACTGTTCAAAGATATTAATTATTCACCGAATACGAGTTTATCATACACCATTCCCTTATATAGTTATAAAAAAAAAGAGAATGGTTTCTAAATAAACCTTGTTATTGCATCCGAGGAACATTTTATGGTAAAAGAGAAGAGGCACCGTTTTCAACTCCGTTCTAGAGTTTACGTTCGGAAAAATGAATTGTTGGGACAAGGGTTAATAAAAAAAAATATTTATTTAGACACCGTTCAAAATTTTATTTATTGAATCACACTTCATTTTTGCACTATTACTCTTCCATCGGTAATATGATAAAAGTCATTTTAATCAAAAGTTGAAACTGACCGCGATCTTTATAACCTCCCAACAAAGATATTAAGTATTCACCGAATACGCGTTTATCATACACCTTTCTCTTAGTTATCAAAAAAAAAAAAAAAAACAAAGAGAATGGTTTCTAAATAAACCTTATTTTTGCATCCGAGGAACCTTTTATGGTAAAAGTAAACAGGCACCGTTTTCGACTCCGTTCTAGAGTTTACGTTCAGAAAAATGGATTGTTGGGTCTAGGGTTAATAAAAAAATATATTTATTTAGACACTGTCCAAAAGTTTATTTATTGAATCACACTTTATTTTTGCACTATCACTCTTCTATCTATAATAAAAGTCTCTTTAAGCAAAAGTTGAAACTGGCCGCGATCTTTATAACCTCATGACAAAGATATTAAATATTCACCGAATACGAGTTTATCATACACCATTCTCTTGGTTAACAGAAAAAACGAAGAGAATGGTTTCTAAATAAACCTTGTTATTGCATTCGGGGAACATTTTGATGGTAAAAGAGAAAAGGGATCATTTTCGATTCCGTTGTAGCAGAGTTTACGTTTCAAAAAAAATTGTAGGGGCTAGGTTTAATTAAAAAAATATTTATTTAGACACTGTTCAATGGTTCATTATTACACTTTGTTTTCCCACCATCACTATTCTATCTATATAAAAGTCACTCTTTACTCGTCTATCTATAAACACCACTCTAACCAAAAGTTGAAATTGACCGCGATCTTTATAACCTCATGACTGTTATAAAAAAGATATTGGTCAGCTGTCATATGCACGATCGATCGAATATCACCACACTGAACCATGAAATGATTTTTTTTATAAATTTATCGATATAATGGCACCTTTACAAGCCTACAAAAAAAAAAGCCTACCCGTAAGAATCTCTACCGCTCGATCTCTATTAAAGAAATGTCAACCAACAAAAAAACACTATCAAGCCTAAAACTACCAAGATTTGTTCACTACCATGGTCATACTCTACCAACGAAGAATTACTAATGTAATATAACTATATATTACACTGTATATAGATATATACGCTAGTAATTCTTCGTTGGTAGAGTATGACCATGGTAGTGAATAAATCTTGGTAGTTTTAGGCTTGATAGTGTTTTTTTGTTGGTTGACATTTCTTTGATAGAGATCGAGCGGTAGAGATTCTTACGGGTAGGCTTTTTTTTGGTAGGCTTGTAAAGGTGCCGATATAATTGCTCACACGTCCCGTACTTCGTTATGTCAAAACAACATTCAAACTTTATGTTGGCTCCGTACAGAGGAAAGACGAGTCGTCGTGACCAATCGCAACTCGTTGCCTCCGTTGCCGGAGACCGGCTTTTATGGAAATGGGTTTTGATGGGCATCAAAACGCCTTTGATTGTATCGTCTGAGCGCATATACAGACAAGGCAAATTCTTGAATGTAGTAGAATCGAGCATAATCCTAAGCCTGTGCAAAGTTTTTTCTCAGCAATAACGCAACCAATCGTGCTGATTTTAGGCTCAATCGAAAGAGCATCGCTCAATTAGTCAAAAGTTCGCTTTTCAAGCCGCCAAATAACTCATAGGCTCTACAATTAGCGAAAACGTCATAAAATGTTTACCCCCACCACCGCGAATCGTCTTGTTTAGAGATAATATAGACTCGGCGAGCCTCGGGACAGCAGACGACAGAGCTGTCAATGTACTTGTCCCGAGACTCTACCGAGTCTCTTGATAGTGAAATAAGAATCGTGGAATTTCAATTTTTTTTTCAAAATCAAGAAGGACATTATTGATCATCGTTTTCGAGATAAAGTATCCTTCTGCGTATTACGGGAGTGGAATGGATGTTAATATTTTTTTCATTTCCTGGAAATTAAGGACAAACATTTATTGCTCAGCTTTTCGAGGTGAGGTGAAGTTTTAAATAATAACAGAACAATATTGAATGGTCATTTTATAACTAATGTCGCGATCTTTTAATACTTGGCGTTCTTTTTTTACTTTTTTAAAGTTTTTTCCGATTAATATATACCTGTAAAGAGGGAGAGAGAGAGAGAGAGCAATATAGATACTTAGTTACCCTTTTAGTTCATTCATTTTCCAATATATATATATATATATATATATATATATATATATATATATATATGATTATCCTATCTGTCTAGATTTCAAATAAATTATGATTTTTATAGGATTTTTGAAGCGACTACATTTTATATTTTTAAGCGAATAATAAGACGACTATTTTATCGAAATATTACGAACATCGTTCGCACTGCTCATAGCTGCAGAACGTGACATGTAAGGTGATACTATGTTTATAAAACCGAGCACTCACCGGTGTCTCTGGTACAAAATTGCAATAACACAAAAATGAAAATGATTTTATTATAATATGTCTGTGGCGAGTTAACCGGCAGCGATAGGCACTCACATACACATGCGCGCACATGCTTACGTGTGCATACGGTGCATCTGTGATACCATATATTTCTTCTCAATCCACGCGTGGCAAAGAAAGAGAGGAGCCATATGTACAGAGCGAGAGAGCGATATAGTTAGCCTACAGTCTTATGAAGATACGAGAGAGAGAGAGAGAGAGCAATACAAATACTTAGTTACCCTATTGGTTCATGCATTTTCCAATATATATTGTAACGGAACAGACCTGGGCCCGGTAGACAAATACACGCACACATGCACACATCTTACGACCCAAGACACCGACGCGACAACTACGCATGCTCAACGCACGGGGAGACCGTATGAGCGAGGAGCGACAAAGACAGACGATCACGAAACCAGATCGATCCAGATCGACCTCCCGAATATCGACGCCCGCACGGGTATATAAGGCCGACCGAACACTGAAAGACATCCATTATCTCATATCCTACCGAACGATCCAGTTCTCCTTACCTCCGGCTAAGTATCAGCATAGCGTCTGACGCTTAGCATAAGGATTCCCAAAATCCTCCAAGTGCGAAGTGACCGTATTGCACGATCGCCGAGCATAGTCCTCACTCTATATCGTGCCAGCATTGCGATTGGCGCATACAGGGTGTCCTATTAGCCTCACTGGGTATTGTACCAGCATTGCGTCTAGCGCATGCCCAGTGTCCTACGGAAAGTGTAACGTGGTCATATGGCACGACTGCGAAGCACCGTCCTATCTCTCTGGTCAGCTTTATAAGTACTAGCATTTGCGTCTAGCGCTTATAAGATAACCTGTAAGATAGTGTGAGCGGGGTCGTTTTATGCGGCCACGAATACAGGCATTTTCCGGTTTGGAAGGACTTTGCCACTTTAAAAGATTTTCAGGAACCTGACCTGTTTGTTCCGTCTCCTGAGCAAGCTCGGCTCATCTCGTTCGAATAACTCTGATTTTGTACTGGCATAGCGTCCAGCGCATTTGAAAAGTTATTCAAACATAACTTAGCTTAAGGAAGCCTTGAGGATACAATTTGACGAGCCTAAAGCAACTCGTCTCTGACTAGACCTCGGCATAACGAACTAACCAAACATTTGAGAAATAAATTGTCTTTTCTTTTGCTTCATGTACAATTTGGCCGTTACGGATCGGCGAAATCCGTAAATTTATTACTCAATTAAATTCTCTCTTATTTGTACGTAGTGCCCTCTGCCTCGTACGTTTGGCCGCGTTGGACCGGCGAAGTCCTTATTTTCAATCTTCAAATCCATTTATTTCATTCATTTATCAACAAGCCTATGATGAGATAGTCCCGGTTATAATAAACCAAGAGCGGACATCTGAGGCTTTAAAAAAAAAAAAAAAAAAGGAAGAGAAAAATATAACAATAATAATATTTTTCCCCAGTAGACAAAATAGAGTCCAGTACCGAACCCTAAAAGTAATTCAGCAGTTAATAAATTATAAAAAGAAAAAGAAAAAGAAACTCGAATCGTTTCAATATATATATGATTATCCTATCTATCTAGATTTCAAATAAACTAGGATTTATATAGGGTTTTTGAAGCGACTACATTTTATATTTTTAAGCGAATAATAAGACGATTATTTTATTGAAATATTACGAACATCGTTGGAGGAGCTCATAGCTGCAGAACGTGGCATGTAAGGTGATACTATGCTTATAAAACGGAGCAATCACCGGTGTCTCTGGTATAAAATTGCAATAACACAAAAATGAAGATGATTTTATTATAATATGTGCACACACACACACACACACGCGCGCGCGCGCGCATACGCATACGCACGCCCACGCGCGCGTGCGCGCGCACACACACACACACACACACACATACACACACACACACACAAAGCCGGACAAATAACTTCGGTGGAAGAGTATGTCGTATGGGAGCAACGATGTGATGAGTTTATCAAGTCCTTGGAAGAACAAAGTCGAATCAAACGTCCGCGTTTATCGATTGGAAATCAACAATCGTTAATAGCTCAAGTTATACGACTGGAAGGTTTGAGAAATTCAACACGATGTCGTTTTCTTCGTGTGGGTGCAGGATGTGAAAATCGTGAGACTGGATTCATTTGGCGGGAAATCGATACAGCCTTCGAGAGTCGTATATTGACAGGTGCAGTGATAAATTACAATCACATCAAACCTCGGCAATTTCTCGAAAATGCTTGTGATATTGTGCTTTCACATATAAAAGACGCTATTGAAAAACACAATAGTGTAAAAGTTAATACAGTATTCAATGGCGAGTTTGTGACAGGTAATAAGCAGGTGAATAAAAGTATTAATACAAGTAATTTTGATCTTTTTCTCACGTCTAATATACATGAGTGGTACGAGCAATGCGTCGTTGGATCCACATTAGCAATGCTTGAAGAATTCCAAGAAAGTAACAGTGGATGGGCTTTATCACGAATATTGAATTTGACTGTAAATATAAATAAATACAACCCTATGCGCGCTGGATGTCATTTTACATTACCAAGGAAAATAATGATGACGCGAGCAGTAATTAATATTAAATCAAGAGATAATGCTTGTTTTGCGTGCGTAGTTGTCGCTGCTTTATGTCCACCTAAGGCGCACACTGACAGAACAATTTCATACCCCCACTACACAACGGTACTAAAACTCCAAGACATTGAATTTCCTGTGGCACTGAATCAAATTAAAAAATTTGAAGTTCAAAACGAATTATCAATTAATGTATACATTTTCGAGAAAGATACTATTCTTCCGATACGTGTTAGTGAGTGCAAGAAGGACAAATACATCAATTTACTGTACTCTCAAGATCCACTGGACAACAACGTCGGACATTTCGCATGGATTAAAAACCTATCTCGTCTTGTCAGCTCACAGTTGAATAAACACAAAGCGAAAAAATATATCTGCAACAGGTATGTAAATTCCGTGTAAAAATATATATAATTTTAATTATACCAAAACTACAACATACTTTTCAAGAATTTGTTTTATTTGTTACAGATGCTTACAAAAATATCAAAAATCCCCTCCCGGGGGAAAAAAACCTGGACAAGTACATTGGTCGTCCCTCGTTTCCCTATGATATCACAAAAAATCCAAAACCCCACTTAAATTTTTTTTTTTTTTAATATTTACTAATTTTATTCATATCCCGGAGGGAAACCAACCATATAGATTATGAAATACACGGCCAAAAAACCAGACTTCACAATAAATGTTACTTTGAATTTATTTCCACAGAACAAAACAAGAATCAAAACATTAAAAAATCAGCGTTATCTAGATGAGAAAAATACCACTTATAATTGGTGTGTAAGAAGTATCAATAGTCTAGAAGAAAATGAAAAAAGGTCGACATCGAAGTTACGTGCAGCAGTAAAATTTATGATATAAGTACTAGGACAAGTATCTCTTTGGTGACTGAGAAGATATCAATATGGACGTACCGGCAACATAGGGCATGCAGTTGGTGCATTGCTTCTGGGATTTCCTAAGTCGAGTAGCTACTTTTGTTTTGGCTATGGCGCGACCAATGTTGCCAAATAGTATTTACTTATATCACCTAATGAAACAACATTGCCCGCGCCGTGGCTAAAATAACGAAAAACAAGCAGGAGCAGGAAGTTTCGCATAAGATCCCATGCTTTTGTAATGTTAAAAAAAAAACTTTAATTTATGTCTGTACATGATAGCACAGTTTTGTTTGATTGGCAATAATTTGATAAACGTTCACAACCGTACGTTGAGCGTATACGCACAGAGTACTTGTCCGGCCCATAACTTTTTATTAAAATTGCTCATTCCAGTAAAAATCAGGGGTCTCTTTCAAAAATGAAGGGTTATAAATACGCACTTTTTCATTGTTGGTATTGTCTTATTTAATTTTTATTTTTTTATGATTAATCCCGCATAACGGTTTAAATTCTTATTTTCAAAACATAAAGGGTTATTTTGATAGCTGGCGCCCAAGAACGTCAAAATGAAACGAACGGAGGGGGATTATTTTGTATGAAATTTGCGTGATCTTAAAACTTTGGATACAAATTTGACGGTGCATTCATAGCCTGCATTGATCTTTTGACCATTCACCAGTGGTTACTTAGATCTTCTACTAATAAATAGTAGCTTTCCAAAGTATAATAACTTTCATTGCTGGCAATAGTAGTTTTCGAAAGTATGATACGCTACATTGCTGGCAATGGTTTACTGAGTCGCATTTTCAGAAATTTCATAACTGACTGCACTTTATGTCAATGCAATTTTATGATGGCCATGAACACCATTTTATTCCGTTTGAATCGACGTTGAGTGTTGCGTATGATACAAGGCCATTCTGAAATTCGCAGAAGAATTGATTTTCTTATAAATTTCTGACGGCGAAAAGCAACGCATGCAACGAAAAGCACCTCCAATTTGATTTTCACTTGAATGAGCAATTTTAATAAAAAGTTATGGGCTGGACAAGTACTCTGTGCGTATACGCTCAACGTACGGTGGTGAACGTTCATCAAATTATTACCAATCAAACAAAACTGTGCTATCATGTACAGACATAAATTAAAGTTTTTTTTTCAACATTAAAAAAGCATGGGATCTTATGCGAAACTTCCTGTTCCTGCTTGTTTTTCGATATTTTAGCCATGGCGCGGGCAATATTGCTTCATTAGGTCATAAAAGTAAATACTATTTGGCAACATTGGTCGCGCCATAGCCAAAACAAAAGTAGCTACTCGACTTAGGAGATCCCAGAAGCAATGCACCAACTGCATGCCCTACGTTGCCGGTACGTCCATATTGATATCTTCTCAGTCACCAAAGAAATACTTGTCCTAGTACTGATGTCATAAATTTTACTGCTGCACGTAACTTAGATGTCGACCTTTTTTCATTTTCTTCTAGACTATTGATACTTCTTACACACCAATTATAAGTGGTATTTTTCTCATCTTGATAACGCTGATTTTTAATGTTTTGATTCTTGTTTTGTTCTGTGGAAATAAATTCAAAGTATCATTTATTGTGAAGTCTGGTTTTTTGGCCGGATATTTTGTGATTTATATGGTTGGTTTCCCTCCGGGATATGAATAAAATTAGTAAAGATGAAAAAAAAAATTAAGTGGGGTTTTGGATTTTTTGTGATATCATAGGGAAACGAGGGACGACCAATGTACTTATCCAGGTTTTTTTCTCCCGGGAGGGGATTTTTGCCATTTGATATAACTTCTTTTTTCTATAGTATTTTCATATATTTCGCTTTATATAGACTCCAATAGAGTATGTATATAACAAAAAATACTTACAAGGTGTTTGCATCATTACATCATCGATTTATTTCAATGTCAGGAATCAGTACTGCTCACACTACTAATTCGACATAAGAGAATGAGACAGATTATCTACCATAAATTCATTGTTATTGAGGTTATTTAAATATAGCAGCGTTTCGTTCCTGTGATAAGAAAAAAGTTATAATGCTTTCAAAAGAGTTATCTACAGAGTCGAAGTATTTTCGAGATGTTAGTAATTCGTTGATAGGTTATTATTCGATTATAGCTTACAAGGAAACCTTCCCAGGTGTACCCCGCCGATTTTGTTCCGCTTGGAGTATGTTATTCTACATTGAAATCTAAGAGATACCTATTTTTTCTTTTTTGCGGAAACTCATATTTAAGGGGTGAAACACACCCCTAAAGTTGAGGTCTCCTAGGGGAGGTTGTTCAGTTCCATATATATGCAGACAAGGGGGCAAAATCAAACCAATTGCATTCAATGCTTCATAAAAAGTTATGACTACTCGATTTTTTTCAGCCCTGAGGGGATGAATAAGCCGAAGTTATAGGGGTTTAAAATTAAAAAAACGTTATAACAAACAAAATATGCTCGATATGGAAGTGAAAAAAATTGCATAATTAACAGTTTCAAAAGTTAAGAGATACATGTTTTTGCGTTTTTTGATGAAATGCATCCTTAAGGGTGTACTACCCTTACATCCGAATACCTTTAATTTCTGTAGATACGTATTTTTTTAAGTATCTATCTGCTAGAAAATATTCTTTTGGATATAGAACATATCGTGAAATTGTTTAAAAAGATTGTTATCAACATAAAAAAAATCCCTTGAAAATAATCGATAGAACATATGATTCAGGCATTGCAGATAATGAAAATTCTTTTCTTGAGAGATCGAAAAGTAGCTTTTTTCGCGATTTTGTTTCAACCGAGTTTTTGATGTTTCATTAAATTACTCTTAAAGAATAGAGGATGAATTCTTGATGTTATTTTCATATTTTACACTGTTTTTTTTATATTATTGAAAATGTCCTATAAAAAAACGATGTGCACAATTCTAGCCGTAATTATTGTCGGAAACAAAATTTTAAAAAGATTATTAATTTGCATTTGTGTCACTATTTTGCTATGGAGGGTTTATTTTTATTTTTATTTCTTTATTTTTTATTATCAAAAAACTGTTGAAAAAATAGGCTAAATTCGTTCTCGTTTTGTTAGAGAAAAAGAAGTTTGTTATACACGTGATGATTGTTGTTACAATCACATAGCAGTAAATGAACTGATATGTTTTATCATTTCGAACCTTACTTTGTATATGTTCGTTAGCTTTGCTTATTAACTATCTAATTCTTCGAGTTGATATTCTACTTCACCTATCATTGAAAGAAGTTTCAAAATACGTTGATAAGAAATATATAACTGTTATCTGCCTCTGCCTCTCTTATTTGACATATGATGGCCTGTGCTACGCTTATAAGTCGCGTTCTTCAGAAATTGCTTCAATTCGATAAGTGTGAGTTGGAAGGAATTTATCTCGTGATAAAATAATATCAACAATCAAAGGCGTGTATAGCTCTGTGTTTTGTTTGCAATCAAAAGTTGTTAAAAGTTCCATAAGTTAAGGGGACCGTATGGTCTAGAGCACGAAAATTTCACCTATTTTCACGATTTTTTTTTTGCCTTAAAAAATTTAAAAATCGATGTTTTAACTTTTCGGGTTTATTACTACCTTTATTAAGTATACAAAAAAATTTTTTTTTAATTTTAAAAACAGTGTTTATTATCATATAATTGGCATTGAAGACGACCCTCTCGAAAAATCCGACCCGGACGGTGAAGATCGATCCGAGACTTCTACTCATCTGAAACACAAAATTCAAGAAGATTCTTAATCAGAAAGAGTGCAGTTATGGTCGGGACTAGAACAAATCGAAAAAATTAAAAATTGACAAAATGGCGCGCTTTTGAAAAAAAATTCGTAAAATCGGGTTTTTTTTTCACTAGTTTTTTAGTATAAACAATAAGAAATTATTTAAATAAAATTATGATTGTAGTTCCGACGATAGCCATACATGTTGTGAACAACATATCCAAATTTCAAGTGATTCGGTTGAATAGTTTTTTTGTTTTCACCTGCGCAGTGCCGAAAAAAGTCGTTTCGAGATAAATGAGTTTAAAGTTTGAGGTACAGATATTTTCAAAAATTGAGCAAATTTTGAATACTTACAGTTAATCCGCGATTCCGGCACCATATAGGATTCCTTCGGAACGTTCATAATTCAAGATTTCCTCACTCCTTTCATTTCTTCGAGCTGTCCGAGCCTCTTTGGAGTTGTCCGTGCTCCTACGGTTGGCGCTCGATACTCGCAGCTCGTCTCGGTTTTGCGCTAGTTGCTCCGCTTGTGGCCCGATTGTTATGCCCATGGTCTCCATTATTTTCAATAGGGATGCAAATCCTTCATTGAATATGCAAGCGGAAATGTGAGTGGCAATATCAATGATTTTTTTTCCGGCAAACAGATGTTTCGGCGCAAGGTGCCACACGCAAGCATTGAAACTTTCGTTATTGTTCTGCGTATTACTGCCAATACACCTTTCCAATAAAGTCTCTGCTGTCAATTCTTCATAAATTGGTTTTAATATCTCTTGTGCTTCATCGCACAGAGCAGGTGGGTGCTCGTAGGTGTCTAAAGTACCTGCAGCCTCACTTTGACGCCACTTGCACCACGATTCGGAACCTGGAGGACAGTACGAGTGTTGCGGATTTTCATCTGTTGAAATTTTGTGATAATATGCTGCCCATATTTCACTTCTCATCCCTTCAGTCGAATCTGAATTACGTCTAATTGCTAGACCGTAATAAGTTGACAGCTCTTGCAATAATTTATTCGTCAATTGTTGACGCTTCGGTGTTTTATTTATCGATTTCCGCTGTGTCTTTTTTCCCTCTTCTTTTTCTGTCAATTTCTTTGTTGCTTTCTTTATTTGTGCATGTTTTTTTTTCGCATCAACAGCACGTTTGTACAAACGTTTTTTAACATGCAAAACACATTCTTTTTTGCAAACTAAAAAATCATCCCCGTAAGGCTTTGTGTCCAATAAGGCTTTGAACGTTTTCGTGTCGCCGTCTCCGATATAGTTCGCGTATTTTACGTTGTACAACTCTTCCGATCTCTTGAACATTTCCACGATGCCGTCTACCTCCATTTTGCCAGCACTTCCGGTATGATTTGCGTCACAGTGATCTTCATGCTCTCGATACCACGCTTCATATTCAATCGTATCCTCTTGGCCTTTCCATTGAGAGCAGGCTTGACATATACTGCATTTGACGACAACATCTAAAATTTTATTACTGTATTTCCCTATTAACGAGGCAATACCGAGAAGCGATGAGAATCCACGTTTCGCCCACGATCCATCACCAGACACAGAAAGTTCATCCGCGGGACGCCCAGCTTTTACATTCAACTCGACTTCTTCTTTCAATGCTCTTTGGAAAACGATTTTCGCGACGGCTTCAGCTGCAATTTTTATATTGTCCACGATGCCGTAATATGTACTCTTACAAATTCCTTGTCCAAGATCCATGAGACCGCAGAAATTTTTCAAGCCTTCAAATCCTACTCCAAGCATTCTCAGGGCGAGAACAAGTCGACGGTTGATTTCAAATGCCTTATCAATTAACGGCGAAGACAAAATAAAAGTTTCTTTACACTCACACTTCACAGAGAGTTTGAATCCTAGACCACGTTGTCCGTTTTTGCTAAAAGTGACCGCACCGTTACAATCTTTACACTTCAACAACTGTTGCAACGTTAAAAATATCATGCTGAATTCGATGATGCAATAATTGAAAGTAGGATTAACGTTTACTTCCAATTCCTCATTGCCTTTTAATTTTTTCGCAGACGTGCTCGTAAAATCAGTAGTATTTTCGATAGTGAATCGATTGCCCTTGAAATATCTTTTGCGACCTACAGAAGATGGTCGTCTAGAAGAGTCACGGCCTTGCTTTCTATCCATATTTTCTGATATTTTATTTCAAAATTTTCGATGTTGGTTCGTCAAAACGTAACGTTGTACTGATCAAGTCAGGGGAAAGCGAAATGACCGTTTCCCTCACAAATGTTCGACAATAGGTATATTTCGGGGAAGGGAAAAGTATATATAGGTATATAGTATGTACTATATACAGGTATATATTTTCGGAGAAGGATTGGGACAGCTGCTGCGCTCCGATTAGGTTACCGGTTAGCGCTAGACCCGTTAGGAGCGCGCGGACCGCTCTCTACCTGCGTTATGGGCTGTAGAAGCTGTAATATTGAGAATTTCCGCATGAAAATTTCACAGTATATTCTTGAGATACTATACTTTCGACATATCGAAAAAAAAAAAAATCGATTTTTTCAAATTTCTAGACCATACGGTCCCCTTAAATGTGAGCAACTCAACAAGTCCGAGAGTATAATTTTTATCGGGCGATAATTCGATGGGGGGAAAGAATTGCGCCTCGAGAACAGATAAAGATCCAGATACGGTGATCGTCAAACTATCATCCATAATGCTTGCAAAGAACTATACATACACATAGCTCTATAGTCCTCATTTGTATAGCACATATTTGGCTCGACGATTCAACTGACCGCATAAAAACTTTAAACATAAATGTCCACATATTATTGTATCATATTCTTGATACTTTTTATAATTATATTTAACGCTACCAACATTAAAATAATTCAGGAGTTCGGGTGGAGGTGGGAGATTGTCGAAACTGTCAAAGTATATAACTTTTCCGCCAATCTTTTTATATGCAACCCAGTGTGTTCCAGGGCCCACATTTTCATCCAAATTCACGATTGCTAATTCTTGCTTGAGGGGTCCGCTTGCAGGTAAAGTATCACACATGAAAACCCCTCGAAAATGACGAATTTTCATGGCTTTCGCATACTTCAGCAGATCGATGTCAGTGAGAGGTAGATGCGGTAGCGTAATTATACGTATTTTGGTCCGATGTGAAGACCCAGACCCTGCTTGAATGGTTTGAAGTGTAAACCTTTACTCAAAGCAATGGCCTCAATTGTTTGGTTATGTCGCTTATTTTCATCCAATTCCTTGTTGGCCGCTTGAGCAGCATTTACAGCGCTGGCTATTGCCGCACTTCCACCAGACAATGCACCAACGGCGCTAAGACCGACGAAGAGGGGAATGAGAAAAGGCAATAAACCACCGGTTTTTCGGGGGACAGGTAGAATTCGAGGTGTGCGTACTTTGACGCCTTTTACACTGGCACGCGCACCTTTTAATGCTGACATGACAACTTTACGAGGGCCATCACTATGAATCATCGCTTTCCTCGCAGCACTGATGACCTTTTTCAGGCAAACACTCTTCTGCGGCTTTCTCACTGCTCTCTTCATACCCAAACCAAACTTCCTTTTTGCCTTCATAATGTTTGTCACAGCCCAAGCACTTGCTCTCTCACCAAGCCTAGCGTCTTTTGAGGTTACACGTTGCCAGGCTTGTTCAGCCAACACTTTATCCGCTAAATGTCTCGCTTCTAGATTATCGCGATTTATCGAATATGCAATATCATGCTCTTTGTAAGCAGCGTCCAATGGGTTTATACCAGGATCATCACGGGCTAGACGTTTAACCAATTTTGTACTAGGTCTGCAATATTGGTAGCCAGGTAGATGCAATTCCATGGGGAAATTATTGAGTACACTGTTGACTAAACCTTTACCCTGTTTTTCGTGCACAATCATCACCGGCGGCTACAACTCGACTGAGCATTATTCGCATTATAAAGTCGCATTTATATGATTTTTCCTATCAGTCATATGAGAGATGGTGTCGAAGAAACAAGGTGGTCAACCCCCATAATAAATTTCGATGAATTTGTCAATGGTGGTTTTGTTGCAACGAAAAATAAGCGTCATGGTATTCGTGCCGTGTTTTGTGGTCCATCGAATTGTGGAAAAACTAATGCATTACTCACGCTGCTAATACATCCAAACGGTTTGAGATTTGAGAACATATATCTGTACTCTAAATCGCTGAGGCAGCCAAAATATAGACTGCTCGAGCAATTACTTCGACCGGTGGAAGGAGTTGAATATTTTCCATTCAATGAGCATGAACAAGTTATCACACCAAGTGATGCCCGTCCAAATTACATACTCATCTTCGACGATATAGCATGTGAAAAACAGGATAATGTGAGAGCGTTTTTTTCCATAGGACGCCACGAGATTGTAGACAGTTTTTACCTTTGTCAAACATACACTCGTATTCCGAAACATCTCGTGAGAGACAATGCAAATTTTGTAGTGCTATTTAAGCAGGATGATATGAACCTTAAACTTGTGTATAATGACTATGTGAATACGGATAGGACTTATACATGCTTCAAAAACATGTGTGTAAAATGTTGGAAGTTGGACAAGTATGGATTTATTACGATTGACAAGAACAGTGAATTGGATGCCGGTAGATATAGAAGAGGATTCGATTCTTTCCTAACTATTGATAATAAATGATTGCTCATTGTGGTATGAGAGACAGTCTTAAGTCTAACTTGCTTGCGTCAACATGAAGAGCAAAGAACTTTTGAAAGAAAAGGATGTATTGTGTGAACTTGCCAAGGCGAGTGATGCGACTAGACGAAAACATCGAAAGTTAAAAAGTGGTCGCGATACTGCACAGCAGAAACTGCAAGATGTGTTTAAACCGATCGTTGGACCGTTAGAGGAGCTGGTTTCATATAACAAAAATCTGAAGCATGAAATTACGGATGAAAAAGTGAATATCAAGAAGGAGGAGGAGGAGGATGAAGAAAACAGCGCGCTCCATGACATTTCTTCTAATGATATTTGGCGTGAAGCAATTGAAGGTGATGCAGAGCCCTTAGCTGATGCTGATAACTATGCAGAGTCCTTAGCTGATGACGACGATGACGACGAATCATCTAAAGATGCCAATGCTTTAATACATGAATATCTGGGACTGCTGCGTAGCAATAAAAAAACAAGACAGGATGTCGTGTATGGAGTATGAAATCTTGCAAATGATAAATGAATGATCGGTAACTCACCGATTCAGTTCGCAGATGATCATATTCATGTTGGAGACAAAAAGTATTCGAAACGTATTGGCTTGGTTGAGTTGTTGTTCAAAAAAGAGCCTGAGTTGAAATATGTAACACCAAACGATTTGGAGGATTACTCGAAAATTGTTATTGCTACGAATGTTTATAGAAAATATTATAAACGTAATGGCGCAATACGCCATGATAAACTTAAAAATTATATATCGAAAATGCTGGAGCAAAATGGCGGGCATAAAGGTGGTGGTGGTGTGCCCACGTATAAGGTGGCACGAAAAAATACCTCTTTCGACTATGTTTATTGGGATGATCTGAATGAACTAGTGGATCGTCTTCGTCTACTATTCGCATCACAAGCTGCCGGGAACTCCTCCCATTCTAACTAGATTATATCAATTATTGAGGAATTACGTGAAGCTAAAATCATTTATTAACATGTGCCAGCTCTTTTTTTTCACGCATTCACAACATGACCGTCGATGTGTTCGGATGCCAATTGAATAGAGATGGTGCGGGTCATCCCGGTAAACCAGGTGCTGGATTTAAGACTACAACAGACGGTGATTATGATTTGGAAGGAAAGCGGCTGGTCAATGTTGGTTTGCCGATAAAAGATAATGATGCTGTAAACCTCCGTTCGTTTATCGGTGGTACTAATTATAACACGGTCTTACTACGTGATTCAACGAAACAATTTTTTGAATCGAATATAACGGCTCTTGAAAAGCGTGTAAAAGTTGATCTCACCAACTTCCGTGCTGAAATAGACAATTTGAAAAGTGCGATCAAGGATCTCAACGGTGGCGTCAGACTTTTAAAAGATGTCAAAACCGGTGAGAAGCGGGAAAAGCTTTCAAACAACTATCTTCAATCTATGATAAAAAGCGTTGCGGGGGAGAAATAATGAGTGAAAAGAAACGTGCTGCGGTGGAGGAGTTGCATAAGCCAGCTCGGCGAAATTATCCACGTCGACATGTGGATATACGTGGCTTGGATGAGACGTGGCAAGCTGATCTTGTAGATATGTCTGCATATGCACAACACAACTCCAAGCATAAATTTCTTCTCACCGTCATCGATATATTTTCGAAATTCGCCTGGGCCAAACCATTGAAGAGTAAAAGTGGGAAAGATGTCACCGCTGCAATGGAGTCAATTCTCAGCAAAGGACGCACACCGAAAAACCTTCACGTCGATCGAGGAAAAGAGTTTTATAATACAGACTTTAAGGCTTTGATGAAAAAGAATAATATACACTTGTATTCTACATATAGCAATTTAAAAGCATCAATTTGTGAGCCCTTCAATCGTACACTTAAGAATAAAATGTGGATTCAATTCAGTTTTCGCGGAAACTGGAAATGGATCGATATTCTCGATATGTTAATTACTAAATATAATGATACTATACATCATACCATTAAGATGAAGCCGAAAAATGTTAATGTTACGAATGAAAAACAAATACTACGTGATGTTTTCATTAGAACTGAGGTCGGAAAACTGGCGAAATTTAAAATCGGCGATAAAGTACGCATTAGTAAATTTAAGAGTGTATTTGAGAAAGGTTATACAGCAAACTGGACAACGGAAATTTTCACAATATATCGAGTAAGAAAAACTACCCCTGTTACATACAACATAAAAGATCACCAAGATGAGCCCATTGCAGGTAGATCCTACGAACAAGAGTTACTTCGAGTTAAATATCCTGACATATATCTCATTGGAAAAGTCTTGAAGAAGCGTAGTAGTCAGTTGCTTGTGAAATAGCTAGGTTTCGACAATACACATAATAGTTGGATAAGTAATGATGATTTCTGAACAATAAAGAAGACGAACAAAAAGTCTGGTTTATTTTTATGACCCTCCCTACACATCCAAGCAGGTCTCTGCATAGCCCTGGAAAGCAGGTAGAAGGAAAAAAAGGATGGGCACAATGAGTTTCACAAAAAAAGATTCTTTTTATTTCACATCAAATGTATAAATATTGAAGAAAAATGTTCTCTCTTTCTCTCTCTCTCTCTCTCTCATACACATACGTACGCGCTCTTGGTTTACAATTCTCTACGTTTCCATTGCTTCCGAACATTTGGGAATACTGTAATGTATTGTAGAATACTGTAATGTATTGTAATAATGTAATGTAGCGGTAGACACGTTGCCCCATGGCAACGTGTCTACCGCTCCAGGTATAATATACCGCTTGTCATCGTGTGGACTTAGAGCGATTTTTGTCTCTGCTATGGTATAGACATTATGTAATGACGATCGAATCGATGATTGGCAACGCTTCATTTCAATCTGCTCATCGAGACATTTCACATAATTTTCAAATTTTATGGTTCTCGCAACAACATTACTCTTTACACCTTTTGCTTTTTTAACATCTTTCTTCCCCTCAACTCGCGTCGCATACATTTTCGATCTAAGTCTAACGAATTCGGTCATTATGGCCCCGTTGTTCTCATCCTTCATGAGACCAGGGACCTTTTTATTGACAACCGGTATACCATATACATTGTCATAGGGGTAGTCACTGGTGTCATATTTGTCGAGATTGCATTTCATGTCCTTATATACATCGTCACATTCAATATGGTAAATTAAACTGTCAGTATCTGTATACATCACTTTACTCTTATTTCCATACGTTGGAGTCATGAATTCGTGGTGAAACGCATATAGACAAGTTTTGGAGATGTCTAAAATCGACATGCCCACATATATTGGTTTATTAAACTTGACTTGAAGATTTCGCAACTCTACAGCGGTTAAATTTTCTGCAAAGATACTTCGACTGTGAAAGTTGGGTTTTGCGATCATAGCCTCTGCTCCATATCGGCCTGCCCATTCCGTTAACAATTTGACTTGTACGTGGCTGCGAACATCTTCCATAGTTTTTCCGAAAACTGCATTATTCATCAATTTGAATAGATTTTTTTCAAAATCATTTTTCGCACGTGTACAAAACTGAGTATTCAAATCAATGTATGTTTGCAGCCAGGAAGATTGCTTGAATTTCAAAACTCTATGTATTTTGGCGATTTTCAAACCATGTTGCAAACACTGCTGCAATGCACGATAGTGTATGACATACCGTTTTTTCCCATTCACCGTTGCAAGCAGCTTTTCTTGCTGCGTGCCCGGAGGTTTGTCATGCGTTGGACAAAACGGTAAGTCACTATGGGCATCGTGCAAGTGTTCTGGATATTCTAAATCAACCTCAAGTATATAACCGTTTTCAGAATCTAATGGAACTGATTCGACATTGATGCTTGCAATATCGTCAATCCATTCAAAATCTGCGTACGGCAGCGGTTGACTCATTGCCCATCCATACAAATTATTAACGTCGTAATACATCAAGTACGAGGATGGTATAGATGGATTATATAAGTCCATATACTTATTATTGGCACGGGCATGCCTTTTGGAGCATTGACTGAGACCACCTCGAATACCTCTCTCCACGAATAATACCATGTCGATGTCCGTGAGCAATTCAAACTTTACCTTTGTATATTTCATCATGGCATCCCAGGTATATCCGGGGAGAGTATAGTAAAACGCAGGGTCAAGACCATAACTTTTCAGGCAAGTATCGCGGAAATTCTCAAAGATGTCGGCTAATAGTAGTACGTCGGTCGTTAAGTATAAATCGCTGTATTCACCGAGCGTTCGAGCTGAAATTTGTTCCCACACATTTTTAGCATGAGTATATTCCTTCTCGGAAATGGTTGACTCCGTTAAAAAGCTGTAAAATGCTTCCCGCGGTGGAAACTCCGTTTCATCTAACTTTTCAAAACTGTCAATGTATTCGTCGGGGAAGACACCTTTTCGTGTCAATAGATGAAAATCGTCGACGTTGGGAAACTGTGATTTCAAAGTTGTGAGTTTGTTTGAAGTTAAAAATGATGCTAATTTATCGAGACTTGTGTTCAGAAATCTAAATGAGTCTATGAAACGTAATTTTATATTTTTCCGCGTGTCTTTGAACGTTTCAACAGTTTTCGAGAAGGAGATGTACTTTTCTTTTGTTATAGGGAGCAATCGATTTTCCCCTCGAACGCTACTTCTTTTATTATAAAATGCGCGTCATAACCGGATAAATTATGAAAAACTATTGGAACGAAAAATGAGTTCTGATAGTTTAAATTGCAATTTGAATGTGCCGGACCTCTGAATTGCCCTGTCAGGTGGCAATGATCGCGAACACGCTCATCATCCCCGATAAAAGGTTTCTCGCAAACATGACGATCTTTTTCCTCCCGAAATTTTTTCCACTCCTGTGGAGTCAAATCTTTCATCGGAACGTTTGTTAATAAAATTTTCTCCACTCGCAATGCCAGTTTTTTAAGTTCTTCTACGAACCATTCCACACAGTTTTCGCCTCGGCGTTCGTGATATCCCGACAGCGAATCATCGTAGGAGCACTTGACGTAATATCCAACGCTGAAGACACGATGATGTTGGCTCTGGTTCTTCTCCCTCTCTTCAACGCTGGTTTTCTCCAGGATGCATTCAAGATCTGCGTAGACCACGAATGGGAGACGCTCCTTCCGATTGGCATTTGTGAATTCCAACCATTTGTCGTTCTCGGCTGGTAATTGAACTGCGCAATCATTAAGCACACCGCAATCCACCTCATGCAACCGCACCTTATCGACGGATTGGAAGTAGTGCAGGCATCTGTAAAATAATCATTTTTCAACATTATTTAAAGATTTATTATACATTGTGAAGTATAAAATTACAGCATATGAATATAAATATACTTACCGATCGCAGATGAATTTTTTGTGTCCATTGATGTTAAGTTGCGAGTTCACTAGGCGGGATAGATTCTTCATCCACGCAAAGTGTCCAATCCCGCATCCCACTGCGTCTTCAACATACAGCAAGTTCACATGTATCTCTTTTGGCTCCTTGCTAACGCGAACCGGTAGAATGGTATCTTTCTTCTCACTGTAGACGTTGATTGAAAGATTATTCATCTTTTCAAATTTCCCAATTTGGTCCAACGGAAGTTCCAGATAGGAAGATGTGCGTTCACTGTGTTTTGCTGCTGGATGGAGAGCAGCAACCATCGCCCATCCAAAGCACGCATTATCCTTCGATTTCACATTTACCACTGCTCTCTTTAACTGCACGCGTTTCGCCAATGAAATGAAACATCCCGCACGCATTGCATTATACTTGCTTATATTCACGGTTAAATTCGATATGGCTGCTAATGTCCAGCCGCTGTCACTATCCTGGAACTCGTCGAGCGATTTTAGTGTTGGCTCCACGACGCGCTTTCGATACCACTCACTTAGGTCCGATGTTGTGAAACTTCAACATTTCCCGTGTTGATACTTTTATTCGCACGCTTATCGCCCACGGTGAACTCTCCATTGAACTCGGTGTTCACTTTGATGCTGTTAAATTTTTCGATATATCCAGCCACTTGTTTCGCTACTAGTTCATACGAATCTAGCAGGAACTTTCGTGGATCGATGTAATCACGGTTGATTACGGCACCCGTTGACAAGCGATTTTGAAATGCCGTGTCAATTTCTCGCCATATCAACTCATGATCACTCAATCCTTCGCCTGTATGTATGAAGCGTTGGCGTGTTGTCTGCTTCAAACATTCGAGATGTAAGATTTGTGAACTGACCGAGTAGTGATATCCGATGGCAAGTCGTGACCGCTTGGATCGAACTTGTTCCTCCAATGATTCGATAAGCGTGTCACATTGGTATTCCCACACCAAAAATTGTTCCAATGTCCGTAGTAGAGTCGCTTGCATACGTAGCAATTGCTCTGTAGCAATATCAGCAGTAAGAGACATGATGCGTTGAAATTCAAGGCGATTTGACTCGAAATGTAACTTGTACGTCGTCTCGACGAAATCTGGATCTTCCCTAAAATGGTTTGCCCTTATATACGCGTTTTTTCAGAGGTATGGGTGAATACGAGGGATAAAAATTCATAGATTTTTACTTTTTTCGAAGGCAGGTGTGCGAGATGAAAAGGAAATGGTCCATCATCCATTCACGTAGCTAGTAACTATTGAAGAAAATAGAAATCTTATGCAATTCCCAATAACTGAAGCTAAAATCTGGACGAAGAGCAGGTGACTTTTCAAAGAAAGTCTCATGAATGAGCATTCTTGTGGAATTTGACTAAAAGGTGACTTTTCAAAGAAAGTCTCATGAATGAGCATTTTTGTGGAATTTGACTAAAATATCTTCATGATGACTCTGCAGGTTACAAAAATGTGTAACAGGACACATAAATCTATCATTGGGAGTGTGATGCTTAAACACCATTTGTAAAGACTTCCAGTAATAAATATCATTTTTTATTCTCTTTTCTTAGAAAGAGTGACAAAACGTCAGCATTTCTCTAAGCATTGCCGCATAAGTTCAAACAGATCCGTTGCATTGTGATCACCATCTCGCCACTTCCCCCTCCACTCCCCCGCTCCCTGAGATACTTCTCCTCCCCCGGAGATCCTTCCCCCTCCAGACCCAGGCACCCTGCTGTGAAAAGTGGATTAGAACTGGCATAGCCTTACTACTTATCAGGTTATACATCATAGCAACGGTATCAAATTTCAAAGGTGATAATAATTGTTTGTCTAACGTGAGAGTTCTCAACGACTCAATCAGCAGAAAGCATATAAGCATGCCGTATCCACAAATTTATGTATTTGCTTCGATCATGAGTAGTGAGGGGAATACCATGTTACCGTATCATTCATATTGTTGGAACAATACTTGGATACATTGGGCTAAATATTGTGCCGTTAAAAATCGAGAAATTTTTGTGGAATATAATGATTGCTGCGATGGAGAGCGAAATGAATTCTTTCTTATGAGGAACACTAAATTTCGTGGTTCACGAGAAGACTGGGCTTCTAATCATACTCAAGGTGTTAAAAGTTGTGAACTCGAAAAGTGGCTTTATAAACGTGAGCTTGGATACGTTCGACCACACCATATTGCTAAAAGTTAAAGATTGTTCAAGAATCCACCGTGGTACTGGCCTATTGCCTTAGATATTGTCTGGTCCACATATACCGATGGGAGGCCGATAGGAATGTGCCCCTGTGTTGTAAAAGACGGTTGGATTGATCCAAGAAAACTATGTGAATATCAAAAGAATTTTCCATTCAAGTCTGAAATCAAAATAAAATTTTACGAATAAAAAGAATATTTTACGAATAAAAGAATAATAGCTATAATAATAGCTAAATGATTTTTCACGATCGATGGTGTCAAGTTATACGTCATTACATCAGCATCAAATTTAAAAGAAGTAAATAATTGTTTTGGTTAACGTGAAAGATCTCAATCATTCAACCAGCAGAAAGCATATAAGCGCGCCGTATCCACAAATTTATATTTATTTGCTTCGATCATGAGAAGTGAGAGGAATACCATGTTACCATATCATTTGCCACGACCGGAGGGGCGTGAAGGAAAGGTTTGGGTATTTGAGCGTCGAGCGGCAAACGCTATGTCCCATAGACTTTTCCATGCAGTATTATACGCAGAGCGTTTATATAGATATACTCCTAGGAGTATGGTGGGCGCACACTGATAGACCTCGAGAAGTCTTGCTTTGTCTAGTTGCGACTGAGGAAAGGGTGTTAAAGGTTGTGAATAAAGAGATCTAGGATTCTCTATACACTCTTTAATGAAAATAAAAAGTTAGTAAAAATACAATAAGAATAGATAAAGAGATCTAGGATTCTCTATATATTCGTAGTGTAAGATATAATGTTAGTAAAATACAATTGGTGAATACAAACTTGGTATAGTAAAATATTAAGTACTTTACCGGAGAGGTGTCTTTGGAAATCTTTGATTGGTCGTAGCTTACTTGTTCTTTGTTGAGTTACGCGAAATAATTGAAAATATTCTAAGTCCAAATCTGAATTAAATGAAATAAATCGGAAAATATTCTAAGTCCGAATCTTGATTTTAATTCTTTATAACTTTGACTTCTGGACACGACTCGCTCTCTTCTACAGAAGACCCGGAGTTCGACCAGAGATAAAATATATAAGACGGCTAACCGAATGACAACCGAACTACTGCTAACAGTATAAACGCGACCTAGGTACGGAACGGAATGCGATGCCCCGTGGAAAACCTCGCCTTTTTATAGGGCCAGATTTAGGGCAAATGGTAGGGATTTGTGTTTTTGAGCCTTTGTTTCTTAGAAGCTAGCGTAGGGGAAACCAATGTGGTCGTCATCTATTGTTGGTATGTACGCTGTTGCTAGGGCTCAGATCTATTGCCGAGGCGCTTGGATCGGAAGACACACTCGCTTGCATATTTTTGTTGTGTTTGCGAGAACTCGAGTATTCGGGGTATCTGTGTGTACGGCGCGTGTCGGGATGAATGACTTAAATGCAAGGTTTACTTTGACTCATCGGGTCATCGTTTTATGAATGAAAATACTAAACAGATCGAGTCAAACGGAAGTGTTCTTACGCCTTTTTCATCTTTGGAATTAACGTAGGCGGAGTAGATGTAGTTAGCTTCTATGTGTTAGTGTGAGGGCTGTTGCTACGGTCTAGGTTTTATGATCGATGCGCCTAAGCCCGAAGGGAACAATCGAATGTTCGAGGCATTTGTGTGTACGGCGCGTGTCAGGATGAATGACCTAGATGTAAGAAGTTATTTGATTTTATGAAAATTCTAAAGCGGTCGAGTTTCCTGGTTGAAAGAGTATTTAAAAGAAATAAAATTTTACGTCGGTTGTGACACATTCATATTGTTGGAAGAATACTTGGATACGCTGGGCTAAATATTGTGAGGCTAAAAATCGAACAAAATTTCTGGAATGTAAAGAAGAGCTCTACGATGATGATAATGAAGAGGAACTCCTGAGTATGTTAATTATGTTACGATTTAACCCTCTAACGTCACAAGGACATGTTTTGCACGTACCCTTTTCTACGGGATTATCACCATGGAAATGTTAATAAACAATACGGAACTACCTCTTCCACTATTCTCAAGGTCATTCTTTCCGATGGTGCAATTTAAATTCCGCGAAAATCCCATTTTTTAACATATTTTTGCAGAATGAAGTTAAAAATTCGAATTTTCAAGTCACAGTTTTTTTATTGCATATTTGAGAAGTCTTATCGTACTGTTTTTCAACTATAAAGTACACAAATCGTGTAGTCTATAAATATACTTTCGAAATGTGTACATGGTTTTTTCTCTCTCTAGGGTTACGTCTGCAAAATAACGGTAAAATTACCAAGAAATTTTTTCAATTTTTAGAGTGTTCAAATTTTGTGATAGGAACGCGTTTCTTATAGTCAATAAGTTGTATATGGTGTGACGTGGTAAATTTGTCCACGTCATTAAAAGTAAAACGTTGGCACGGCACGGGAAGAGACGTCGGGTAGCGACGAAGAATTCCTCTCGAGAAAATGATTGTTGGTCAAATGCGAGAGTATTTCCCGATATTAATTTTATTTTCGATTATTTTATTTTATACGAGCGAGCGACGGTCACGAGACATCGAGAGAAAGAGCGAGGAAAAACATCGAGAATATTCTGGTCATTGGTATCGTCGCATCGTTTGTGTGGGAAGGCATAGGCCGTGTCAAGGTCGTCTCTTATTGTCGTCGGTGGATCGCGAAAATCAAATCGAGAGTGGTCGCTAGCTCGAAGCCCTCACCCGGAGCTGTCTAATCTCAAGAGGTGCGTCTAACAGCATCGGGAGTCTTCGGAAAATCTCGGCTGGCAAGGGTCAACGTTCGCCAGCGTAGCGCTCAACCAAGATTCGAATTTGCGAGTTGGAAAAGAGTCGAAAAATCGAGAAGATTCTAGATTCCCGCGAGTAGGCGAAGGGTGGGGGGCTAGGACCCAAAACTATAAAATCGCGTTTCCATAATTTATCAAAGACTTTCGTTTTGGACAGCAACGAGACCTGACGTTTCTTATCGAGCCGTAGCCAATCCCGTTCAAGAATACGACATCACCGGAATTATCGAGTCGAAAATCTGTGGTCCTTTTCCAGATTTCGCATCTCTGAAACCGTAGCGGTGAGCCGTCGTCTCGCTTTCATTTTTGTGTATTTTTGTGTTGGAAAAAGAGCTCTATTATATTGAAAATAATGTGACGAATTATCGAATTAAAGAGCGATATTGTTTCAGGGTACGTTCGTGGTTGAAAGGAAATTCCGTTAACGTTCAGTCGCGGTATAAAATCTGCCGTATTTTTCCGTTGTTTAATATTTCGAATTGCCGAGAGGAATTCTATCTTTTCGTTCAGCGAGAGTCATTAGTTTAAGAATTTTCTAGTTCTCGAAAGTATCGTGAGTCAACCTTTTTGAGAAAAATAAATTCGTGGGGCGTGGCTTCCCGAATTTTCAATGTAAAATTGTGTAGTTGACTGTCGATAATTGCGAACATTTTATATTGAATTTATACGACGGTTAACAAAGAATTATATTAGAAATATTCCTATTATCGATTTTATTATTAAGTACCGTGTAAACATTCAAAATCTTTCCGGAAATAATTTTATAAAACTGTTTTCTTTAATAAATTAAATTTTGTGATTCCGGATTTGTTCTCGTCTTTAATGTGAATTATTTTGTGCAACGTCTCGACCTCGCCCCTCTACCACCTTGGTTTGAATTTACAGCTACGCCCGGGACACCCTAAGAATCTTGTTCTTGATAAAGTCAAATAAAATTTGTTTAAGAAATATCTTAGACTGGCGTCCAGAGTTTATCGAGAGTGAGGCATTTTGTTCGGTTTACGGGAAAAGTCGTTACAATTGGTTTCGAAGTTTTTTGAGTCGCTGGTCAAGAATTTGACATTATTTTCGTAAAATTAATTTGTTTAAACAATTTGTTTAAACAGTTTATGATAACAAATGGCAATTTTCCAAAATCGTAATCTATGAGAAATAATACGTAAAAAACATGTGTAGCAAATTTGCATTATTTTGCTTGAACAGCTAATTACGTCGATTATAAACATGATGTTGAAGTTTGCAACGTTCGCATGCAACGGTTTTTTGAAAAATTTTATTTCCCAAAGTGACAGCGTTCCTAGATTCTTTAGTTCTAAAATACGTTTGAAATACTGGAAAAAAGATATTAAAAAAGTTTTAAAAAAATGTACCGTCCGGAACGCACCCCTAACCAGGGGTACATTTTTGTATATTTTCTATTTTCCACAGTTATAGATTTCCCAGATTTTTTATTCCTGGAATACGTTTGAAGTACTTGATAAAGGATATAAAAAAAGTTTAAACAAAATTTACCGTCCAGAACCCACCCCTAACAGGGGGTAATTTTTTTAATATGTTCTATTTTGCACAGTTATAGAGTTCCCAGATTTTTTATTTCTGAAATATACATGTGGATCCCCGACGGTAAATTTGCAAGCGAATATTGTAAACTTGAGCATCATGTTTATAATCGACGTAATCAGCTGTTCAAGCAAAATAATGAAAATTTACTATACATTTTTTTTACATATTATTTCTCGTAGATTACAATTTTGGAAAATTTCGTTTTGTTGTCATAATTTGTTTAAAAAAAATTGTTTAAACCAATTAATTTTGCAAAAAACTTCGGAATCCATATATAACTTACATATTGACTATAAAAAACTCTTTTCCATCACAAAATTTGAATACGCTAAAAGGTGAAATAATTTGTTGGTAATTTCGCCGTAATTTTGCAGACGTAACTCCAGAAAGAATAAAATCATGTACACATTTCGAAAGTACATCTATCGAGGACACGATTCGTGCACTTTATAGTTGAGAAATAGTACGATAAGACTGACGAAATATGCAATAAAAAAACTGTGACTTGAAAATTTGTATTTTTCACATTATTTTGCAAAAATATGATAAAAAATGGGATTTTTGCGGAGTTTAAATTGCACCATCAGAAAGAGCGATGTTGAAAATAGTGGAAAAGATACATCACGAATTTTTTTATTGACATTTCCATGGTGAATAATTCCGTAAAAAAGGGTACGTGCAAAACATGTCCTTGTGACGTTAAAGGTTAATTAGTTTAGCTAAACGCTTACGTTTTGAGTACTTTGAGTAATTGCATCGGAGAGGTAAGGGGCATTATCTTCCTTTTTCCTTATTCTTTTTTCCTTTTTCCCTTTTCTGCGTTTTATAATTTTGTGATGGCATCAGAAGTCATTCAAGAATCTCCGTTTTTGGTCAATTTATTGCATTAAAGATGTCGATATTAAATTTGCGATTTTCCGTTGTCGTAATTTCTAGTATATTTCTGGCATGATATTTTTTGTTTTGCTTCGTTTTCAGAGTTTCTCACCGTTAGCCAAGGCTCGATTTATTATTCTTTTTGCGATTTCATTTATTCCGTTCCAAATATTATATTCTGTATTTACTGCCTGTATTAGTTTCGACGAATATTTTCCTACTCTTTCGACTTACAATTAACCGCTTCTCGTATGCATTGCGTTGAGTAGTTTTGATAAGTGTTTTTATTGACTGCCTTTAATAAATGTAATGAATAATTTACGTTGCCTCCGATTTATATTACGTTACCTCGGTCACTTATGTTACCTTCGATTTCGCTTACATTACGTCGGCCAATTACCTCGATTCTGATTTATTTTACGTTACTTCGGCCAATTATCTTGCCTTCAATTTCTGATTTCAAGTTACTTGGCATTACCTCAGTCATTTGTACTACCTACTTGTCAAGTTCGCTCACTTTAAGCTACCTTGCGTTACCTCGATCATTTGTACTACCTACCCGCATAAAAAAAATCAGTCTGAGCAAGACGTCTGGGCGAGTCGTCTGGCTGAGAACGGTTTCCGAGTCTCTTTTAAATTCTTCCTGAGAGTCTCGCCGAGACTGTTTCCAAGATTTTATTCAAATTTTTACGAGAGTCTCGCTGAAATTGTTTCCAAGATTTTTTGAATTTTTTTTTCAGAGTTATTGATGGTGATAACACCGGCACACAAAAAAAAAGTGGTCTGTACATTTAACCAGACCCACCTATCTATATGTATTTCGACGCGCTGAATCCGAATCTGAGGTCCGTTTCGTTCGTGCACCCTCAAAATTTTGAGTAAATTGCAAAAAATCGCTAAAAATGGCTAAAAATTGCAGTTATTAGGGTGAAAAAAATTTTATGGAACTGGATCGAGTATGATTTTTATGTAGTTGATCCGCTAAATCTGAATCTGAAGTTTATTTGGCCCATTAACCCTCCAAAATTGGAGCAAATTGCGAAAAACCGAAAAACATTGCAAAAAATCGCGAAAAACTGCAGTTATGGAGATGAAAAAAATTTTGTGGACCTGGATCGAGTATGATTTTCATGTAGTTTGATCTGCTGAATCTGAATCTGACGTTCATTTGGCCCGTTAACCCTCCAAAATTTGAGTAAATTGCGAAAAACCGAAAAAAATTGCAGAAAACTGCAGTTATAAAAATTAAAAAATTTATTAAACACGATTATATATGTTTCTTGTATATTTTGATACATAGAATATGAGTTTAGAATCTGATAATTTCAAACATTCATAAATCTATAAAAAATCGTGAAAAATAGCATATAAAGAGAAGGTAGGAAACGATCTTCATGGATTTCAAACTGTTCTTCGTTTGTATCGATCTCTTTTGTCTTCAAATGACTCACGCAGCAGGTTCCTTTTTAGTTTCCTATTTTCTCTCGGAATTTCTCTTTTTAGCATCCAGCAAAAATCTGCCATCATGTTGATATTCCAATTTCCTTGATACCTACTCTCCATTTCACTTTTGTCTTGATGAAATCGTTCGCCTTGTTCTTCACTGTAGTCTCCAAGATTTTCAGGAAAATAGTCGAGGTGAGAATGTAGAAAGTGCAATTTAAGATTCATCAAGCAACTCAAATTTTTGGAAATTTGCGTCCTCAAATTCGGACGTTAGTCCGAATTCCTACCCCACCCCACCCCACCCCAAATTCGGACTTTCGATGGACTCGGGTCCATCGAAAATTCCCTCTTTAGCAAATATTTAGGGAGATCAATCAATAGTGTTCGTATAACATTGTGACTACCAGTTATTGTCTGATCCGAATACTATTTCGTTGAAAAAATGAACGACAATGAGAGAGCAGCTTGGGTAAGTTTTAAAAATGTGTCACAAAACTTTTTGGGAAATAATAAAAGTGAGAATTACAAGACTTTAGTTGAAGAGTTGCTGGCAAATTACAAAAATTTGGGTTGCTTGATGAATCTTAAATTGCACTTTCTACATTCTCACCTCGAATATTTTCCTGAAAATCTTGGAGACTACAGTGAAGAACAAGGAGAACGATTTCATCAAGACATAAGTGAAATGGAGAGTAGGTATCAAGGAAATTGGAATATCAACATGATGGCATATTTTTGCTGGACGCTAAAAAGAAAAATACCGAGAGAAAATAGAAAACGGAAAAGGAACCCGCTGCGTAGGTCATTTGAAGACAAAAGAGTTCGATACAAACGAAGAACAGTTTGAAATCCACGAAGATAGTTTCCTACTTTCTCTTTATATGGTATTATTCACGATTTTTTTATAGATTTATGAATGTTTGAAATTATTGGATTCTAAATTTGTATTCCATCCCTAGAAAAAATTTACAATCAGCTCAACATAGGTCAAGTGTGGTCCAGTGTTGGCCAATGTTGAGCCGATTGTAAATTTTTTCTAGGGATGCATCAAAATATACAAGAAACATATATAATCGTGTTTAATAAATTTTTATTTATTTTTATAACTGCAATTTTTTGCATATTTTTTTTGGTTTTTCGCAATTTACTCGAATTTTGGAGGGTTAATGGGCCAAATAAACTTCAGATTCAGATTCAGCGGATCGAACTACATGAAAATCATACTCTATCCAGGTCCACGAAATTTTTTTCATCTCCATAACTGCAGTTTTTCGCGATTTTTTGCAATTTTTTTCGGTTTTTCGCAATTTACTCCAATTTTAGAGGGTTAATGGGCCAAATTAACTTCAGATTCAGATTCAGCGGATCAACTACATAAAAATCATGCTCGATCCAGTTCCATAAAATTTTTTTCATCTTAATAACTGCAATTTTTTGCAATTTTTAGCCATTTTTAGCAGTTTTTTGCAATTTACTCAAAATTTTGAGGGTGTACGAACCAAACGGACCTCAGATTCGGATTCAGCGCGTCGAAATACATATAGGTAGGTGGGTCTGGTCAAATGTACAGACCACTTTTTTTTTGTGTGCCGGTGTAATGAATGACATTGGATGTGAAATTTTTTTTTTATCATTCCAGAGCCCTAGGCAAGACGAAGTGCAATGTTTGCAATGTCTTTGGTCTTTGGGAGCAGACTATAGCCAGTGATTTGATAATATTGAGTTGAAATTCCGACGAGACTATATAGAAATCGGGCGAACTATCTGTGGACGCAAAAGAAGGCCACCTGTCGAGTAAAATTGAAAGCTCTACAAACTTTTGTTTTTTCGGCTGGTAGGCGGCATTGAGCTGTTATCATTCATGTCCTCATATGGCCTACCCGATTCTTATATAGCCCAGTTGGAGTTTTATCTGGACCTAAAAAATCGCGTCACTGATCGCGTCATTTGATCTTATTCCGATCAATACCAACATTTTGTCTTGCCTGTGTTACGTCGTACGTTTAAATGCCCGGATTTTGCGAATTTAATTAATTCGAAGTGATACACGGGGAAACGACGTGTAGGAATATTTTAGATCCCGAATTTAGGAAGGTGAGATCTTCCCTCCTAGGACCGGAACCTGTGTACGTGAAATAGTCCCCGGGTGACAATGATAATATTAATAAAAATAACCGCTTACCGTCCACGTGGGTTGTGCGGTGATGCGTAATTTTAGTCCAATGTAATGATCTCGATGCCTGTTGGTGTAGGTGACCTCGATTCGGTTGAAGCTTCCGAGATGGTCTCGCACTCTGGCCTGTATACTTCGCGATGAAAATAGGGGTTTGTGCCCACCAAACGTCCCGACGGGTACGGCAGACTCGTATCGATGATGAAGATGTCCTTACGAAAGATGATGTTCGATACAATGCGCAGATTTTTCGGAACTGAATTAAAACCGAAATTGGCGAGGGTCAGGCCGGATTTATCGGCACTAAGATTCGCACGAGAACGTTCGAAGATAGACACTTCCACCGACGTAGACGACCGTCGTTTATTATTCCCTGGTTTTTGAGCGGGTTTATTGCACTCGATGGCAATAGCTCGGCGAATTTGAAATTTAACACCGCCTCGCCTTCTGGGCATAGCAAAGATCTTACTCGATAAATTGATTATGCGTTCTCCTTTTATTGAAATTTCCCAAATTTTAGGGTAAGGATAAAAGCAGTTAGTTGTCGTGCCAAATTCCTTAGCACCGAGCAACGGAAGGTGGGGTACAGTACGTGCCAAATCTTCCAGCACAGTGACTGTTTAGGTTTTAGAATAGGTAAGAGGAATGAAGGTTGACGTGCCAAATCCTCCAGCACTGAGCAACCCAAAGCAGAGTACAGTACGTGCCAAATTTCCCGGCACGGTGACCGTAAGGAGTTTAGGTAGAGGTGCGTACCAACGTGCAAGATTCTAGAGCACTGGTGATACAAGTAGCGTAGGTAACCGTACAGCCAGACGTGCTTGAGTATAGCACCATATGACCGCCAGTTTGGGAGATAGGATTAAGTTTTGTTTGACAAATTAAGGAAATCAATTGCGATTTAATAATTCGTAGAACAATCGCCAAAATCGAGTAAAATTGTGGTGAAATACGAGATTTGACAATGTCGGGTGAATTCACGATTTTCCCAAAATTAATAAAACATCAGGCTCGTATAACATTTTCTAATTTGCGTAACTGAATAAAATAACAATTCGCGAGAACTGGAATAGAATTCGCGGGAAAAAACTGAAATAGAAATTTACGAAGAATCTGTTTGGTGTTGGAAATCACGAGAAATGTTGGAGATTTAGACACAAAAATGGTAAAAATTTGGAATTTGTTAGATTCACGAAAAACTCGAGGGTTTGAAATAACACAACAAAAATATCTGAATTTCGAACAAGATAACGATGATCGGTGGTTCTTAATTAAGTGCCGAAGATAAAAAAAAACAGGTTCACGAGGGTGTGTTATTTAAATAAATGATTTAAGACACAGTTTCACCTTTTAGTTTAAGATATATTGTTATACTTTTTCAAAAACTTTTCGAGATATAATCGGAGAAAATACGTTGTTACACTTTTCCAAAACTTTTCGAAATCTAATCAGAGAAAATACGTTGTTACACTTTTCCAAAACTTTTCGAATTATAATCAGAGAAAATATATTGTTACACTTTTCCAAAACTTTTCGAATTATAATCAGAGAAAATATATTGTTTCGTTTTTCAAATACCTTTCCGAAATACAGAAGAGATTTTTCGATTTTTATTTTATGCGCGGCGACAGTGTACAAACTTTTTGAGTAGCCGGAGGGACACAGACTAACTGACGGGAGATCGAGAACTGATTTTGCGGCCCGCACCTGCACATTTTTATAAAGGGGCTCGCTGAGACTCTCCGAGCGTGTACGTGAATCGTGGATAGCCCTACATTTTGACTGTGTCAGCTGACGCATACTTTTATGCCTCCGTTACTCTGCTCTCGCTGAGCAAATGTTTTTGTACATGGGTGTTTATGTGCGAGTGTACGATTTCGTTCTTTACATACCGTTCCTTTTATAATATGTTTCGATTTTTTAATAATTGATTAATCAATGAGTATTCATTAATCATTAATTTTACATGTCTTCTCGACTTATCTTGGAGTAAGTACAAGTTTGTGTGTCCTTAGTTTATTAGGACATCAATAATTAATTAACCTTAGTTAATTAATTATTGACTTGACAATTTACCGGTTTTGATATCTTCCTTTCTCCTTTCTTTGATTTTTCAATATGGGGTCGTTTGTTGAATAAGTGCGTAAAATTGTTTATGATAATTTATTCGTTGATTGTTTATAATAATTGTGTACCTTCTGTTTCAAAAATTACTTCGTGTTTGAATCGGCTGTACGTAGGATATACTTTGTAGCGAATTGTACCGAGCTCGCGGTATCGCGCTAACGCCGGACGAAAGGTATCGGGTTACGTCTGGAGACTTTTGCTGATAATGGCAGTCAGCGAAAGACTTCTTTATTCCCGTGTGAGTGATATAATGATGATTTAGTACATGTAATAATTTTATGTACTGGACTTCGTACCGGATGTAGTTATGTACCCTTGAATATAGGTGACTAGGTACGTATGTGTACTCCTTACTTCAGTAAATGCGTAGGTAAGTATATATTTTGGCCTTTTCTTTTCGCTTGGCGTGCGGTCGAGATGAATATATATAACGTATCTATTTAACACTCCTAAATTAATTAAACGTTCACCCGTTCTTTTATATATGTACCGGTAACTAATTAGTAAAATATATTTCCCAATAGAATTCCATAATTGTAAAGTATGTAATTTTGTTTATTATTGTAAACTGTTACAATTTTTGTCGCAAATAAAAATGGGTAATTCACTTGTCTCTTTATTTTCCATTTTTTTTGGTGTAAATATATCGATTTTACATGTTTTTCTACGTTTGGTAATTATTAACTAATGAAACACGCGTTCATGATTTTAATTTTTCGTTGATAGATTGTTATCGAGTGTCCATGTGAGCACTCGAATCACAGGGTTATTGGTGTTGTGCCCCAAAATAGCACTCATAAAATAAAGCGAATGGCGAAAGCATTGAAGCACCGCTCAGCATAATTGCTAAACTGCACATTCCTTTGAGTACATCGACCCTCGAAAGTCACCATCGAAACTTCTAGAAACTAATCACGCCATAATCAAATAAGTGGGGAAAACCAAGCGAATCAATAAAAGTAACGATTAACCGAAAATCGGCAGTCTTTGACGAAAATCCGAACGATTGGTCTCGAGGCTATTAAACCTCGAATTTATAACTTCTTAAATAAACTTATTGTTAACTTGTTAGAAAAGTATTGAGTTTGAGTTCATTCTCTTGGCCTTAATCCCTTAACTACTCGTCCTCGATAACTCGTCCCTTCGCGACGGTCTTCGCGGACACAACATTGGTGGCAGCGGTGGGATTGCCACAACTCAAGAAATCCAACACGTCTACAAAGGTGAAACGGAAGAAAACCAAATTGCTGAGGAGGACCGATAATTCTAGAAAAGTCGATAAATCGAATGGACGTTTGATTACCGATCATCGCATCCAAGGCAGACCGATCTACGTCAAGATTCAACCCCAAAATACGATTGGAACAGGAGCGGAGGAAGTTCAACACGACAACGAATTTCAACATCATGTTAGCGATCATCTTACTGTAAGTGACGGAACATTAACTAATAAAATTGTAATCCGCCAAAGCCAGATCGTACAGATATTTATATGTCAGACGACGAGTACGCCGAACGTCTCAAATTACCGGGCGTTAGCACCATTTCGCGATCTCTCAATTCATTTTTCGACGATAAACTTGATTATACTCGCGAAAAAGTTAGCGAAATCGCCTCTCGAAGTAAAAGGCGACGAAGTAGCATCCAAGCATTAAACCCATCTCCTAAATCGGATAATGATTATTTAGACGCGGAAAGTACTCCCGAAAATTCTGTATTAGAGTCCACTTCTGACCCTTTTGCATCAACAATGGTTGAAACAGTGAATTTAGATCAAACGGGAGATAGTCCAAACTCAGGAAATCCCGGAAATAGTAGAAATAATAATCCCGGAAATAATGGAAATAATAATCCCGGAAATAGTAGAAATAATAATCCCGGAAATAATGGAAATAATAATCCCGAAAATAATGGCGAAAATAACGGAGTAAATAACTCTCAAAATTACCCTCCTAATCACAATCGTAGTAACAGACTTCGAGGCACAATGTCTCTTAAAGAAGCGCGTACCTTAATTCCTCGATTCGACGGTACTAAACCGGAAGAAGCTCATGAACTATTAGATGCATTTTCTCATGCAAATGAACTGATCAATGAAGAAGATCAAGAAATTTTATTAGAAACCGTTTTAAAAGTAAAACTAGTAGGAAAAGCTAGAGCTGAAATTAAATATAAAACAATTCCAGATTTCGAAACTTTCAAAACAATTTTGTTAAAATCATTTTGCGGTACTAGAACAGTAGGAGCTTTGCAATCTGAATTATACGCGAGTCGGCAAAAATACGACGAATCTGTAAAAGAATTTGGAAGAAGAATAGAAGATTTGATGATGGATTTAATCGAAGCTAGTATCCGAGAACAAACAACAGAAATTGGCCAAATGGCTATTGAACAATATGTCCGTGGATTAGCCCTTTCAAGTTTTCAAGAAGGACTTAAAAAAGATTACCAAACAATCATTAAAGCACAACGTTATCCAACTCTAAGTGAAGCAATCACAGCCGCTATAGATGAGGAAAAAATACAACAAGGACATAAAGAATCCGGAAACAGAAGTGGTCCAGTCACTTGTAATAAATGCAACAAAAGAGGTCACATCGCGCGAGATTGTAGAAGCTCAGAACAAGGAAATGGACAAAATAGCTTGCCAGTTCCTACCAGAAATATGCACACTTTATTTTGCAATTTTTGCAAAAAACCTGGTCATGTTTACGACGATTGCTGGAATAGAAGAAACAGAAATAATGGACAAGAAGGTTCATGGTCGGGACGAAACTATCATAATCGAAGAAATTACCGATATCAAAAAAATCAGGGAAATCAAGAAAATCAAGAAAGTAGTCAAGAAATAAATCAAAATAATCAAGGACAATTATCTGAAGACAAAAATGTAGGTAACGAAAGAAAAACGATAGGTTCACTCAACCTACTCACGGTGACAGCCGAGCATAAGAATGCAAGCGTCAGCAATTGTAAGGCAGCGGAAGCTACACGCTCATCCAAAAAGAATATATCGAAGAAGCTCGACCCAAATTTAAAAGCTGTAGTAAAAGGAGCACATAATGAAAAGACGATTCAACAAGAAAACGAATCGCTGTCAAGACAAACGCAAATAGATAGGTGTAATGTTTATTGTAATAAATGTAAAAAATTCGGTCATTGGACCAGAGATTGTTGGAGGTCGAATTCATCGAATGGACAATATAATTTGCCAACTCCAACAAGAAATGTCATATTTTGCAATTACTGTAAAAACCCAGGACATCTTTACGAGGATTGTCGAAAAAGATTAAAACAGAATCAATGGAACAACGAACCAGGAGGTTCAGATCAAAATGCACAACCAAATAATAGCCAAAATAATCAAAATCAATCGGGCGAAGGAAACGGACAGCAAAAGAAAACAATCGGGTCATTAAACCTCAGTCTTCTTACTAATAAGACGGCCGAGCGAAAGAATTTATACGTCAGCAGTCCGGAGGCCAAGAGAACTGCAGGCTCATCCACAAACGATAAGGAAAAAATTCCAAGAAAATTGGAAATAAATACTATTCATTCCTGGGGCATGGCTAGTGATTTTTACATAAATTCAGCGCAAGCAAAAAATTCAGCCTTTCTTTTGAAAGCTGACACGGGAGCTCAATGTTGCATCATAAAAAGAAATGCTCTCCGAGAAGAAACCGAAATAATTGATGAAACAATCGAATTAACAGGAATGGAAGGAAAAACATTCCACGCTCTATGCAAAGTGGAGTTAGTAATCGAAACCCCCGCGGTAAATATCCGCCACGGATTTTTCATAGTCGACGATTCTATCCCAATGGGAATTGATGGAATCATGGGCATGGATTTCATGCGGAAACACAAGGTAGACATAATAAGTGGTCAATATATAAAAATTTATGGTCATACCGAGTTATTAATAAACGCGTCGGAGGAAACGAACACGGTATCACATATAACGTCGCCAACGCTAAACGTAGGATGCTTCATCATCACAAAAATAAAGCCAAGCAAAAACTTAAGCGAGAATATTATCAAAACGGAAGGGCATGCCAGTCCTAAAATTATCAGGAACTCACAGGAAAAAGGGTTCATAACAGAAAAAAATAAAAAGGAGCCAAAAAAGGACTCTGAAGAAATGGTAAAAACCCAAAAGGAGCCGCAAAAGGACTCCAGAAAAACAGGAAAAATTAAAACGGAGCCGAAAAAGGACTCTAGAAAAATAAAAGAAATTAAAAAGAAGCCAAAAAAGGACTCTAAAGAAATAAAAGAAATTAAAAAGGAGCAAAAAAGGGACTCTAAAGAAACGAAAGAAATCCAAAAGGAGCCAAAAAAGGACGATAAAGGAGAAATAAAAATGAATGCGGTACATGCAAGCGACAAGGAAGTAAGACGAATAAAAGTTCAGAAGGAAATTGGAAACCATGCGCACCCAAACATGGAAAAGGAAAAAGTCATAAATGAATTTAGCGAGGAATACGCCGATGTATTTGATTTCAAGAGAAAAGCCATCAGGTGTGAAAACTTTGTTGAAAACCTTATCTGCAAGAGAAAAGGAACTGTACCCATAAATATTGAACAGAACAGACCACCTGAGATACAAATCAGAAGTGATGACTCGAGTAAAAGAAATATTCAAAGACAGCGTAATACATCGAAGGAAAGGCCTACGGAACTCACTACTACTGACCGTTCCGAAAAAGGATGACATCGAAGGAAAAGTTTTGTCATAGAAAAAAAAAAAAAAAACACAACAAAATGATTTTAGTCAAAAAAAAAAACAAATTAAATTAAACTTACAGGGAATATAATGAAAAAAAAAGAGTGAATTAATAAAACTTCAGCAAAATAGCGAATAAAGAAAGAAATAAATAATGAGATAAAGTAAAACAATTCACATTTACGCATGTATATGAACACGTGAAAAAAAAAAAAAAAATAATAATAATAATAATAATAAATAAATACAAAAGTACAAGAAAAATAGAATAAAATTCAATATCGAAAAACAGGGCAAAATTAGTCAAACAAATAGGAACACTATTGTAACGAAATAAGTGCTCAAGTTTATGAAAAATATTTTATTAAAAGGTAAATGAAATATAGAATAATTATATGAACAAAAATAATGATAAAGCAAAATAAATAAATAAACAAAAATGATGTTACAATATAAAACGAAATCGAACAAAATAAATCCACATGCTATTCAGATGAAATAAAATATTTATTTACCAATTTATTATGAATGGAAAACATAATTGAAAATAATCAATATTGAAGCTCATGACAAAATTGATAAAAATACAATTAACCATTCATTTACAGCAAACATCCAGAAATCAAATTTAAAAAAAAAAATATCTCAACAACGAACTATATATGAAAACATAAACGCAATTGCAAATACAAGTGAATCTTTCCTACAAGACGTAGATCAATTTGCAAATTTTTAATAGAAATTTATAAGGGAACAATGAACCCGACAGTAATATCGCCCCAACAACTGGCTAATTTTCTATCAAAAGCCACACCTTACATTCCAAAAGGATTAAATTTCCCAACCAATTTAAAAAGTAGTGAAATGACTAGCTTGTTAAAAACTGCAGAAATCACTAGTTACACCGCTAAATTACGATTTGTATTGGTTATCAAATTCCCTCTAATAGAAAAAACAGTGCTAAAAATAAACAAAGTATATCCATTACCAACCAGAGCAAATAATAATCAATTTCAATTCATAGAAACAACGAAAAGATTTATAATAGTCGATAACTATAAAAGTACATACTTAACACTTTCTGAAGAAGAACTGAACAAATCTAAAAAAGTAGACACAACGTATTACTATAAACCTGAACAATCGCTACAGATACTGCGAGATAACACCCCTTGCGAAATAGCTATATATCTAGGAAACAATCCAAAAGAACTATCCTGTAAAAAGAGAATGGTAAAACTAGAAAAAACACTGATTATCGCACTAGAGCAGAGAGGAAGATGGCTATTTGTAGCCCCAAAAATAGAAAGTATAAGAATGGATTGTAAAAACAAAACTACAGTACACCCAACAATCTACGATACTGGTTTACTGGCTTTGGACGGAGAATGTTCCGTCACATCTACGAATTACCAATTGTTATCTATAAGAGAAATTAAACAAAACGAATTCATAACATTTGTACCACTGTATAACTTAACAAACCCGATAGGAAATGTAAACGTTAACCACCCAATATTTAATTACAGCATACCATCAAAAATAATAACAAATCCATTAGATACAAACGCTTTAGGCGAACGAATCGAGACCCTACAAACAAAGCTAGAAGAACAACCTGAAATATGGACACATCCTTATCACATAATCGGAAATTATTCTCTAAGTGCCATTGCATTAACGTTGATAACAATTATAATAATCATTTTAGCAATTTTTAAGGCAAAACATTGCCAACGCATTCGACTAATACAAGCAAGTAATGACATAGAATTAGCTCCGACATTTGTCTCAAGATCAAGATCAATGGATCAATTAAGCACAAGCCCTAATAAAGAAAGAATTGTTGTAAAAAAGGTACCACAAGAAGCAAAAAGAAAGGTACACTTTAACTACAAACATATGTATGAACAGAATAACTTAAGGAAGTTGTATCGATATTTATATGACATCATACGAAAAATACATTATATTTGATTATTCCAAGTTAATGTATTGAAATTTGGCGTGAATCTTCTTGAACAGCATTTAATTATGTGTGAAAAATTTGGAGAGGTTTCACCGTCTGGTAATCGAGATATTCATTGTTGAAAATGACAAGTTTAACATGAGCTCTTATGGAAGCTTTCAAAAAATTGCGAACTTCAACAATAAATATCTCAATTTTGAGACGATGAATCATCGGCATATTCCGCCAGAAGTTTAATACTGTCTTAAGCTTTCTATTTACAAAATTTTATTGTGTAAAGTTGGAAAATAATTTTTACATGAGAAACGCTATAACCTCCTTAATCAACTATAAGAATGAAAATTGTACAGCCAAGAGACCATTCAAAATTTTGTTTATTTTAATTCGTGCAATAGTAGCCGAAATAAATTTCGTCTCCTTAAGGGGGGAGGGATGTTGTGCCCCAAAATAGCACTCATAAAATAAAGCGCATGGCGAAAGCATTGAAGCACCGCTCAGCATAATTGCTAAACTGCACATTCCTTTGAGTACATCGACACCTCGAAAGTCACCATCGAAACTTCTAGAAACTAATCACGCCATAATCAAATAAGTGGGGAAAACCAAGCGAATCAATAAAAGTAACGATTAACCGAAAATCGGCAGTCTGACGAAAATCCGAACGATTGGTCTCGAGGCTATTAAACCTCGAATTTATAACTTCTTAAATAAACTTATTGTTAACTTGTTAGAAAAGTATTGAGTTTGAGTTCATTCTCTTGGCCTTAATCCCTTAACTACTCGTCCTCGATAACTCGTCCCTTCGCGACGGTCTTCGCGGACACAACATTGGCGAGGAATTCGTCTCGAATATTTAATTCGTCATCTGTTACTAGTTGTTTTCTGGCGTTTTACGCGGAGATAAGCTAGTGAGTGGCCTTGCAGGCGGTCAACCCGCGCGCGTAAGCGAACGCAGGTCTACTCGTATGGTTAGTACGGGTTGGCTCAAAAACAGTACTACTACAGCTCGATTCATAGTTCAGAAGATTTTTATTTTTATTATTATTATTTCTATTTTGACCTTTCCGAGGGTGTTTCGAGAAGTTCGGGTACGAGGGGAGTTTCCTATATGAATATTGAAATTTAAAAGAGACGGTAATTTATAAAAATGCTTTTTCTTTTATTTTTAGATAGACCCAACTAGCCAACGTTAAGGGGTAGACCCTAGGACGTAACACCTGAAAGAATCAGATGTTTTTTCTATCTCTTCATTTTAAAGTGTGTATAAACTATGCACTATATCGCAGCAATTCCCTATAAATCGTGCTATAAATCTCGGATAGATTTTTCTATCCACGATTCATGGCTAGATAGAAAGTATCGGAAAGGGAAATAGAAAGGGAATGGGAGAGTCTCGGAAAGAGACTGTCGATAAAGAATGTGAAAAAGTCTCGGAAATAGTCCCGGCGAGACTATCGAAAAGAATTACGAAAAGTCTTGGAAAGCGTCTCTGCGAGACTCTAAAATTTTTTTTTTTAATTTTGGAAACAGTCTCGGCGAGACTCTCAAAAATAAATTTCAAAAAATTTTGGAAACAGTCTCGGCGAGACCCTCGTAAAAATTTGAATAAAATCTTGGAAACAGTCTCGGCGAGACTCTAGGGAAGAATTTGAAAACATCTTGGAAACCATTTTCAGCCAGACGACTCGTCCAGACGTCTTGCCCAGACTGATTTTTTTATACTTGTCAAGTTCGCTAACTTTGAACTATCTTGCGATACCTCGGTCATTTCTACTGCCCACTCATCAATTTCGTTAACTGTTCGGTCGAACGAATGGTTTAGAGGTGCCCAGGTATCAACGGTCGGTTGCGCGTATATACGAACATACGCGTCACGCTGACGACCGTTTTTTCTTGCACGTGTTTCGGGAGGAAGGGAATAGCGCGGGCCGGGCCGAGTGGGTCGAGCGGTAGTGGAACTCGGAAAAAACAAATAAATCTAAGGATTATTATGACGATTCGATCGTTACTCAGGTCTTGTGAGCTCTCGTTGGTTAACCCTGTCCAATTTGTCTGCATGCTGGTGAGCTGAACATGAACCCGTAAGTGCACTGACAAATGCGGTACATCCCGCCAGGTACACCGACACGGTCCGGTAGTACCAGCAAGCAAGCGCAACGCTTGACAACAAGTTGGCCGACTTATTTACGCATTCACAGATTCAAATGAACCAAACTGTTAAGTACACCGAATCAGACGATGATACCTAACCATAAGCGCAATACTTACGAGGTTGTCAGCGACTTATATACATAATAATCTAATTACATAACATAATCAAACATACAACACGTATATATATATATATATATATAACCCTATTCTGACTGTAGATTTCATCTTCACAATAATTATCACGTGAAATGTATTCGATAAAACTAAAAGACTGTATCTATTGTAAATTCATTATTTGCGAGGGGTTTTTTCTCTGAAGTTAACAACTCGGAGAATTTCCTCTCTGAGCCATAATTAAACGTAGAACTATTTGGCTCAAAAAATGTGTTTGATTTATTTTTCCCTACCCCTTTAATCTTTGTTTATTGAATTAGAATTCGTTTCAAATTAAACATTTTTTTTGAGAATAAATACGCGGCTTCTTTTTCGTTAAAGAGTACGCGCCTCACGAAACAGTTAACTTTAAGCTACCTTGCGTTACCTCGATCATTTGTCTACTTGTCAATTTCGCTAACCTTAACTAGCCTTGCGTTGCTTACGATCATTTGTAATATATTACTGTATTTGGTGATTGATTACCTAAATATATTTGTTCGTTTTCTCATTTAATTTGTTGTTTTCTTGTGTCTTATTTTGTGCCGTACTTTCGGGCCCAAAAGAATCAGCCCCTCCACGTTTAGTATCTCAGCTGAGCTGAGTAAACCGTGGCTAGCAATGGTAGACAAATTTAAGTTAATCGTAAATATACGGTACTTTCGTACCTAGTGCTCAGTCCACCTTCCGTACTCACAGGAGAGCTAGAGCGGTCGGGTAATGCGGGTTGAGAAGGGATGGGTTTTTGTCTTTGGGTAAAAATCGTTTTACAACATTGAAACTTATTAATCTCTGATAAAAAATCATTCCATTAATTGAAAATATAGTTATACATACAACATACAACAAGAACAAGAATGGAAAATCTGCATGAAAAAAAAAAATTCCAATACAAAAAAAATTTCTATAAAAAAAATTGGTATGAAAAAAAAAATTCGAAAGAGTTGAGTTCGTAGTGAGTTGTTTTTTGCTTCATTCACATGATCAGACCGCAGCGCGAAGCTTACATTCATCCATTTTTGAAGTTACTTTTTTCAACCCCTCCTTAAGGAAGTTGTATCGATATTTATATGACATCATACAAAAAATACATTATATTTGATTATTTCAAGTTAATGTATTGAAATTTGGCGTGAATATTCTTGAACAGCATTTAATTATGTGTGAAAAATTTTGAGAGGTTTCACCGCCTGGTAATTGAGATATTCATTGTTGAAAATGACAAGTTTAACATGGGCTCTTATGGAAGCTTTCAAAAAATTGCGAACTTCAACAATAAATATCTCAATTTTGAGACGATGAATCATCGGCATATTCCGCCAGAAGTTTAATACTGTCTTAAGCTTTCTATTTACAAAATTTTATTGTGTAAAGTTGGAAAATAATTTTTACATGAGAAACGATACAACCTCCTGAAGGAGTTCGGACTTTCCCTCTAGGCTCCATGATAATAGAAAACAAATTTATAGATGGCCTTTATTACAGTGAAATACACTTGTTTAATGTTTTCCCGAATTCTTTTGATTCTGGCAAGTGATTCCATGATTTGTATATGTGGTTTTTGCAATTTTTTTTTTACATATTTCTCTCCTTTTCCTCTTAATCGTCTGTTTTTTGCTTTTCATTATGCAGGGCGATGACAAAAGGCGTTTTTTAGAGAGTGAAACTATCATTAAGATGGTCGGATCGTTAGATATATTGTTTTTCTGTCAATTCGGATGAAAAATGAAATTTCGAAAAATACATTTTTCAATTTTAGTTTTGAGATCAAGTGTAGCCGTCCGGTATGCTGAACGAGACTATCTCCTCTTATCACGCGTTACTGAGCGAGAGAGACAGCGACATAGCAATTATAGTATTAAACAAGATACGATTTTTGAACGAATATATTATTTGAACCCGTGGCAAGGGGGGTCCAGGGGCGGCGCCCGCGTTGGTGACTTATACTTAAGAATAAAAAATTGCAGTCCCTGGACCATAAAAAATTAGTTTTCATCCGTTTTTCGTCTTTGTTATCGTCAAAATTTTTACGGGCATGCATCGATTATTTGTTCCCATGAAATCTCTTAAGAATTTTTTTGTCGTTTTCGCCAAACATTTGGTTCCAAAAAATCTTTAACATCAGCTGATCGCAGTCAAACATGTAACTCTCGTCATTTTGCCCACCCAAGCAGTCGGCAGTTATAAAAAATTGTCTGTTCTAACCTGCCAGGTGTAATGCCACCTCAAATCTATTTTAAAGTGCAATACAGCAACTCAACAGGAACCAAAAATTTACGAAAAACTTATTTTTTCAATTATCCGCCCTAGCGGATCCAGCCTAGCTATAGCAGTTTTTGAAGAGAAATAGTGACATACTGATATTAAGTTTATGGACAAAATCGAGAAGTCTGTATGGTTACTATTAAAAAAAGTTTGTCACAGTCGAGATATATTCCTTTACATTCAATGCCAATGGAGTGTGTAGTGCAATAGAACTGAACTAATTTAAATCATATAGCTTCAGATATTATTCAGAAGCGGCTTTATGACTCATTTATCTTTTAAAAAATTTCACATTTATAAGGATTTATCAATCGTTTTTTTTTTTATCGCAGACGTATATCGACGTGTTTAACAATATTGACGATACAAATATAGCGGCAATGGTTATATCCTGCATCACCATATTCGCTATAGTATTCAACAACGAAGTTCTGAAGGTGCGTTCTGAATTTATAGACTATATTACCAAATTGTTGCATTCGTATTCAGCAGTACTACAATTCTATTCTTCATTTCTCTATTCTTAAATAACTTTATGGCTAAATTTCTCTAATCTATAGTCGTGCTACAACTCCATTCGTCATTTCTCTATGCTTAAATAACTCTATGGGCAAAAATTTATATTCTGACTCATCTCTATTCCTAAATATCACCATTCATAAATAACTCTGTGGCTAATTAACTGTGTTCTTATAAAACCTTATTCTTAAATATGTATACTCAAAAATATTTTTACTCCAAAATATCTTAATTCTGTAATTTCTATACTCTAAGGTATATCTAATCGGAATCATTTCTATTTCGATACATCTCTATTCTTAATTAATTCAAAAAACTCTCTATGACAAAATATCTCTATTCTTTTATATCTCTATTCTAACGGATCTCAATTCCGACATATCTCTGTTCCAAAATATCCCTCTTCCGACACTTCTCTATACGGGCACATCTATGTTCGTGCAAAAACAATTGGAAACCGAATATTACCGAGCACTCTGATTTTCAATTATTTCTGCACGAATAGAGATATGGCGGAATAAAGAATGTCGGAAGAGAGATATTTTGGAACAGAGATGTGTCGGAATTGAGATCTTTCAGAATAGAGATATAAAATAATAGATATAGTCCAGTCACCTTGGCCATATTTTACGAAATTCTATTCAAGAGACCCAGGCACTGGCCAATTTTTTTATACGTTGTTTGGACCTATAGGAATATAGCCTTGAGTTTCCGTAAAAATCCGAGTTATATTTTAGCATTAAAAAAATATTGAAAATTAAAAAATCGATTTTTTTAGTTATTTTTTTTGGAACGCGTCCTATCGAAAAAAGTTCTAAGTAAAAGTAGTTCGCCATAACGTCCTCTATAAAAAAGGTCCTACAGAAAAATGAGCTAGCATTGTTAATTAAGCGGTTAATTGCAAATGAAAAAAAATTGTCGATTTAATTTTCGCAACCACAATTGATTGTTTATCAACATATCGGTTTGAAATTCATACATGATGTAGAGGAGCCGCACCCCAAGAGAATCGTGCAAGATTTATCGATCTGCGAGATATAGTTTAGCAACCATCTGCGATCATCGAAAAAACTTTGGCATTCAATAGAATATCCCGACGAAGGCCCATAGCGTAGAAAAAAATAGAGGAGCTTTGTGTCATCGTGCACAAGCGATATGGAAAAAAAATTGTTTTCGTTGAAAATACTGTTTTTTGACGATTTTCGATTTTTGCTTATAAACAAATAGCAATTCTGACCAAAGTTACAAAGATATCCGGAAAATTCTTGGAGAATCTAATGCGTTTTTGAAAACCCATAATTAAAAAAAAAAAGTTGCAATATCTTGATTACAGCCCGAGATATGGATGTTTTTACGTTTCTTCAATTTTCTACTGTTGTAATTAAGATTTTTGCAAAATTCAAATTTGTTAGCCTTCCCTACGCTTCCACCTACGGGATTCAATAAAATACTGACCTTCAGGAGAAATTATGCCATCACAGTTATTAGCGTATTCTGATCGACGGCGCGCGGCTGAGCGCGCGACGTAGGCCGCGTAAAATAAAAATAAAAATAAATTGTTCTACGACCATTTTCAAGTAAATTATCAAATTTGTTAACTAAGCCGCTCGTGCGAGGCTGTGGAGCGAGAGGGGGTACTCCCACCATGCCAAGCGGCCGACGTCGCGCGCTCAGCCGCGCGCCGTCAATCGGAATACGTTGATAACTGCGATGGCATAATTCCTCCTAAAGGTCAGTATTTTATTTAATCCCGTAGCCGGAAGCGTAGGGAAGGCTAACGAATTTGAATTTTGCAAAAATCTTAATTACAACAATAAAAAATTGAAAAAACGTAAAAATATCCATATCTCGAGCTGTAATCAAGATATTGCAACTTTTCTTTTTTAAATTGCTCGTTTCTCAAAAACGCATTAGATGGTCCAATAATTTTTCGGATATCTTTGTAACTTTGGTCAGAATTGCTATTTGTTTATAATCAAAAGTCGAAAATCGTCAAAAAACAGTATTTATTTTCAACGAAAACAATTTTTTTTTCCATATCGCTTATGCACGATGACACAAAGCTTCTCGATTTTTTTCTACGCTGGGGCCTTCTTCGGGAAATTCTATTCAATGCCAAAGTTTTTTCGATGATTGCAGATTGTTGCTAAACTATATCTCGCAGATCGATAAATCTTGCACGATTCTCTTGCGGTTTGGCTCCCCTACATCATGTATGAACTTCAAACCAATATGTTGATAAACAATCGATTGCGGTTGTAAAAATTAAATTTTTTTTTCATTTACAATTAACCGCTCAATTAACAATGCTAGCTCATTTTTGTATAGGACTTTTTTTATAGAGGACATTATGGTGAACAACTTTTGTTCGAAACTTTTTTCGATAGGACGCGTTCCAAAAAAAATAACTAAAAAAGATTGATTTTTTAATATTCAATAATTTTTTATTGCTAAAATGCAACTCGGATTTTTACGAAAACTCAGGGCTATATTCCTATAGGTCCAAACAACCTATAAAAAAATTGGCCAGAGGCTGGGTCTCTTGAATAGGACTTTTGCTAAGGTGACTGGACTAATATATCGGAATAGAAATGATTCTGATACGATATATTTTAGAGTATAGAAATTTCAGAATTGAGATATTTTGGAGTAGGCATACTTTCAAGCATACATATTTAAGAATATGATTTTATAAGAATAATGTTAATTAGCCACAAAGTTATTTAAGAATGGACATATTTAGGAATAGACAAGTGTCAGAATACAAATGTTTGCCCACAAAGTTATTTAAGAATGGAAAAATCATGAATAGAGTTGTAGCACGACTATAGATTAGAGATATTTAGAGAGTTAATGAAACATAATGATAATTAAAAATATAGTTGTGTCAGAATAGAGAAATTCAGCCATTAAGAATAAAGAAACGAAGAATAGACTTGCAGTACTGCCTCGTATTCCAGACTTGTATATTAATTCTATTTGGCAATTTTTCTTACAGCCTCGAATCGCAAAAAGATGTCCGTTCCCTATACCGATAGAAATGATTGTGGTCATCATAGGTACATTCGTTTCGGTTCAATTAAATTTGAATAAGGACTACAGCGTTGTGACAGTCGGTCACATACCAATTGGGTATATAATGTCAATATATTAATAATTTATTACGATATTCATTGTTCCATTACTAATTAGCTATACACCTCTTCTGAATATAAGTTTGTATACTGGTTCCTTATTAATTATCTCTCTCATCGAGATTTTCCTGTAAATCTAAAGAGCTAATTGCTTTTCGAGAAAAAATTATATATAATTATATCTAATTAAATGTCACTGTCCATATATGACCAGATCCAAAAATTGCCTAGGTCTGAGTAGATATCGTCATATATACAGTCATATCTATTGATATATGAACAGATATGATTATACATGAATGCAATTTATGAGTGGTAAATATATAATAATGTATGAGCATGCATAAGTATACCACAGGGAAAAACCTGGACAAATACATTTGTCGACTCCCATTTCTATTTATTTCCACAAAAAAATCATACCAAAAAGTCAACAGTAGTAGGGCTATGGGGATTCTAGCTCAATTCGCGGCGAGGGGTATGCGGCGCGTGGGCGGAGCCCCCGCACCGTATGCCCCTCTCCACGATTTGATCCAGAATAGTCCAGTCATTATATACATTTGGAAATGCAAATGAACCGAGAAGGCTAAATTTTTGGTATGACGAGGGGGGGGGGGCTAGAAAATCTTAACTTCAAATTGTTGACCAAGATTTCCGATGTGCATTTACCGCCATCTTGAAAAAAGGGTTAAATTCAGTTTTTTTACAATAACTCGGTTCTCCGTTGAGATACGATAATTTTGAATGAAAACTTTTTATTGCTTTTTTTATGCTCAATAATTAAGGTCTCTTACATTTTTTATCTATCGTTCATCGTTATTGAGATATCGATCGAAGAAGTCAAAATTTAAGGCAGTGAAATTTGTTTTTTTCTATTTTCTCTTTTATCGCGATAAATATCGAAAAAATGTTTATTATGAAATTTTTAGAGCATGTTCAGACCTACAATTTTATTTTTTAATTTTTTCCCTTCGACTAAAATTACGATCTCTAGCGCGCCGCAAAGTCGGTAAGTCCATGCCCCGTTTCGATTTAGCCGCTCGCACGGTTTTATGCACACGTCAAAACGGATGAAAGGTTCTTCGGAGAATTATTGGGATACAAAATAAATAAATGAACCAGACAAATTATGAAACAAACACATGAAATTTATTGAACAAATAATTTTTTGTGTAGCCAAAAATAATAATTAAGGGCCCCCCTTTTTTTATATTTTTCGTCGTTTCGATGGTCCTGGCTGAAGAAGTTCTTCTTCGGTTAACTCTTCGAGTTGTGGAGACTCTCGATCCGTAGGAAATGACGCTGGGATGGTCGAAACATCATCATCATCGTCGTCGTCGTCGTCGTTGAATAGAATGTCGACTCTGGCGATGTTGTTGCATGTTTGCCCATTACAATGCAGGCAAATAACGAAGCAACTAATTCCTGCTTTTCTGGACCCACAAGCAGCCTCACACTTTCCTTTACATTTGCACGAAATGAGTTTTAAAAGTTCAGGTGGAGCGGGTTCGGCTGTGGTACAAATTGGTTCTAGTCCGTAATTAGTCTGTCGCCAACCCCATTCCTGAGGATCTTTGAAAAATCCGAGCCACGTTTGTACTTGTAGATGTGTCCGGAAAATGTGTTGTCGGACTGCGCTTTTTGTTGGTGGGAGTAGTGAGAGATGATTCAACTTATTTGTCGTCATTGACTTTGCAAAGCGGTGGAATCGCAAAATATTAATCGATTTCTCCTGTTTATCACCGCCATATAAGGTTATGAGGAATTGCTCTCCAGTACAAATTAGAACCTCCGGATCGACCTTTTCTTGCTTAAATAATTCTACCGCTGACTATAGCTCCGGATTCTTCTCGAGAGTGTTGATAAATTTCGACTTTCCAATATTATAAAAAGACGACGTGGTGTTGCACCCGCTGAAAGCATGAATGAAAAGAATGTTCTCAAGAACAGACTTGTCATGCTTGAAACTATTTGGAGAGTATAGCTTTGCTGGTGTATTGCCTTTAGCTGGTTTGCGAAAAAATATATTTTTTTTGTCCTGTGCAAGTCCGGTAATTAAAACCAAAAGATTCGATATATTCGCCAACGACTTCCACCGAGTCATAAACCGATGTTTCTTTAATTGCCGTAGTTACAATGAGGGTATCAGCGTCCTCAAAAGCCTGCTCTACTTTTATTCCGGTTTTTGTGAAATAACGGCGGAGCATTTGTATTAAATTGTCCTTATTTTGGTCCCTTGCAAGAAACTTCTCCTGGTTAACTTTCGGAGCCGTAGTTTCATCGAATGTGAACCGTGGGGATTGGTTTTTCCTGGAATGTCGTATCCTTCCCGAAGTTTTTGTTCCTGCGAGTCTCATGTCATTCGGATAACCGTCAAATACAATTGTCACATTTTCTCCAAAGTGTTGTTGCACGTATGAGACATATTTCTTGCAGATGAGGTCAAACGTCTCGATTCGACCCCAAACAACTTTGTGCAGAAGGAATCCACCGTCGATTATGTGATGATGTCTGCCACCAGTTGTAAATTTTCGGTCAAAGGTTCGAAGGCATTGTATAATAGTGATTTTGTTCCTTTCCGCCTTCCTTCTTCGGTGAACAAAGACAATGGGAACGGAGCGAGCTCGTATGCCAGAAAATGTTTCAGACCAGTCCCGGAATTCTTCGCTATGCACATTGTTCTTTCACTGACTAGGCGTAGAGGTGTTTGATTTCTTTTCGTGGTGTTAGATTCTAAAGCATATTTATTCAGTATTTCTGATTACAACTGTTGGCTTCTCGCCATTTTATTGGGGGCTGAGTTTTCGTAAGTCTCCACGGTGGGGCGCTTTCAGTGGGGATCAGAATGCCGGTCGGAAGATTAAACTGCCAAGGTTTGGAGGTCTCTGGTCGGGTAGACTCTGACTCGCTCGTCTGAGTCGCCACGTCGAATTTCTCGCGGGGTTCGAAATTCGGCTCCCACTCACTTCCCGAGCTGGACCTGGCTTGAGTGCTGCGATGTACTCGGCAAACGGGTCGAGTTTGCGTGGCAGCTGTGGAATGAGGCTGCTGATGCCGAAAGCGGGGGGATGTCCAGCGCCGTATGCGTATGTCCCAGTATGCAAGATTGTGGCGATGCGGCCGAGTCCTGGGACGATTAGCCCCAGTGATTTTAGTCAGCTGCCACGGAAGCTCGGGTGGTGGCGAGTCCGATGCGAAGGGGCATGGTCTCTTCTCGTCCTGGTCTCCCTCCTGGTCGGGAATGATGACCGGCCAAAGCACCGTGGAGGTGCTTGACATCGTAGGTATGGCTACTACTCACGTAGTGAGTCGAGTACTCACAAGGAAACCTTCCCAGGTGTACCCCGCCGATTTTGTTCCGCTTGGAGTATGTTATTCTACATTGAAATCTAAGAGATACCTATTTTTTTTTTTTTTTGCGGAAACTCATATTTAAGGGGTGAAACACACCCCTAAAGTTGTGGTCTCCTAGGGGAGGTTGCTCAGTTCCATATATATGCAGACAAGGGGGCGAAACCAAACCAATTGCATTCCATACTTCATAAAAAGTTATGACTACTCGATTTTTTTCAGCCCTGAGGGGGTGAATAAGCCGAAGTTATAGGGGTTGAAAATTAAAAAAACGTTATAACAAACAGAATATGCTCGATATGGAAGTTAAAAAAATTGCATAATTAACAGTTTCAAAAGTTAAGATATACATGTTTTTGCATTTTTTGAAAAAATGCATCCTTAAGGGTGTACTACCCTTACATCCGAATACCTTTAATTTCTGTAGATACGTATTTTTTTAAGTATCTATCTGCTAGAAAATATTCTTTTGGATATATTAATATATTTTGGATATATTAATGGATATAAGATTGCTATCAACATAAAAAAAAATCCCTTGAAAAAAATTGTTTTAATAAAAAAATTGCGATTTCGTCTTCGTTATATATAATAATCGTTACAACATATGATTTAGGCATCGCAGATAATGAAAATTCTTTTCAATCACATTGTTACCATATTAATATTTCTAATTATTGTATCATTGTTTTTATTATATTTTATATGCTGTATTTTGTACAGATGTATTTTTGATTGACAAATTAAATTATTCATTATATTCTTTACAATAGTGGAAATCGTCAAAAAAGTGTTGGAAACATAATGATTTTTTACACCATGAACACCTAACAACAGCAATATTTTGACATCCGGGTACATCACAATGCGCTTTGCAAGTTTTAAAACTAAAATCTACAGGATTTTCAAAATTCTCCGGTCGCCATTCATTATAACCGCTTTTAAACCATGAATACCTAAATAAGTTTACATATCGTGGAGATGATAATTGGTTGTGAACAAGTGACTGAAGCTTAATTATATTATTTCGTAAATGCAAATTTAAATCATAATCCATTAATATGACATTGTCAGAAAAATGTTTCACATAATTTTTCCATATCCTGAAGCCAAAAACATCCAAAGGTTGAATCTTTCCCGTTGTACCCTGCGGTATTTTTCTTAATTTTATATTTTTATCCCGAGGTTTCGCTTCGTCAACAGCTCGAGGGCAATGTCCAGTCCAGGAGTCAATTAATAAAATACTGTTTGAACCAACTTGGGGGAAGAAGACATTTTGTAGCCAGGTTTTAAAATGTTCTGAAAGTATGAATTAATTTTTCAATTTGCTTCGTTGCAAGAAATAAACAGTATCTTATGTGTCAATATAAGGAATTCTCTAAAAAAAATCATTTTTATTATTGCCTGAAGTGAGTTTTCCAGATTTCGATACTTCTATGTAAACGTTTTCTGGTCTGAATAGTGACGATTCCACTATTGGACCAAATTTACCACTTGGTTCTTTCAAAACCAGGAATAGCGGAGAAAGAAGCCTTCCGTCACCTGCTATAGTGGGCTGAATCGTATAACTATGTGTTGTAGAAGCAATTGATTGTACACGGCATTCAACTTGTTTCTCTCCTTCAACCGCTAATGTTCTTCCAGAATGCATTTCTAATTGGAAACCACTTTGGTCCGAATTGTAGACGTTCGATAACCCATATTCTTCTATATCGTTCTTCACTTCAGAAACAAATTGTTCAGCAAGCTTTCGCAGATTGTCTGCATTTTCAATACTTTTTTTTGTGATAAATTTACTAATTTTTCTGGAAACAATCCTATGAGCTTTCTTGAATGAGTGTACCCACTTGTCTGACGCCTTAAAACGGACATCTTCATGACCGATTTCTTTTTGTGCTTGCATTGCCCATTTTTTTAAGTCGATGTCATGTACCATAAGACCAGCATCAACGGCAGCTTTAAAATTGGCTAAAGTGTACTCGCAAATTCTAGCTATTTTTTCTTTATAAGTTCCACCTTTATTTAAATATTTAGCCCATCTTTTTAATTGAGTCACTGATTGTACTTTTCTAAATTTTTGTTTAACGCTTGATAGCCTCAAATTTTTAGTTTTGCCACTTCTCCAATAGTTGACTGCCCTCGATTTATACTCGTACGAAACAGATTCATCATCAGTAGTACAAACATCCGGAGGTAGTACCGGATCATTGATTGCCGATCCCCATTCTTCGTCTTCTACTATTTTCATATCCCAATCTTTGTAAGGTTCTTGGAAATATAATGAATCTTCTACGATTGTTTCGACGCCCATGTAATCTTGCATAGCATTCGTTAATATATTTTCAATGCTTTCTTTTAATTGTATTTCATCATTATTTATAGGGCTTTCAGGTATATTTAGGGCTTGAAAATGTGCCAAAACTAATCGTATCACATTAAGCGGATTCACTTTCATTTTTGATAATAAATACACTTGATTTCTTAACTTATGGAACTTTTAACAACTTTTGATTGCAAACAAAACACAGAGCTATACACGCCTTTGATTGTTGATATTATTTTATCACGAGATAAATTCCTTCTAACTCGCACTTATCGAATTGAAGCAATTTCTGAAGAACGCGACTTATAAGCGTAGCACAGGCCATCATATGTCAAATAAGAGAGGCAGAGGCAGATAACAGTTATATATTTCTTATCAACGTATTTTGAAACTTCTTTCAATGATAGGTGAAGTAGAATATCAACTCGGAGAATCAGATAGCTAATAAGCAAGGCTAACGAACATATACAAAGTAAGGTTCGAAATGATAAAAGATATCAGTTCATTTACTGCTACGTGATTGTAACAACAAACATCACGTGTATAACAAACTTCTTTTTCTCTAACAAAACGAGAACGAATTTAGCCGATTTTTTCAACAGTTTTTTTATAATAAAAAATAAAGAAATAAAAATAAAAATAAACCCTCCATAGCAAAATAGTGACACACATGCAAATTAATAATCTTTTTAAAATTTTATTTCAGACAATAATTACGGCTAGAATCGTGCACATCATTTTTTTATAGGACATTTTCAATGATAGAAATTTCAATGATAGAAAAAAAAACAGTGTACAAAATGAAAATAACGTTGAGTTCATCCTCTATTCTTTAAGAGTGATTTAATGAAACATCAAAAACTCGGTTGAAACAAAATCGCGAAAAAAGCTACTTTTCGATCTCTCAAGAAAAGAATTTTCATTATCTGTAATGCCAGAATCATATGTTCTATCGATTATTATAATCTATCGATTATTTTCAAGGGATTTTTTTTAATGTTGATAACAATCTTTTTAAACAATTTCATGATATGTTCTATATCCAAAAGAATATTTTCTAGCAGATAGATACTTAAAAAAATACATATCTACAGAAATTAAAGGTATTCGGATGTAAGGGTAGTACACCCTTAAGGATGCATTTTTTCAAAAAATGCAAAAACATGTATGTCTTAACTTTTGAAACTGTTAATTATGCAATTTTTTCACTTCCATATCAAGCATATTCTATTTGTTATAACGTTTTTTTAATTTTCAACCCCTATAACTTCGGCTTATTCACCCCCTCAGGGCTGAAAAAAATCGAGTAGTCATAACTTTTTATGAAGCATTGAATGCAATTGGTTTGATTTTGCCCCCTTGTCTGCATATATATGGAACTGAACAACCTCCCCTGGGAGACCTCAACTTTAGAGGTGTGTTTCACCCCTTAAATATGAGTTTCCGCAAAAAAAAAAAATAGGTATCTCTTAGATTTCAATGTAGAATAACATACTCCAAGCAGAACAAAATCGGCGGGGTACACCTGGGAAGGTTTCCTTGTCAGTAGGTACTGAAAAATTGGTATGTAGCTGTACGTAGTACGGCAAGGTTACCGAGATCGAAATCTGATTTCATGGATCGCCCGGCTCGCTTATATCGCGGCTAGCCGCTGTGTTGTGTGCGAGAAGATTTATGATCAATCAGCGTCCTCGGTTGATCGCTCGCATTATTTTCGATGCGCGCGAGCGTTGAGCGCATGGAGACTATAGGTTAAGGAGCCCGAACGCAATGTTGGAGGAATTGTCTCTAAAAGTGATGAACGATCCGATAATTGCACCGCCTGGCGGCGCTACCGCTGCGGGATCCGTCAGCGCGTCAGCGCCGTGATTTTTTGAATTGTCAATCTGCAATTCGTCGTACATTTCTTTCTTATTAGCGCAGCTTATAATATTGAAGTCATGTTGATATACTTATTACGTTTAAATTATGAGGCGATAACACTTCAGTAATTTTTTTACTTGGAGGTGATCTGTATTGCAAATGTTTTATTTTTAGGCGATGAAATTTACGATTATACAACCGTAATGTGAATATTGGATATTCGATTTCCAAGAGAAAATTTTTTATCAAGACGCTTTAAATAAAAATACAACTCTGTATTGAATTTACATCAAACCTCAAACCAACCAATAAATCAAGCTGAATCTAAACCCCAAGCGGGGCAACAACTTAAGTATTAGAAAACTATATTTCTTGGTGTTAGAGATGATGGCCCAATGGTTAGCATGCCAGAGTAAAGTGCAGCCCAACCCGGGTTCGATACCTCTGGAATTTTTTTTTTTTCCAATAAATATTTCTTATAAACAAAGCGTTAAAATAAAAAGATAAATTTTATTTCTGCTTCTATATTTTTTAATTTTATTTTAATTTTTAAATGTACATAATGGGAACGACGTTTTTTAACAAGGGCTAAGATTTTTCATTGTAATTTATTAAGACGGAAATACTGAAATGCCTTTTTCACCCAAGCTCACGCTGTCACCAGTCTTTATCTTCCGCAAGATTGTCGGTTTGGTTTTTTAAGTTTGAGAACAACACATCGCAAACTTTGGGTCGAAGATCTTCCTATATTTTGGTTGGGATCACCTTTGCTTGGCTCAGCATCCACTCGAGTTCTGTAACGATGTTTTTGACAACGCTTTACCGAAAATCCTTCGTGATACAAGTTATTTTACCGAAATACATTAGTAATTGTTTGTTTTGAGTTGTATAATTTGGACGAATTTTCCGCTGCTCTTTTTACACGCTCTTCCAGAGGGGTCAAATCTCTCTTAAAGATCTGTCGAATTCGTGCGTGAGTGATTGAAATAGAAAGTAATGTTGAGAATAAGAATAATAATTTTTAAAAAATAGGACGTGTGATTACTTCTTTGCACTCCGCTCCGAATTTTCAAAATCCGACTACGCTCGTCTTTTGTCGCAGAAAACGTATCCACTTTAATAAAAATTAATAATATAAATTATTATATTACCTGACCAACATGCTTGATAATTCTTTCGCCTTCGAGAAAATACGCCTGAACGATACAATTGAGCACGGCATTCCTTACGGAATATTGCGATCAGCAATTTGTTCAGCTATTTCGCGGAGTGCGGCGCTGAGTAAGGGTCGAGGGGCTGCTCACTCGCTAATTCCGTGGCTTGTCGATTTCCAAAAGAAATCGATTTCTTGTAATTTCGACTACGATTTTCACGATTTCTGAATCCATGAGATTACTTGTGATTTCGTGTGATTTATGCTGATTCTAACGATTACGAGTGATTTCTAAATTTAAAAAATCACTGATTTCTAGACTGAAGAACATTGATTAATTATTAAAGATTAACAATAATTATTTTATGGTTAGGGATACGTGGATACTCCATCAATAACACAGTAGACAAAGAGATGCTTATTACCCTGCTTAGAAAATCCGATAGATATCTATTGAAACCGATAGGAACCCATAAAAATTCAGTTGAAATGAATGGATCAATAGGAGAGCGATATGTCCTCCGATTGGAAGTCAATCGGTATCAATGGGTTTGAATCAGACTGTATCATTAACCGAAATGAATTGGAAATAAGGCATTAAATGGAGTACTTAATAGGAAATATACTTATTGACTGTGCTATGAGTTTTTTGAAAAGGAGAATTCCGATACATTTCCAATTCAAATTCTGAATCGGTCGCAATAGGAAAATTCTGCGATAGGTTTTTTATGAGATCCAATCAGAAATGAATGGGAAACGGTGTGTCAAAAATTGCATGCACTGTCAATCGGAATGTATGGAAAATTCGCATTAAATAGAATATCTAATGGGAAATAGTCGAATTGACAAGTTTATGGGATTGAATGAGATTCCTGAAAAGGTGAATTTCAACTCGATTCCAATTTAAATATTGAATCGGTTGCAATAGGAATATTCCGTGATACGATTTTCATGGGATCCAATCGGAAATAAATAGGAAGCGGTGTATAGAAAACTGCATGAACTGTCAATCGGAATGTATGGGAAATTTCGTATTAAGGGGACCGTATGGTCTAGAGCACGAAAATTTCACCTATTTTCACGATTTTTTTTTTGCTTAAAAAATTTAAAAATCGATGTTTTAACTTTTCGGGTTTATTACTACCTTTATTAAGTATACAAAAAAATTTTTTTTTAATTTTAAAAACAGTGTTTATTATCATATAATTGGCATTGAAAACGACCCTCTCAAAAAATCCGACCCGGACGGTGAAGATCGATCCGAGACTTCTACTCATCTGAAACACAAAATTCAAGAAGATTCTTAATCAGAAAGAGTGCAGTTATGGTCGGGACTAGAACAAATCGAAAAAATTAAAAATTGACAAAATGGCGCGCTTTTGAAAAAAAATTCGTAAAATCGGGTTTTTTTTTCACTAGTTTTTTAGTATAAACAATAAGAAATTATTTAAATAAAATTATGATTGTAGTTCCGACGATAGCCATACATGTTGTGAACAACATATCCAAATTTCAAGTGATTCGGTTGAATAGTTTTTTTGTTTTCACCTGCGCAGTGCCGAAAAAAGTCGTTTCGAGATAAATGAGTTTAAAGTTTGAGGTACAGATATTTTCAAAAATTGAGCAAATTTTGAATACTTACAGTTAATCCGCGATTCCGGCACCATATAGGATTCCTTCGGAACGTTCATAATTCAAGATTTCCTCACTCCTTTCATTTCTTCGAGCTGTCCGAGCCTCTTTGGAGTTGTCCGTGCTCCTACGGTTGGCGCTCGATACTCGCAGCTCGTCTCGGTTTTGCGCTAGTTGCTCCGCTTGTGGCCCGATTGTTATGCCCATGGTCTCCATTATTTTCAATAGGGATGCAAATCCTTCATTGAATATGCAAGCGGAAATGTGAGTGGCAATATCAATGATTTTTTTTCCGGCAAACAGATGTTTCGGCGCAAGGTGCCACACGCAAGCATTGAAACTTTCGTTATTGTTCTGCGTATTACTGCCAATACACCTTTCCAATAAAGTCTCTGCTGTCAATTCTTCATAAATTGGTTTTAATATCTCTTGTGCTTCATCGCACAGAGCAGGTGGGTGCTCGTAGGTGTCTAAAGTACCTGCAGCCTCACTTTGACGCCACTTGCACCACGATTCGGAACCTGGAGGACAGTACGAGTGTTGCGGATTTTCATCTGTTGAAATTTTGTGATAATATGCTGCCCATATTTCACTTCTCATCCCTTCAATCGAATCTGAATTACGTCTAATTGCTAGACCGTAATAAGTTGACAGCTCTTGCAATAATTTATTCGTCAATTGTTGACGCTTCGGTGTTTTATTTATCGATTTCCGCTGTGTCTTTTTTCCCTCTTCTTTTTCTGTCAATTTCTTTGTTGCTTTCTTTATTTGTGCATGTTTTTTTTTCGCATCAACAGCACGTTTGTACAAACGTTTTTTAACATGCAAAACATATTCTTTTTTGCAAACTAAAAAATCATCCCCGTAAGGCTTTGTGTCCAATAAGGCTTTGAACGTTTTCGTGTCGCGGACCGCTCTCTACCTGCGTTATGGGCTGTAGAAGCTGTAATATTGAGAATTTCCGCATGAAAATTTCACAGTATATTCTTGAGATACTATACTTTGTAACGTTGTGGAATACAACGTTACGAGGACGATTCGAATTAAGTGTGGTAGGCGGCCTGGATAGCTCAGTTGGGAGAGCACTCGACCGGCAATCGAGAGGTCCCGGGTTCGAACCCCGGTTCAGTCCCTGCCGCATTTTTTTCGGATCGTTCCTCCTATCCCGTTTTTCCCCGTCACAAACTGGCGCCCAACTTAGCGGGAAAACATCAAACCTCGAAACGAACCTGAGATCGGCTTCCCTTTCCCCTACGAGCTCCGTAGTACCCCGGCCCCCTTCCGTCCCTCAGACACTCCCAGTCTGCAGTAACCCTTGAGTTCCCTTTCCCCTATGAGCTCCGTAGTACCCCGGCCCCTTCCGTCCCTCAGACACTCCCAGTCTGCAGTAACCCTTGAGTTCCCTTTCCCCCTACGAGCTCCGTAGTACCCCGGCCCCTTCCGTCCCTCAGACACTCCCAGTCTGCAGTAACCCTTGAGCCCCCAGTTTCACAGTTTCTCCGAGTAAGAGTCTGATCTGTCAGAGATAGATCAACTCTGGTGGGGGGGATTGTAACGTTGTGGAATACAACGTTACGAGGACGATTCGGATTAAGTGTGGTAGGCGGCCTGGATAGCTCAGTTGGGAGAGCACTCGACCGGCAATCGAGAGGTCCCGGGTTCGAACCCCGGTTCAGTCCCTGCCGCATTTTTTTCGGATCGTTCCTCCTATCCCGTTTTTCCCCGTCACAACTTTCGACATATCGAAAAAAAAAAATCGATTTTTTCAAATTTCTAGACCATACGGTCCCCTTAAATAGAATATCTAATGAAAAATAGTCTAGTTGACAATTTTATGGGTTTGAATAATTTTTATGAGATCCTATCGGAAATGAATGGAAAGCGGTGTATCGAAAGTTGCATGCACTGTCAATCGGAATCTATAGGAAAATTTGTAATAAATAGAATATCTAATGGGAAATCGGCCAATTGACAAGTTTATGAGTTTGAATGAGTTTCGTGAAATGGTGAATTCCAAATCGATTTCAATTTAAATACTGATTCGGTTACAATATGAATATTGCGTGATACGATTTTTATAAGATCCAATCGAAAGTGAATAGGAAGCTGTATATATCTATCTGAAATACTGAATCGGTTACAATAGGAATATTGCGTGATACGATTTTTATAAGATCCAATCGGAAGTGAATAGGAAGCGGTGTATATATACACCGAATGGGAAGCGGTGTATATATACACCGCTTCCTATTCACTTCCGCTTATAAAAATCGTATCACGCAATATTCCTATTGCACCCGATCCAGTATTTAAATTGGAATCGTTTTGGAATTCACCATTTTACGAAACTCATTCAAAATCGTAAACTTATCAATTGGACGATTTCCCATTAGATATTCTATTTAATACGAAATTTCCTATCGACTCCATAGTTTTCTATAGAAAACTGCATGAACTGTCAACCGGAATATACGGGAGATTTCGTATTAAATAGAATATCTAATGGGGAAATAGTATAATCCTGGCCAAAAATCCCGTCCCCGTGGAAAAAACCTTGGACAAGTACATTTGTTGACCCCTGTTTCCATTTGTTTTCACAGAAAAATACTATCCAAAAAAGTACAAGATTTTTAAAAATTTGGCAAGATTGAGATAGGAAAAAGAAGATTGTTTCTATAAAATAACTAAAATAGCAAAAATCCCCTCCCGGGGGAAAAAAAACCTGGACAAGTACATTGGTGGTCCCTCGTTTCCGTATGATATCACAAAAAATCAAAATCCCACTTAATTTTTTTTTTTTGATGTTTACTAATTTTATTCATATCCCGGAGGGAAACCAACTATATAGATCACGAAATATCCGGCCAAAAAACCAGACTTCATAATAAATGTTACTTTGAATTTATTTCCACAGAACAACACAAGAATCAAAACATTAAAAAATCAGCGTTATCAAGACGAGAAAAATACCTCTTATAATTGGTGTATAAGAAGTATCCATAGTCTAGAAAAAAATGAAAAAAGGTCGTCATCTAAGTTACGTGCAGCAGTAAAATTTATGATATCAGTACTAGGACAAGTATTTCTTTGATGACTGAGAAGATATCAATATGGACGTACCGGCAACGTAGGGCATGCAGTTGGTGCATTGCTTCTGGGATCTCCTAAGTCGAGTAGCTACTTTTGTTTTGGCTATGGCGCGACCAATGTTGCCAAATAGTATTTACTTTTATGACCTAACGAAACAACATTGCCCGCGCCATGGCTAAAATAACGAAAAACAAGCAGGAACAGGATGTTTTGCATAAGATCCCATGCTTTTGTAATGTTAAAAACAAACTTTAATTTATGTCTGTACATGATAGCACAGTTTTGTTTGATTGGTAATAATTTGATAAACGTTCACCACCGTACGTTGAGCGTATACGCACAGAGTACTTGTCCGGCCCATAACTTTTTATTAAAATTGCTCATTCCAGTAAAAATCAGGGGTCTCTCTCAAAAATCAAGGGTTATAAATACGCACTTTTTCATTGTTGGTATTGTCTTATTTATTTTCTATTTTTTTATGATTAATCCCGCATAACGGTTTAAATTCTCATTTTCAAAACATAAAGGGTTATTTTGATAGCTGGCGCCCAAGAACGTCAAAATGAAACGAACGGAGGGGGATTATTTTGTGTGAAATTTGCGTGATCTTAAAACTTTGGATACTAATTTGACGGTGCATTCATAGCCTGCATTGATCTTTTGACCATTGACCAGCGGTTACTTAGGTCTTCTACTAATAAATAGTACCTTTCCAAAGTATAATAACCTTCATTGCTGGCAATAGTAGTTTTCGAAAGTATGATACGCTACATTGCTGGCAATGGTTTACTGAGTCGCATTTTCAGAAATTTCATAACTGACTGCACTTTATGTTAATGCAATTTTATGATGACTACGAACACCATTTTATTCCGATTGAATCGACGTTGAATGTTACGTATGATACAAGGCCATTCTGAAATTCGCAGAAGAATTGATTTTCTTATAAATTTCTGACGGCGAAAAGCAACGCATGCAACGAAAAGCACCTCCAATTTGATTTTCACTTGAATGAGCAATTTTAATAAAAAGTTATGGGCCGGACAAGTACTCTGTGCGTATACGCTCAACGTACGGTGGTGAACGTTCATCAAATTATTACCAATTAAACAAAACTGTGCTATCATGTACAGACATAAATTAAAGTTTTTTTTTAACATTACAAAAGCATGGGCTCTTATGCGAAACTTCCTGTTCCTGCTTGTTTTTTGTTATTTTAGCCATGGCGTGAGCAATGTTGTTTCATTAGGTCATAAAAGTAAATACTATTTGGCAACATTGGTCGCGCCATAGCCAAAACAAAAGTAGCTACTCGACTTAGGAGATCCCAGAAGCAATGCACCAACTGCATGCCCTACGTTGCCGGTACGTCCATATTGATATCTTCTCAGTCATCAAAGAAATACTTGTCCTAGTACTGATATCATAAATTTTACTGCTGCACGTAACTTAGATGTCGACCTTTTTTCATTTTTTTCTAGATTATGGATACTTCTTACACACCAATTATAAGAGGTATTTTTCTCATCTTGATAACGCTGATTTTTTAATGTTTTGATTCTTGTTTTGTTTTGTGGAAATAAATTCAAAGTAACATTTATTATGAAGTCTGGTTTTTTGGCCGGATATTTCGTGATCTATATAGTTGGTTTCCCTCCGGGATATGAATAAAATTAGTAAACATCAAAAAAAAAAATTTAAGTGGGGTTTTGATTTTTTGTGATATCATAGGGAAACGAGGGACCACCAATGTACTTGTCCAGGTTTTTTTTCCCCGGGAGGGGATTTTTGCTATTTGTTGAAAAGTATATACTCGATTGTTTAACTTATTGTTGAATATGAGCTAATTATCAATGAATGATGATATTTGTTTAAGAGTGTACCTTTCGATGGTATACGATTAATACAACGTAATGAAAAAAATGATGGGGTGGGGGGGAGGGCGCTACCGTAGGACTGTGATATAACAAAAGCAATGTTTTTACATTTTTTGAAACGTTTCTTGAAAGAATTTTTTTTTTTCAACAACTTACTTTCATTCTCATCAACTACAAGATGGAATGGAAATACTTGAAAGTACAAGTTTAGATTTATGGCGAAAAAGTAGAGCGATCTGGAGATTTTTATCTAAATTTGTAACCTTGAAAATCTGTTACTTCTACAAAAAAAGTCTGCCACCTCTGAACCTGGTTTAACAATTTTTGTAAATTCACCTAGTTTTTGAAAACAAAATGGAAACATGAAATCAAATGGAGAGATCTTTCAGATACCTAATTTTTTTCACAAAAAAGTGAAAAAATCTACAGAACTTTATTTTACTTAGACCTCAGCTATTTTTTGCCTAAAAGTACGTAAAAAACTGCTAAAAGTTGCTAGCGGTTATTTTTGTTATAGGACTCATAGTGCCCGAGTTATTACGGCTTAAACCCAGATAGTGGAGCCTTAAGTAAAAAATTCGACTAGCTGTAAAAACTGAAAAAATGGCTGTCAAAAAATTAAAAAATACGTATTCGCTTATTTCTTGTAAAGAACATTATATAAAATATCCGTACGAATCCAAAGGGGTTATGGTTCTGGAATGTAAAAGTGGCGTGAAATGTCTCATGTATAAAGGTCTCATATTCATATCACCATTTGTATGCACCGAGATAAAGAACGAGGAAGCAATACTCAAATTTATGATCCACATAGATTAGTATCCACTAGTAGATATTTGTTAACCCTAGGTTCCTACATGACTATTTTCTACCCCAGCATTCCTACATGGGGACAATTTGTCCCTGGCCACTTTGCGAGCTCATAACTCTGTAGAATCAATATTTTTGGGGGACTTTTTTTTAAACAATAGTACAAATCTTGACTAATCGAATGATCTAAGACTCTATGCAAAAAAATATTAGTTTTCCCGTAATTGATGTTTAAAAAAAAGTATAATTAATTTTTCGAGGAATTGCACGCATGGCTTAAAATTGAAATTTTTTATATATTCTTGATTTTTTTTCAAATAAATCAGTTGTTTCATAAAGTTTAGATATGAAACTATAAGAAAACAATGATAGCAAACCAATTTTAACATTTTTTTACAAAACTGGAAGGAGTGAAGTTACGGTATTTTTACACCTTAACATTGTTGTAGGGCCAGCTCAAAATGGTACAATCAAGCTGATTTTTTTTCTGAAAGTATATAACTCCTTTATTCATCATCCTGTGCAATTTGAGGTCGACCCACAGTACCATTTTTTATTAAAAAAATGGAAAACTCAACATGTTTCATAGTCTAATAACATTACCCTTATGGAGAACTTCCGATCATTTTTTGGTATATCAGTTATATCTAATATAAAAATACTACCATGGAGCTTAAAAAACGTGTATGGACTAAATAAATATTCAGCATTCACAGCACCATTATACAATTATTAATGCTTTTAACCGTGATTTTGCTCGAAAATCAAGCATACAAAATGATGGGCTGTAAAAATACGGCAACGTCCTAGATGGCACATATGTTATCTACCTTATCAACATTTGGTACTTATGTAGGGAATACATTTAGAGCATAAAATTACGCGAATAAAATAAAACTCTTGAATATTTATGGATAACAGTAAATCAAAATAAATAAAAATATTCATAAATTCTTTTGCAGAAAAACAATATTTTATGTGGATCGATATCCATGTTTTTGATAGCTTCTTGAGCCGATTTTGAGGTTACGGGATGCGTATGTCTATATGGCTTGAGGGCACTGTTGACAACCTGAGGATTATCATATGCCGCAAGTTTAGACGTTGCCAGATCGTCTCGTGTCAATTAACAAAAAAATAGATGGAAAATAATGATATAAAGTAATAAAAATGCTTCATGTCAACATAACTGATAAAAAAATGCATATTTTTATAAATATGTGTAATAAAATAGTACGAAAACGTACGTTAAATTTTATGAACATCTGATAACATACAGTTGGTAACAATCAATCGGCCCAATGCATAAGCATAGGGCGCTCCCCACGTTCTTCACCCCCGACAGCTAGATCCCACAACAACCTCAATATTTGAAAGCTGGAGCTGGTATCGAATAAAACGCAATACAAACGTTTCTTGGAGGAAGTGTCGCTTTTATTTACTCATAAAAAATAACAAAATGAATCACAAATTGTTGAAAACATTTTTTAACCAATCGGTCCACAATTTATGCATAAAAGCGTTCGATGCATGTCGCATCTTGGTAATTTGCAGGAAGGGCAAATATTTTGGGACTTCCGATTGTTTCACTTTGGGCAGTATGCATAACGTATCCGTTTGTCAATTTTGCCAAACTACTTTTTTGCCGAATGACGAATGCGTCTTCCTCACACAATCACACAAGGCTGCCATCTGCCACTATACTTCGCCATGCTCCACGGAGGCGCTTGAGAACACTCGTGTTTCGATCAGCATGGTTGCCAGAAACGGCTACGCTACACACAATCTCTCAAACGCGCGCTTTTCGAACACACAAGTCATATTTATGTTGAAAAATAAATTTAATTTTCTGACGCCGTTCCGACATGGGGACAAATTGACCCCAAATTGATATTTGAACGACTGTAGCGTTAAAACCAGACGGTATAAAAGGTTGCCATTTGGCGTACGAACCAAAAAGGGTTCAACTTAAATTATCCCCCCCCCCCTCTGGGAACCCCTAAAATCGACAAAAAAAACGCCAGCCACAAGTTGTTTTTGGCCTGTGTCAATTTGTCCTCATGTAAGAACCTAGGTTTAATGAAGGTATTTCGTTATTTTCTTTACAACATACTTAATAAGACGGGAATCATTTTACTAAAAGAACAATAATTCCTATCATACAGGCTCCCTGTACCTGCATTACCACCTATGAGGCTTGTATCTGAAGTTCTCATCGATAGTTTTGTCATCACAATGGTATCGTACAGCATATCAATGTCTATGGCTTTGATATTTGCTCAAAAGATGAACTACGAAGTAGATGCTAATCAGGAGTTAATAGCTCAGGTAAGCAACATTTCTAAAAGTCATAAACCATATTTTCACTACATCAATTCTTACAAAAAAAAAATTATAATGAATAAATAACTTTTCCTTTCTTGAGTAACACAAAGTTTCCATTTTCGCGAAAGTGCATAATTAAACAGATTTACGAATTGAAGAAGAATTAAACTTGCTCATTCATTTACATTTCTGTGTATTACGATTGTTTCAGGGCCTTGGCAATCTTATCGGATCATTCTTCTCTTGCATGCCATTTACAGCTTCTCTCTCGCGGTCCCTTGTGCAGCAAACTGTCGGTGGAGCAACTCAGCTGGCAAGCTTAATATCCTGCGGTCTTTTACTTTTCGTACTTCTATGGATTGGCCCACTTTTAGAGCCTTTGCCAAGGGTAATTGAAAAAAAAAACGATTGCATTTAATAACATTATGATCACCAATTCTCAATTAACAGCAATTAAATAGCTTGGCGGATGTATTTATAAATTACTTACTTACAGTGTATCCTGGCGGGTATAATCGTTGTCGCTCTCAAAGGGATGTTTCTTCAAATTCGCGACATCTTCAGGTTTTGGCGACTCTCATCAACTGACGCAATGATATGGATTATCACTTTTTTGGCTGTTGTGCTTCTCGATATTGAATATGGACTATTAATTGGAGCCATTTTCTGCCTCGCTAAACTCATAACGATTTCCATAAAGCCTTATACCTGCAAATTGGGTCTAGTACCCGGGACGGAGCTCTTTCTTGACATAAATCGATACATGAAGGTACATTTGATAATTTATATTGAATTATAACGATATGCCTTACACCAGCGTACGCTCGACAAGCGATACAACGCATATCAACGTACGTGTGAGCGAACGTTCAAGAGGCTTGCCTCACCTCAGTCTTTACGCAACTCTGCACGGCGTACCTTACCTCAGCATGGTAACAATCACATATTAGGTGTATGACTTAATTTTTACAGATTTTTTCTTCGAGATTAAAATTATATTTAAAATTGTTACGTACCGGTATATTTTTACTTACCGTGTACGAAATACGATGGGGTTTACTCCTTTTGAATTTAGACGGGAATGCGCCCGTCTGGGATCCGGAGAGACGATGTGTGCGATTGGCCATTTACAATGTTTAACAATAGGTTTTATTTATAATTGTTTCCCCGTTTACCCGTATCGCGTGCGTGGACGAGCAGGATATGGGCGTAGTGGGTTAAAATGAAATAGAGACACTTCGCCACGTCACATAAACAATAACACTTATATTTAATGTTTAAAACAAAATATAAATTTGCACCAAATATAAATCGCAAGCGACCCTGCGACGATAATGTTCGGGGTCGGTTTCTTCGTTGGTTTCCGAAATGTCAATGTACTTTATCCTTTTCGTTAGAGCTTTAATAAAGAAGACCCCGACCATCCTGGTCGAGGTCCCGTTTGAGACTCTCCTAATTAGACGACCGAACTGTACGAAGTCTCCACTCAGACTGTCTTCAATTTAAACAAAAGTAGTGCTGTGCACTTTAAGAGAATTGATGCGCACACGAAGTTTGCAATAAACCGGACTTCGCGCGCTCGGTAGGTGTGGAGCGTCTTCTCGGCTACCGTGAGATCTCCATCGTTAGCAAGTTTTGCAGACGGTCTTTGTGAGATCTCGACGGTTGAGACGTTCTCACCCTGATAAAACGATTATTTGCAAAAAGAAATAAAAATATGGAATGAAAAGATTGAACGGAATCCCAGGGCGTGACAAAATATAAATATTTTCGCGATCTTTTGTGGTTTTGAAAGGATCGGACGCAAGCTTCGGTACGTGAGTTACATAACCTTTCAGAATAGTAGAGTTTACGATGGCAACTGATAAACAGCACATTCGGCACTACATTCTATATGAATTCCAATAAGGAAAAAATGCTTCTAAAGCACGGGAATCAATTTGTAGTGTTCTAGGTGACGACGTTGTGTCTTACGAAACGTATAATTATTGGTACAAACGATTTAGAAGTGGTGATTTCTATCTTAGTAACCAGCCGCGCCCTCGACAGCCTCGAAAGTTTGAAGATGCGGAATTGCAAGCTCTACTGGATGAAGACTCCACGCAAATGTAACAAGAGCTTGCAGCACAGCTAGAAGTCACCCAAACAGCTATTTCCAAGCGTTTGCACCAAATGGGAAAAATTCAAAAACTTGGAAGGTGGGTCCCATATGTGTTGACCGAACACAACCTAGGTCAACGTATGAACATGTGCCTTTCACTACTTGCCCAGCAACAAAAAAAGGACTTCTTGTGGAAAATTGTGACGGGTGATAAAAAGTATATTTTTTATGAGAATTCCAAACGTAAAAAGTTGTGGGTATATCCCGGGCAACCCAGTACATCGACGCTAAAACAGGACATCCACTTAAAGAACGTTCTCCCGTGTGTCTGGTGGGACATGAAGGGTGTGCTTTATTACAAACTCCTGGAAACTGGTCAGACGGTGACTGCGGAATGCTACAGTCGACAATTTAATAAACTGAGCGAGGGACTTGATCAGAAAAAGCCATTTACTGGGCAAGGAAGCAGGCAAGTCTCGTTCGACCTCACGTTGCTCGCGCGACCCAAAAGACCCTCTTGAACTTGGGATGGAAAGTTCTCCCGCACATGGCATATTCACCAGACTTGGCTCCATCTAACTACCATTTGTTACGGTCAATGCAGCATGCCTTAGTGGATAAACAGTTCAAAACGCTGGACGATGTGCGTAAATTCGTCGATGACTTTATCGTCTCGAAGCCTTTATCGTCTCGTTCTTTCGCGACGGCATTCATATGTTACCTGAGAGATGGCACAAGGTCATAGAAAACAATGGATAATATTTCCAAGATTAAGTTCATTGTTATCTACTTTTTTATATAAAATAAATTTGCTGAAAAACCCGTAAAAATTAAGTCATACACCTAAGGCGACGTCTCCATGGCCTGTTGCGTTTATGCTTACCCCAATCTCCTTACTGATCTAATAAAACATCCGCGTGTCTCCCAGCATTGCGTCTGGCTGTCACGCTCCTTAGGAAAGGCCGTCCTACCTTAGCATTAAGGGCTTATATACACTTGTAGCAGGTGAAGGGATGTGATGTTCTTGATTTTTTTCGACGGGATAATAAATGTTTATTAAAAAACTGTGAACAACATCGATTAGTACATATTTTCATATACTTGTACATTTTTTTTTAATTAGAAATAGTTGAAAATAGCGGAACTCCAGCTGTATTCCAAGAGCGCCTTTTTTGAGCATCAGTTGCGGTGGTCATGATAACTCGAGAACAGTTCATCTGAAATCAGAATTTGAAAAGATTTCATCAGTATATTTCATTGGCTTGGGCCTGGACGAAGGATTTGTAAAAATTTTGATTTAAAAAAATGACAATTTAAAAAAAAACTCATTTTTTGAAGTGTCAAATTTTCGGTCTTTTTTGTTACAAAATTTTTTTTTTCAACAAAATTTAAAATCCTTCGTTCAGACCCTAGCTATTATCATAATAAATAAGTGGTATAAATTTGGTATGGATCGGATTAATAATCTTTGAGTAATCGTGACCACCGCAAAGGTGTTTTTCAATAAAGACGATTTTGAGATAATCGCGTTTAAAGATTCAAGTATGTTTCTTTTACATTTAATGTTAATTTATTCTTACTAACATGGAGTCGTCGATTCCAGGGCCATACAGTAATCCTTCTGCATTGATTGCAGCCCGGAGACTTAACTTACCCTTTCCCAGGTAGGGAATTTAAAAATTTCAATGACATACACAATAATACAATAGAACGATGAGGTTTAAACTGCTTATTGTGTCCGAGCGGCAGCTGCGGGCCAGGCGGCCGCGCGCGCCGGGCGTCGTGCGGTTGAAATACCTATAACTACGAATCTAATGCTCCGATCTTTATGAAATTTCGTGAGAATATTCTTGAGATATTGTACTTAAAGAATATGCAACAAAAAAATTTTCGACTTTTTCGACCATCACAAGTGTATATAAGCCCTTAATATACAACGTTTCTCCCAACATTGTATCTGGCTGTAACGTAAGCCTTAGGAAAGTCCATCCTATCTTAGTATTAACAGACAACGTGTCTCCCAGCATTGCGTTTGGCTATCATGTTATCCTTAGGAAAGCCCATCCTACCTTTGATTATAAGTCTATGTATGTTTGATGTGTTAACATCTATAAGGGACGCTCTGCCGTAGGGGCTACGCATGAGTTCAAGCAACAACACACTTTTGTAAGAACTCTTACGGAAGTTGCTCACATGACTTGCACCAGGCAACATACACACGTTTGTGAAAAGTGTATGTGTATGTCGAACGTCCTCTCGCATACTGCTTGCGCATGCTCCTAGCGCGTACGATCCCGTACCGGTGACGGCAGCTGTTCATTCGAACGTTATCATTCCAGCGGTTACAAAGGTTCGGCGCATAATATTACAAACTTACGTATATCTCGAGTGCGAAAGATTTGTGAGTGATATTTTACTATGTAAATGAGCTGGTAAGTTCAATTTTTGTAACAAATTTATTATTACAGAATAACGTCTTATAGCTAATAATAAAAGGTTAACAAAGCAACCACTTAATAGGGAAGTTTAAGGTTAAGACAGTTTGATACTTTATATTCGTCGATTCGATATGTTCAGAACATTTCAGAACATTTCAGGACCGAATGTATAATTTGAAGGAGTCGCATACAAAACTCTACAAATCGATTCCGAAGTATACAAGATCATTATTATACATATGTATAGCGATTTGCAGCATACATAGGGAAATTTCAAATCTTTTTATGCTTTGGTTTAAAGTGGGATCTTCATCTTTATGGAACGGTACATAACAGATCCAAGAATATTATGAAGACAATTGTGTATCTGCGTAGATATAAACTATCACAATAATTAATTTTCACTCCGTTTTTTCTTACTGGGATTGAATGTGAAGAGTCAGACATGATCTATTGAAAATAAGTCAATGTAAATTTATTCAAATATTTATTAGACAAAGGGTTGAAATTTCAAGGACGAATTGCACATACATCCATGCAGATAATTTTACTCCATAAAATATTCTGTACTAAGCAATTCGCAGAACATCTGAAAAAATTCGTCCATATTTATAACGTTACGAACTTTAGACAGGCATTAATAAAAATATTGGCAACATTATTACCGAGTTGTTTGAAAATAATTGTTCAGCAAGTAATTACGTGATTTCTTTTTCTTCATAGTGAATGAATTTATCAAGAGACTCGGTAGAGTCTCGGGACAAGTCACTGCTTTCCATTAATGCCTGGACGAGCATACAAGTGGTGATATTGCCGACTATGCATCGTCATTTGTTGAAGTTGGTTGAAGTTCTGACGAATTTCAGACTGATGTGTCACTCGTAATTTTTAACCCACAAGTTGGAATAACCAATATGGGGGTTAATAATAACGAAGATATGATAGCGCGGAGGTAATGCAGCGGCGACACAAAGAAAAGTAGACTCAGTGAGGGCACAGAATTTGATGATAAACGGAGGCTGAAAAATTTGAATACAATAAAAAATATTAAGTTCAAATTTGATTAGAGTACATATTGTGCATATGTGCTCGGCTTATTAATTGTAATAATTAATTTGACTAAATTGTAATTAGCGCATTTGTCAACCTCCTCGTGAGTGTCGAACGCGTTTTACTACTTTCATTTAAGGGGTTACCCCCACTTGTAGCGCAAAAAAAGGCCTTTTTCATGAATTTTTTAAAAGAAAATTACAAAACTTTTTTAATCGATCACTATATCATCTTAAAGAACACATCTTGAAGAACTTTCAGTAATTTTTTTATTGAAAAATATTACATTATTAAGTGGCAAATGGCCGTCAATGAAATAATGTTTTTATTTGTACGGTTTGCGGTGACCAACATTGCGGCGAAGTGGATCATCTGAAACAAAAAATGTGGATGGATTTAGTCAAATATAAGTATAAACTAGTCTTTAATCGAAGGATTTAAAAAAAATATTCATTTTTCATAAAATGGCGGACAGTCCAAGTTAATGGTTCGATTTTAACGAAAAAAAACGGCCGTCTTTTGGCTATAAAACGGTCATTTTTTTTCGAAACAAAAAATCGAACGATCAAAGACTACATTTTTATGTATTAAATAAGCCTGCAAAATTTCAAGAAGATCGGTTCATTAGTCTTCAAGTAATCTTGGTCACCGACTTCAGAAATGCCATTTCGAGAAAAACGCGTTTAAAGTTTCAATTTCAGTTTACACGAAGAAAATAATTTTTTTTGTAAACTTACATAGAGTCATCTATTCCGGGTCCATACAGAAGTTCTTCCGTCGACGATGCCGCTCGTAAAACGGAAATTTGGTGTTGCCTTCGTAACATTCTTCCTTCACGAGTGCTCTCGGCCGCACGTCTCTCTGCCAGTGCAATCCGTGCTTCGTCCATTTTATCAGCGTATTCGTGCGCGTTGTGTCCACAGCTCACTCCGATTGAGTTCAAATAAAATAATAATGATTTTGAACCTTCGTTGAATAGTCCAACGGCAATATAAGCTGCTAAATTTACAACGATTGCTCCACTCGAGACGATTTTTGGGCTGATTTTCCAAATAAGTTGATTGAAGCTTTCGTTGTTATTTTGATTGAAGCCACCGACGCATCTTTCGAGTAAAGTTTCTTTACTCAGATCGTTGTATATAGGTCTGATGGCATCCAATACATTTGATGGAAGTGGTCTGTAATCGTGTTGGAAAGCCTCGTTTCTCGCCTGAGCTCGTTGATATGAACACCACGATTCTTCACCGGTTGGACATCTCCTATGGTGAGGATTTGCATCGGTTGAACTGTAATGATCGAAGGTCGCCCATATTGCCTCATGCATATCGTGAACAGAAGCAGAATGACGTCGAATAGCAAGTCCATAGTACACAGTGAGCTTGTCAATAAATTTTCCTGTCAGCTTTCCTTTACCATCAAGCTTTTTGTTTTTTTTTTACTAAATTACGAAGGCGGGATCCCATACGCTTTTGGACGTGTCCGATGCATTCTATTTTTATAACTTCTACGTCGTCATAAGGATGAGAATTTACTAGCCCAGTGTATGTCTTCGAATCTCCGTCTCCAATATAGTAACGGTATAGGACATTATATTTTGCTATTGAACGCTTGAAGATTTCGATAATAGAGTCCACCTCCATTTTTCCCGAGGAGCCTTCGTGATTTGCACTGCAGTTATCTTCGTGTGTTTCGTACCATTCTTCGTATTCCGCATCATTTAGTTTATGTTTCCACGAATCACAGATTTTACAAAACGCACTTTTTACCACAAGATCAAGTACTTTTCCACTGTAGTAGCCTATGACTGATGTAACTCCGAACAACGCCGTATATCCTCGCTTCCTCCAGGATCCATCTCCGGAAACTGTTAATTTAGAAGTTGCATCGCCTGCTGCATTAGGTGTATTTTCAATTTCTTCTCGTACGGCTTTTTTAAATATTACATCTGCACATGTTTTCACAGACTCATAAATACTTTTTAAAATTAATGAATATGTAGTCTCGGTAAGAAACCTTGACATGTCCATAAGTCCGCAAAATTTTTGTGCTCCAGCCAATCCTATGCCGAGAACTCGCATAGTGAATATAAATCGACGATTTATTTCATATGAATGTGCCACAAAAGGAGAAGATGGTATCAAATTATCTGCACATGAGTCACATTTCACAACGACTTTGAAGCCTAGTCCTCTTGCATTTGCAGTTTCAAATTTAATATTTCCATTACACGTTTTGCACGTCGCTAAACTTGAAATAGCAGCAAACACAACACAAAAGTTTAACGGGTTACCACCACTTGCGACTTTGAAAAAAACGATTTTTTTTATTGCATTTTTTTGAAGTATAACTATCTGAGAATATGGCCTGAAAATTTCAAGTCGATCCGAACAAAATTGACTGAGATATGAGCGTTGAAAGAGAAGAATCCGTTCTGTAAACGACCGGCTAGTCTGCCGCCTGGCGCGCTCAACACTCCCTCCGGTTACCACCACTTGCGACTTTGAAAAAAACGATTTTTTTTATTGCATTTTTTTGAAGTATAACTATCTGAGAATATGGCCTGAAAATTTCAAGTCGATCCGAACAAAATTGACTGAGATATGAGCGTTGAAAGAGAAGAATCCGTTCTGTAAACGACCGGCTAGTCTGCCGCCTGGCGCGCTCAACACTCTCTCCGGTTTCAGTCCATTGTTCTATGAAAAGGGTCGTATACCTGGCATTCACAACGTTCATATAATAGACTGGAATTTGTAGAAACGAATTGTCGTTGCCTTTTATGGTTTAAATTCGTCAGTGTAGCTCGAAAGTTCGATTATATGAGACGTATTTATTTCCGCCGTTCACAATATTATAAGCGCAGTTTTTATTTATTTTACATTTAAAAATGGATCGAAAAAAAGGTTCGCGAGAAACAAGAAGCAGTGATAATTTACGGAAATCTCGACCAAAAAAGGAAGGGTATTTTTAACCCGAACCTGGCCGAATCGGAAACTGAAAGTTTCAGCACGTCTGCGAAGAAACTGAAAGATAATATTGATATAACTGTGAATCAAAATCCTAATATTGAATATCGCATTTTAAACTTTTGTGTTGTGTTTGCTGCTATTTCAAGTTTAGTGACGTGCAAAACGTGTAATGGAAATATTAAATTTGAAACTGCAAATGCAAGAGGACTAGGCTTCAAAGTCGTTGTGAAATGTGACTCATGTGCAGATAATTTGATACCATCTTCTCCTTTTGTGGCAGATTCGTATGAAATAAATCGTCGACTTATATTCACTATGCGAGTTCTCGGCATAGGAATGGCTGGAGCACAAAAATTTTGCTGACTTAAGGACATGCCAAGGTTTCTTACCGAGACTACATATTCAATAATTTTAAAAAGTATTTATGAGTCTGTGAAAACATGTGCAGATGTAATATTTAAAAAAGCCGTACGAGAAGAAATTGAAAATACACCTAATGCAGCAGGCGATGCAACTTCTAAATTAACAGTTTCCGGAGATGGATCCTGGAGGAAGCGAGGATATACGGCGTTGTTCGGAGTTACATCAGTCATAGGCTACTACAGTGGAAAAGTACTTGATCTTGTGGTAAAAAGTGCGTTTTGTAAAATCTGTGATTCGTGAAAACATAAACTAAATGATGCGGAATACGAAGAATGGTACGAAACACACGAAGATAACTGCAGTGCAAATCACGAAGGCTCCTCGGGAAAAATGGAGGTGGACTCTATTATCGAAATCTTCAAGCGTTCAATAGCAAAATATAATGTCCTATACCGTTACTATATTGGAGACGGAGATTCGAAGACATACACTGGGCTAGTAAATTCTCATCCTTATGACGACGTAGAAGTTATAAAAAAAGAATGCATCGGACACGTCCAAAAGCGTATGGGATCCCGCCTTCGTAATTTAGTAAAAAAAAACAAAAAGCTTGGTGGTAAAGGAAAGCTGACAGGAAAATTTATTGACAAGCTCACTGTGTACTATGGACTTGCTATTCGACGCCATTCTGCTTCTGTTCACGATATGCATGAGGCAATATGGGCGACCTTCGATCATTACAGTTCAACCGATGCAAATCCACACCATAGGAGATGTCCAACCGGTGAAGAATCGTGGTGTTCATATCAACGAGCTCAGGCGAGAAACGAGGCTTTCCAACACGATTATATATATAACCTATATATAACGATCTGAGTAAAGAAACTTTACTCGAAAGATGCGTCGGTGGCTTCAACCAAAATAACAACGAAAGCTTCAATCAACTTATTTGGAAAATCAGCCCAAAAATCGTCTCGAGTAGAGCAATCGTTGTAAATTTAGCAGCTTATATTGCCGTTGGACTATTCAACGAAGGTTCGAAATCATGATTATTTTATTTGAACTCAATCGGAGTGAGCTGTGGACACAACGCGCACGAATACGCAGATAAAATGGACGAAGCACGGATTGCACTGGCAGAGAGACGTGCGGCCGAGAGCACTCGTGAAGGAAGAATGTTACGAAGGCAACACCAAATGTCCGTTTTGCAAGCGGCATCGTCGGCGGAAGAACTTCTGTATGTACCCGGAATAGATGACTCTATGTAAGTTTACAAAAAAAATTACTTTCTTCGTGTAAACTGAAATTGAAACTTTAAACGCGTTTTTCTCGAAATGGCATTTCTGAAGTCGGTGACCAAGATTACTCGAAGACAAATGAACCGATCTTCTTGAAATTTTGCAGGCTTATTTAATACATAAAAATATAGTCTTTAATCGTTCGATTTTTTGTTTCGAAAAAAATGACCGTTTTATAGCCAACAGACGGCCGTTTTTTTCGTTAAAATCGAACCATTAACTTTCACTGTCCGCCATTTTGTGAAAAATGAATATTTTTTTAAATCGTTCGATTAAAGACTAGTTTATACTTATATTTGACTAAATCCATCCACATTTTTTGTTTCAGGTGATCCACTTCGCCGCAATGTTGGTCACCGCAAACCGTACAAATAAAAACATTATTTCATTGACGGCCATTTGCCACTTAACAATGTAATATTTTTCAATAAAAAAATTACTGAAAGTTCTTCAAGGTGTGTTCTTTAAGATGATATAGTGATCGATTAAAAAAGTTTTGTAGTTTTCTTTCAAAAAATTCATGAAAAAGGCCTTTTTTGCACTACAAGTGGGGGTAACCCCTTAAAATGCGATATTCAATATAAGGATTTTGATTCACAGTCATATCAATATTATCTTTCAGTTTCTTCGCAGACGTGCTGAAACTTTCAGTTTCCGATTCGGCCAGGTTTGGGTTAAAAATACCCTTCCTTTTTTTTGGTCGAGATTTCCGTAAATTATCACTGCTTCTTGTTTCTCGCGAACCTTTTTTTCGATCCATTTTTAAATGTAAAATTAATAAAAACTGCGCTTATAATATTGTGAACGGCGGAAATAAATACGTCTCATATAGTCGAACTTTCGAGCTACACTGACGAATTTAAACCATAAAAGGCAACGACAATTCGTTTCTACAAATTCCAGTCTATTATATGAACGTTGTGAATGCCAGCTATACGACCCTTTTCATAGAACAATGGACTGAAACTGGAGAGAGTGTCGAGCGCGCCAGGCGGCAGACTAGCCGGTCGTTTACACAACGGATTCTTCTCTTTCAACGCTCATATCTCAGTTAATTTTGTTCGGATCGACTTGAAATTTTCAGGCCATATTCTCAGATACTTATACTTCAAAAAAAATGCAATAAAAAAAATCGATTTTTTCAAAGTCGCAAGTGGGGGTAACCCCTTAATTTATACAGTTGTCGATCTTTCCATGCGTATCGACATGTATTTTCTCCTCTACTTTGAACACTTACGAGTCATTGACCGCGTCTTCTCTAAATGAACGTTTATTGGGCTCCTAATTTTCTTTTCGTTTAATATAATGGGGAAACGTCATATTATCAATATCATGGCCACGTATGATAATTTTTTCGTCCATTTTGTTAATCGTTTTTTTTTCAAGTTATAATTATTCAATCGTTTGTATTGGATATCATTTTCGGCATAATCAAGGCCCATTTGTATTGGCAAAATTTCATCAATCGATTTACAGATTAAAGCGAACAGGATAATTTCAGCTAGCTAAGACCTCCGTAAAAACCGAAATAATTAAATGTTCCCCATAGTGTGATTAAAAGCGTCGGTGAATTAAAGTCACAATAAATCGAACGATTCAAAATGTTACTGAACCATAATTTTTATTTTTAATATTAATATAATATGAGTTTCAGTTATTAAATTTTATAATATAATTAAGAATGAATTACACATATTGCCCAACCAAAAATTTTGTTTGATGCGAATTCGAGAACTTTGCAATGCAAAGAATATCTGACAAAATCAGTCATCCTTGAATCTTAACAAATATTAATTTTAACGAAAAAAATTATAACAATTTATGAAAATGTTGTTTAATCAAAATATTCTTTGGCAAATAATCAAACAATTTTTTTTCGTTACGTACAATGAGTTTGGTGATTTTCCTAAATGCAAAACATTTTTCTTACAATATTCCTTTTTTCAAATTTTTCGAAAAATTAAAAAAAAATCATTAACAAACCACATATATTTTGAACATGTTCTTATAAAAAGATTCAACATTATCACATACGAAATGTGGAAGGCATCGAAAGAACAGTTTCTCGAATACCATTTACAGAAAAATTAGAATAAAGGAATGTCGAGAAAAAAGAGATATAGCCAAAAACAGCATAAATGCTGTGAAAAAAGCTGAGACAAGTACATTTACGCCCCTCAAATAGTCAAATAGTCGTTCCAGTTAATCCCCCCCGCCACCCAGCGCCAAAATATCGATCCCCACAAAAATTTACAAAAACCCGTCTAAGTCGTTCATGCAAAGATCTCCGCACAAAAATCCTTTCTAAACACCAACTCATCCTACAAAGTTTTATAAGTAACCACTCTCATTATCTTATCAAATTAAGTCAAATTGTACAGAGGTGATAATTTCATTCTCGTAAATGTTGTTAGTTCACAAAAAGTTGATAATTAAATAAAGATCTACACAAAGTATATGTAGCCAAGTACGTGAGATTTTATTATGTTTATAAAATCTCCAATTATGTTCATATGCCATTTCTCTAATTAATACTCCATTACAACGAATTATTATCGTATGACTTGGAACTACAAGGGCTTTTAAAAAAAAATACAGAATTGCATTAGCCTGCGTGAGCTTGAACGCTGCCACACTCTCATTTGTAATATTTGTAGTATCAAGAGACTCGGTAGAGTCTCGGGACAAGTACATTGACAGCTCTGTCGTCTGCTGGCCCGAGGCTCGCCGAGTCTATATTATCTCGAAACAAGACGATTCGCGGTGGTGGGGGTTAAATTTTTTTGACGTTTTCACTAAATGTAGAGCATAGGAGCCATTTGACGGCTTGAAAAGCGAACTTTTGACTAATTGAGCGATGCTCTTTCGATTGAGCCTACAATCAGCACGATTGGTTGCGTAATTGCTGAGAAAAAACTTTACACAGGCTTAGGATTATGCTCGATTCTACTACATTCAAGAATTTGCGGTGTCTGTATATGCGCTCAGACGATACAATCAAAGGCGTTTTGATGCCCATCAAAACCCATTTCCATAAAAGCCGGTCTCCGGCAACGGAAGCAACGAGTTGAGATTGGTCACGACCGGTCACGACGACTCATCTTTCCTCTGTACGGAGCTAACGGAAAGTTTGAACGTTGTTTTGACATAACAAAGTGCGGGACGTGTGAACAATTATATCGATAAATTTATAAAAAAAATCATTTCGTGATTCAGTGTGGTGACATTCGATCGATCGTCCATATGACAGCAGACCAATATCTTTTTTAAAACAGAGTCGTGAGGTTATAAACATCGCGGTCAATTTCAACCTTTGGTTAGAGTGGTGTTTATAGATAGACGAGTAAAGAGTGACTTTTATATAGATAGAAGAGTGATGGTGGGAAAATAAAGTGTAATAATGAACCATTGAATAGTGCCTAAATAAATATTTTTTTAATTAAACCTAGACCCTACAATTTTTTTCCAAACGTAAACTCTGCTACAACGGAATCGAAAACGATCCATTTTCTCTTTTACCATCAAAATGTTCCCCGAATGCAATAACAAGGTTTATTTAAAAACCATTCTCTTCGTTTTTTCTGTTAACCAAAAGAACGGTGTATGATAAACTCGTATTCGGTGAATATTTAATATCTTTGTTGTGAGGTTATAAAGATCGCGGGCAGTTTCAACTTTTGCTTAAAGTGACTTTTATTATAGATAGAAGAGTGCTAGTACAAAAATAAAGTGTTATTCAATAAATAAACTTTTGGACAGTGTCTAAATAACATATTTTTTTATTAACCCTAGACCCCACCATACATTTTTCTTCGGATGAAAAAATAAGGTTTATTTATAAACCATTCTCTTTGTTTTTTTTTCATAACTAAGAGAAAGGTGTATGATAAACGCGTATTCGGTGAATACTTAATGTCTTTGTTGGGAGGTTATAAAGATCGCGGTCAGTTTCAACTTTTGATTAAAGTGACTTTTATCATATTACCGATAGAAGAGTAATAGTGCAAAAATAAAGTGTGATTCAATAAATAAACTTTTGAACGGTGTCTAAATAAATATTTTTTTTTATTAACCCTAGTCCCAATAATACATTTTTCCGAACGTAAACTCTAGAACGGAGTTGAAAACGGTGCCTCTTCTCTTTTACCATAAAATGTTCCTCGGATGCAATAACAAGGTTTATTTAGAAACCATTCTCTTTGTTTTTTTTTTATAACTATATAAGAGAATGGTGTATGATAAACTCATATTCGGTGAATAATTAATATCTTTGAACAGTCGTTAGGTTATAAAGATCGCGGTCTGTTTTATTTGGTTAAAGTGAAACTTTAGGTTAAAGTGATTTGAATATGTAGATAGAAGAGTGATAAAGTGCAAAAATAAAGTGTAATTCAATAAATAAACTTTAGAATAGTGCCTAAATAAATAATTTTTTTTTAACCCTAGCCTCAATATTCCAATTTTCCGAACGTAAACTCTACAATGGAGTCAAAAACGGTGCCTCTTCTGTGTTGCCATAAAATGTTCCTTGCATGCAATAATAAGGTTTATTTGGAAACTATTCTCTATGTTTTTTATATAACCAAGAGAATGGTGTATGATACCCCTCTAGGTTTGAATTATACATGGTTTTACACCACCCTAGACTGGTTAAATACATGAAAATACTATTTGCACTTGCAACCCAAAATGGAATCAAGTGAGGCGAAATAATTTTGAGCGAAACGATATTTGATTCGAGAAAAAAAAAATTCATAAGTAGTTTACGAATTTTGTTTTCCCTATTGCTCATGAGATATAATTCGTGATCAATAAACGTTATAAAAGAAAAACTCATGTGGCACTTCGACCGAAATTCTTTTTTCCAATCACACTTTTGCTCTCGAAATTTGGTGCGCATACTTTTTTTGTTTCAAAATCTCGTTTCGTTATGATTACTTTTATTGAAAAACTGTCGGCGCATCCTGATGATATTGGAGTAATTTCTCGGTGTCATTTTTTATGGAATATTTTCCGATCCGTTGATCTGTTGGAATGGATGTTTCAGTGTAATATTTTATCAAATTTTTTTACAAAATCGTAAAAAATTAAAGTTTTTACTTGTTCGTGGTTCTTTTATAAGTCGTATTTTCACAGAACTACTATACGTTTTAAGTAATCTAATAATTGTATAAGTATTGACGGTTAATTATGAAGATAAAACTAATTTGAACACTTCTTAGATCAATATTTCACATTACATTTTTTGTGAAAATATAGTCCCGATACACCAGCTCGAAATTCGATCATGTATTCATTTTCAGCCGAAATCATTAAAAACACGCTTGAGCGACCTTTAAAATTTTTATTAAGTATCTAATTCTTTCGAGAATCACAATCAGAAGAATAATCTCAAAAGTAAGTTACATATTTATGTTAAATGATAAATGTGTTGATGTTGAAGTTGGCTTCATTAAAATGCAGAAAATTCGTCAGTAGATATACAAGGGGGTTTCTAGATACAGATTCCTGTTACCGACACTTACCGACCCCTCAGCCAAGACACGAACCCCTTCTAGAGCCTTCCAGAAACTTCTGGAACTTTCTCGAAGGTTCGATGATGACGTCATGCGTCCCCTCTCGAAACGTCAAGGTCAATGAGAGTCGCAAGATAGAGGTTGTTCCTTCTCGAAGGTTCGATGATGACGTTACGCGTCTCTTCTCGAAGGTTCGACGATGACGTCAAGGTCAATGAGAGTCGCAAGATAGAGGTTGTTCCATCTCGAAGGTTCGATGATAACGTCACGCGTTTCTTCTCAAAAGTTCGATGATGACGTCAGGGTCAATGAACGTCAAGGTCAATGAGAGTCGCAAGATAGAGGTCGTTCCTTCTCGAAGGTTCGATAATGACGTCAGTGTCATTGAGGATCAGGGTCAGCGGAGGGTAATGATGGCGACAAGACGACAGGATGTTTATACTGCACGTGTGAAAGATGTATCGGTATATATAACGGTATCAAATTTCAAATACGCAGTGGCAAGATTTATAACATAAACAGAATAAGGTGATATCGGCTGTGTGTGTGATATAGCTTATACGCCCCTCTTACATGCAAAACTTATAATTCCAAAAAATTGGACGCGAATAATTTTGTTTATACTCCACGTGTGAAAGATTAAAGACAATATGTCTAACCTTGGTAGACGCATAGGGGTGGGGGTACACGATGACAGCCCTCTCGAAGTTTCGATGATTTTCTGCCAGAGGTTAACTATAAAGGGCGAGAAGTTCGATTCTTGAAACATTCAACAATTGTTCTTCGAGTGATGCTAAGCATCCAAAAAAAACGGTGTGAATTAAAAGAAAGATTGGAGCTACTATTGAAAAATATTAAAGAGGTGCAAAATTTGCTTGAAGTGAGATTGCAAGTGAATCAACTTACGAAAGAATTGGAAAGTTTGGATTTAATATCAAAATAACATGGATCTATCGAAAATCAACAAAGTGGGGCGATTGGACAACTTTCTTCCGACTAAGAAGATGTCTGAACTGAAAGTGGGCAAAAAGTACATAGTCAACGATCTCCGTACCGTGCAGACAAAATATGGAATCAGAATAATAGCTGACCTCAATGGCAAATTCTGTGTGTTCTTACCTGCTAGAATAGCTAAGGTCTTGACCGAAGATGCAACTTACCTGGAGGAATTGACAAGTGCAGCCCACCAAGTTCGTTTGCAGATGGAGTATCAGGGTGGAGAATATAACCAAATCGAATTCCAATATTTGGCAGAAAAAAAAATTGATGATGAATAATTTCTTTCCACCAATGTTAAAAATACTGTAATAAATATTTATAAGTGAAAATATATGATTTCACCTACATCTTCCTGTACTTTTATGTAACACCATTAATTGATTACGTAATCTTGTACTTAATCTTTTATAATGTAAACACTGTATTCAACACATTATTTATCATATGAATTTATATTATATCAATTCAAATAAAATTCAAATAATGAAAGGTAAATAAATACTTGGAGATGAAGTTGTATCAAATGTGTGTGATTATCAAACCCATTGACCAAAAATAAAAAATAAAAATTATCTTGAGTTTTCTTTTGCTATAAGCCCATTTGAAATAAGAATAAAAGGATTACATTTAGAAAAACAAATAACTGTATTGAGTATGAAAGATAAAAAAAAAATCCTCATTTCTTTAAAGCCTAACAACTCAGTTATACGTATCTCTGCGTATCGCCATATCTCTCTCACTCATACACACTTAGTTTATATTTTCTTCGAATCTCTGCCCTTGCTCTCTCATACGCATGCTTTGTTTATTATTTGCTTCGGGATAAGGACGTGTTATAATGCGTTATTTCAAACTCTGGCACAGCTCTTGATTTTTACGCCTCTACTATATATATATATATATATTGTGACGTGGCGATTTTGTTCACGTCACTAAAAGTGGAATATTGGCACGGCACGGGAGGAAACGTCAGGATTCAAGGACGAATTCCTCTCGAGAACATGTTAAGGAGACAAATGCGAGCGTATTTCCGTATTTTAATTTATTTTTGTTTCATTTTTATTTTGTACGAGCGAACAGTGGTTTATGGCGAGAATCACAGAGAGAGAAGGAAGCCAAAATATAGTCGCTGGCAAATATTATCGTTATAAGGGAAGGCATAGGTCGTCAAGGTCAGCCGGAGTCTTCATCGACGGAACGCTCGAATTGTATCGAGAGTGGTCGATAGCTCGAAGCCCTCACCCGGAGCTGTCTAATCTCGAGAGGTGCGTCCTACAGCATCGGGAGTCTTCGGAAAATCTCGGTTATCAAGGGTCATCGCCCGTCATCGAAACGTTCTGCCGAAATTCGAATTTGCGAGAATGTTAGAGAAGAATCTAGACTCCGCGAGTAGGCGAAGGGTGGGGGGCTAGGACCCAAAAGTATAAAAACGCGTTACCGTAATTTATCAGGGACTTTTCGTATCGATTTCAACGGAACCTGACGTTTTCTACCGAGCCGTCGTCAACCCTTAACAAGAATCCGACGTAACCGGAATTATCGAGAGAAAATATTATCCGTGGTCTTTTTCCGGATTTTCTTCTTCTGAAACCGTAGCGGTGAGCCGTCGTTTCGCTTTCATTATTGTTTTGTTGAATTTTGTAATGGTGTAAAAGCGCTTTAAAAATTGTCGTGATCGTGTGACGATCTATTGAGTTTATCGAATTAAAAAGCGATATTGTTTCGGGGTACGTTCGCTTTTGAGTAGGATTTTTATTTAACGTTTGATCACGGTATAATATCGACTGTGTTTTCCGTTGTATTAATTATAGAATTGCCGAGAGGAATTCGACCTTGATTTTAGTCGACGAGAGTCCTTAGATTAAGAATTATTGTTTAAATATCGAGACGGTTAACTAACGACGAAGACTTGTAATACGGTATAGTCTATAATTTATTATTGTAATTTGATTAAAAACAACTTTGTTAATTACGCAAATCTCGAGACAGACGAGATATTATATATCATATTTTTTTTGGAACGTTAATTTTTCAATATTAATTATGATTACTTTATTTAATAAATAACTTTTGTTATTCCGAAATTGTTTCTTTTGTTTTATAATTTATTTTGTTTTGTTTAACTCCGCCCCTCTGCCAAATCGTTAAATAATACGGCTACGACCGGGTAACCACCTTTATTTATTCTCGATAACTCACAATAAAATTTGTTTAAGAATTTTCTTAAGCTGGCGTCCAAGAGGTATCGAGAGTAAATATATTTTGTGCGACTTTTTCCAAGAGTCGCACAAAATATATTTACTCTCGATACCTCTTGGACGCCAGCTTAAGAAAATTCTTAAACAAATTTTATTGTGAGTTATCGAGAATAAATAAAGGTGGTTACCCGGTCGTAGCCGTATTATTTAACGATTTGGCAGAGGGGCGGAGTTAAACAAAACAAAATAAATTATAAAACAAAAGAAACAATTTCGGAATAACAAAAGTTATTTATTAAATAAAGTAATCATAATTAATATTGAAAAATTAACGTTCCAAAAAAAATATGATATATAATATCTCATCTGTCTCGAGATTTGCGTAATTAACAAAGTTGTTTTTAATCAAATTACAATAATAAATTATTTGTTTGTGGAATTTTTCAATATTATTTTTATGTAGGTTCAGGACTCGAATAAGGAATAAATTAATTAAAACCGTATGTTAGGAATAAATCATTTACAAATATATGTTTATTCATTCAACCCCCAATTTCCCATTTACAATAATCGTATTCTTAAATTCTAAAGTACAATAATTTATGCGTGGTAATTTTGAGAATATTCTGGGTAATTTTCCCTAGTTCTCTGACCGCGACAACTTCAGAGTGTATGCCTTCTAGTTACGCTGGTGACTTTACATAATTCTCCGCGTATACGGTGGCGCCGCGGATCGACCACCCGATCGATGATATTTTCTATCCTTGCTTTACAATATGGCTGCCCCCATGTACGTGTGTCTCTCGCGTTCGAGTCAGATTTTGTTTTCGAGATAATTATATAATTATTACAATTTCAATATTCTAATGGCTTCGCGTTTGTTCGTGTATGTGTCTTAAACAAATTTGTGAAGTGTTAATTTAATTGTGGTACAATTTTGTTATTTATCTGTGTTTTACTTCGTGATACGGTAGTTTTGTTGGTGTGTGTGTCGTCACCGCTGTGACTTCCGCTCGACTTAGTTTTAAAATTATTAACAAATTCATTAAATATGAGTGTTCTCTTGGAATCGCGTTTGTTTCTGTGGTTGTTCGGGACAAAAGTGTGCAGTTACTGTGTTTTTCGAATACAATTTTCGTTTTTCTCGCCGTTTTGTGTTGTTGTGTTGTTGTATGTGTGAGCCGTCACCGCTGTGACACGATTTTTGTTCCTTATTCCTTATTATTTTATTCCTTTTCCTTAATTTACTCAAACTGACGCAGTTTGCAGTGATTCCGCCTACCCTCCCAATTCTAAATTGTTGAGTCTGGAGAATCTTTCCGACTCTCAATTTCTTCTTTCTGAGATTTTTAAATCTTTACTCCCGGTCCTTGAGATCCTTACTCCCTTCCCAGTTCCTCAATTTATGATTTCTATTATTTTTATTAATACTTTTTGAAATCCCCTGGCAGATACGTCCCGAAGGAGTTCCAGAGTGAAAAGGAAAACATATGAGGAATATTAACGCAACGATGAACTGTCCGCTCTCTACAATTTCTACTCCCTCAACAACGGATTCTTGCAGGAATGGATTTATTTCTGGTAAGTTTTTAATTCACCGTCATTAATAGATCCCTTTTATCCTAATTCCAACTCCAAAGGCGATCGCTTAAGCGCTGTCTTGGTGGTATATGCAAAGTTGCCTTTGCGTTCCTGCCGAGTCAGTTCTCCGGCTTTCGTCGTTCGATTTGGAACTTTTTGTACTCCTTTTTCTTAATCTCCTCAATTAATTCCTTTCCTCAACGTTTCGTTAACTCCTTCTGGCAGAAAATCTGTCTAGGTGCCCACTAGCGTTTCGTTCAGGAATCCGTATCGGATCTTGTATCGAAAAGGAGAACAATTCCTATTTTTCTTTCCTTAAGTTCCTCAATTAATTGCTTTACTCAACGTTTCGTTAACTCCTTATGGCAGAAAATCTGTCTAGGTGCCCACTAGCGATTCGGTCAGGAATCCGTATTGGATCTTGTATCAAAAGCAGAATAAGAATTCTAATTCCTTCCATTTATCCTCTTATTTATCATCCCGTACCCTAGTTATTATATATAAGAAACAAAGCACTCTATTGTTTGTTTATTGTATTATTGAATAATTTGTTCTTAAATTATTATTATTATTATATCAATTTTTGTTCCAGATGTTCCTGGGAGATGGCGCTACTGCATGTAGCGGGGCTCCGGAGAGTATGCCCCATTACAATATATATATATATATATATATATATATATATATATATATATATATATATATATATATATATATATATATATATATATATATATTAAGAGCCACGGTAGCGGTTCGACGTCAAGTGTTTATATATCTATTGTAACGGAACGCTTTTGCCATACGCTAAACGTCGCTACGCGCAGGTCCGAGCTTCCTAAATAATTTTAAATAATTTTGGAGCAGGTATGAAAGAAACGTGAGAAACGCGGATTTTGTGTTCAAAATAATAACAAAATTAATTTATTCAATTAAACAATGTAAATTTTCCGATTTTTGTTACAATAAATGAATATTTGTTTTATTTCGCGTTCGGATTATTTATTTGCATGAATTTATTTATTAATCCGGATCAGAACAAAAAAAAACGGTATGAATTCTGTTTCCCTGTCGGTAACTATTCAAACGATGATATTTATTTTAATTCCCTTTTCGCGTCAGAATTATCATTTAAATGAGAAAAATAACAATAATAATGGTCAAATAATTAAAAACGATGTCTTCGAGGCTAATTAACAATAATAATTGAAATACTCGATGAAGCTTTGTCGACAGAATAATAATAAAAATAATTCAAACAATAATTGAATTATTTAATATGAAATAACAATTAATAGGGCTTTACGTTGCCGCGAAATTCACTTTTATTTTATAGTGAATAATAAAAATAATTCAAAATTTTAATAATCCAAAAGTGGATTGACTCGATATAATAATAATGATAATTTTATGTTTTTAATTGATTCTATATAATAGATAATCTTACCGCGGCCTTTTGGATTATCAAATTCAGGATTATTGATGATTTTTGAGATAGACGAGGATTGCTGAGCATAATGAGTGACGCAGACTGATTATATTTTATTGAAAATAATTTTAAATAAAAAAAATTCAAAACATAAATTTAATTAGCAAATTTTAATTAAAAGAGAGCAAGCAGGCTTCCCACTTCCAGCAGGCATAAATTCAAAAGATAAGATTAATTAGAGGAAACGTAGTATGCAAGCTATGGGCCCCGAACGTCACCGAACGACGCCGATACCCCACACACCACAGGTAAGGATGCAGACCCCGAGCTATGGGATGTGAACGTCGCCGAACACCTCCGATACCCCGAGCACCCACAGGAAAAAGGAAAAATGTAAAAAATTTAAAGAATGACCTTGGTCTATGGGAGTTGAACGTCGCCGAACCGCTCCGATACTCCAAGCATCAAGGAATTATAGGAAAAAATGAAAGGAATAGGAATTGACCTTGGACTATGGGAGTTGAACGTCGCCGAACCGCTCCGATACTCCAAGCATCAAATATGATAAGAAAGATAGGTTATTATCCTGCTGGAACTAGGAAGGATCTCTGCTGCTGAGAGCGTGTTGTCTCTCCGAGCCCTGTTTTCAGAATGAGCCGAATGCCTCCTTACTGCTGCTGTGCACGGCATTTTATACCCAGCAGATCCTTTGTTCTCGCGCTCGAGTTCCGATTCGCTCGCCGGGTAGTCTCGAACCCGTTCTGCGCACGCTCATTTACAATATTTTTCGGATTCGTTCTACGCTTCCCCCACTCTCGCATTCTCATACTTTAATTTGTTCGACGCTACCCCCACTTTGCGCATCGCCTGCGCAAAAATTAACAATTTTCGTAATTCACCAATTTTTATAATAAATTTATCATATTTGATCATTTCCTAAATTTGTTTAAACATTTCGCAAAGATTTTTCAGTAATTAAAGAGTTTTTAATAAATTTTGAATAATGGAAAACACACTCTCTCATTTGTGCGTTCCCTTGTCGCTTGTCCCACGCGCATGCGCACAAACATTCGTTCTTTTCACTCTTAAATTACCGGTTATTTTCGCATAAATTTACAGCGCGAGTTATTCACTTCGATTTGTCGGATTTTTCTGCATTATTTTAATTGCAGTAATGTCTTTTTAATCATTAATTATTGGAACGTGCAAAAAGTCACGTACGCATTTTTTAGTTCCGGTTTTTCACGATAGGCGCCGGCCAGACGCTTTCGTAAGTGTAGCTTCGCCGTTCGCATAGTGTTCAAGATGGCCGCCGACAACAACAGTCAACAAACGCACGCGAGACGTTGTCGCGTCGTTTTCACAAAAATGTCGGATATCGGACGTAATACGGGATAAAATCAGGATAATGTTTTTATAAAGAAGTTCCGGGACTACGCGTAAGTGTTTTCGTTACACTATATATACACACAGGGTATGATTTACAAAAGATTTAGTTGAAATATAATCGAATGGCGTTATTTTTTATTATCACCATCGTACATATAATATGAATGTATTATCCCCCTGTATTAATTTATGCAAAAAAAAATTGAAAATAGCAAAATACTATAATGGAAATACAATGAAAAATATAAAGCGAAATAACAAATTATGAGGGGGAGGAGCTGACCGCAGATAGTAATTTAAATTTTTTTAAAAAAATATCCATTGTCGGTTTTTTCGAGGGTAGCGGTCACCCCCTGATACTGCATGACAGCGGCAGTATCTGGAGCCAATCTCATCACTTGATTGAGGCTCATAATGAGATCTGCTAATTCCTCAATTTGGTGTTGATTGATCCCCGCAATCCATTCATTTGGGATTGTAACTGAGAAGTCAGCCGTCTCCATTTTCTATAACAGATTCAAATGGACGACCGATTTTAATTGTTTTTTGCTTTAACTTGTAGGTACCTTTTATCGAAACAGTTTTACTTACTGTCACTTTTTGCTAGTTTAATCGCGACTAGCGTTGTTTAATCAGCCACTGGTTTAATCACCGCTGAGTTGGTCCAATATTTTTTTTTATTATAAACAATGGATTTTAATCTAGAAAAAGAAATTATCAGAGACTATTCATTTGTTTTCTATAGAAGTTTCTAGTTCTTGATTACAAATCTCGAACACACTCACCACTTTACTTATTTTGCACTGTAGTCAAATTACGACTGATGGAACACACGATCTGATTCTTTTACTGGTCAGTTGCTGACTAAATGAGACTACGATACTCGTACTGGTCAAAGTCGTAAGAATATATAAACAATCACTATGATCGAACACTCTCGAATATTTGTCACCATTAGTATTTATATTTTAGTCAATGGACCTCTGTACGTTATAGTAGAAACTTCTAGGCAAAGGAATCGAATAATAATTTTCACTCGTTGTCCCCTAAGAGTGTTCCGTAAAAAGGTTAATCCCCCCCTTCACCCTCTTTATCCCCTCCACTACTGAAACCAAACTTAAAGGATTGAAGAAATTACTTATCTGTTCGCGTTCTATAAAAAGGGTCCTCACAAAACTGGAGAACGCAGTCAATTCTTCACCGTGTTATTATTCGTTTAATAGGAAAGATTATAAACAATGGATTCAGAAAGATGTCTCAAGCTTATAGATATTATGGAGAGAGCTTATAGGCTTCTTGAAAATAAATCTTCATCAATTGAAATCGAGAAGTGGTTGACATTTGGCACGCGAAATATTAGGCTACTAAACAAAATATTAAGAAGTGCTTCAACAGTTGGAGAAAAAATGAGAATATTATCAACCATCGGAATTCTGAAATCTTTAACAGCTAAATTTAAATTTTCTCATAAAACTGGCGATGGTGTACAACAACGAAGACAAAGAAGAAGCAATCGGGTGCAGTGGGTAGATTTAGAAACGGCATTTCAGGGACGAATTAGAACCGGGGCCGTCATCAATTTACAACACAAAAATTTGCTACATTTTCTGGTAGACTCTAAAAAGCTAATTATCACTAGAGTAAAGAATGCTTTACAGAAAGGAGAAAATTTAAAAGTGAACGTTGTATTATGTTGTAAATTCAACATAGTAAAAAGTGATACAATTATTGAAGAGAAAAAATTTTTTATTACCAAAAATGAAATCATCCTACGAGCAACAGATTTAAATGTGTGGTTCAATGAACATGTAAAAGATAAGTTATTGGTAAAGACTGAAGAGTTCCAGGAAAAAGATTCTGGCTGGTCATTAGTTGAAATCGTAAATCTTTCAGTGAATATAAACAGATATGTACCATTGCGAGGTGGTTCCTCCACTTACACACAGCTACCCAAGTTTATTAGAGACAAAAAGGCTGTTGTAAACATCAAAAGCAATGATCCCTACTGTTTTCTTTGGGCAGTCACAGCAGCTTTATTTCCAACGTATAACAATTCTACTGCAACAAGTTCGTATCCACATTTCAGCTCAGTACTACAATATGATGGTTTGACATTTCCAATATCTCTAGAAAACATTTCCAAATTTGAGAAATTGAATGATCTTTCGATTAACATTTATGGTATAGAGCGCGATGAGAGAAAGAAAAATAAGGTGATAGTACCAATTTATTTGAGCCAACGAAAGTCAAATAAGCCCACCATTCATCTTCTTGTATTAGAAACTGTAATTGATATCGGTGATGCCGATGATGATTATGCTGGTGATATGTTTAATAATAGAGTGTTTCATTTTGCATGGATTCGAAACTTATCACGATTGGTAAAGTCGCAAATTTCCAGACACAAATGTCAAACTTGGCTTTGTGATCGATGTTTGAATCACTTCAATTCTGAAAAATATTTACATCAACATATACTTGATTGTGTTAATATAAATAAAAGTCGGGTTATTCTTCCTGAATATTGTGATCAGATTGTAGAATTTAAAAACTTCCGACATAAAGAAGATGTACCATTTTGTATCTACGCTGACCTTGAATGCTTATTACAACCGATCGTTGAAGCAACAAAAAACACAACGGTCTATCAAAAGCATATTCCATACAGTATTGCATATTATTTACATTGTACATTTGATGATTCGATTTATAAGTTTAAAATTAATCGAGGGGAAAATTGCATTGAATGGTTCATGAACGAGCTGAAAAACTTGGCTGAAACGTTGAACGTTCATTTTCGAACAATAGTACCGATGGAACCCTTGAACCTTGATCAAGTAAATGAATTCAATTCTGCGAAAACTTGTCATATTTGTGAAAAACCATTTACCAGCAAAGATAAAAAGCATCATGACCATTGTCATTTCACAGGAAAGTTTCGCGGTGCTGCACATCCAGCCTGTAACTTGAATTACAAAAATTCACACGCTATTCCTGTGATTTTTCATAACTTATCTGGATACGATTCTCATTTTTTAATCAAAGCATTAGCTTTAAACTTAATTAATTAATTAATTAGCTTTCATTTAAAGGTCAAACTACCCTCTTACCTGTCAACAAGGAAAAGTACATATCTTTCACTAAATATGTAGAAGGAACCATCATAAATTTCCATTTTATTGATTCATTCCGCTTTATGTCTAGCAGTCTTGAAAAATTGGCGTTATATTTGACAGATGAACAAAAAGTAATTACACGAAAATACTGTAATAATCCAGAAGAATTCCAATTGTTGACAAGAAAAGGAGTATTTCTATATGATTATGTAGATAGTTGGGATAAACTTGAAGAAAAACATCTACCAAGCATTGCAAATTTTTATTCCAGATTAAATGATGAGGATATTTCTCAAAATGATTATTCACACGCGTGTGATGTCTGGCATGCTTTTGATGTTAAAACATTAGGCGAATATTCAGATCTATATTTACAGACTGATGTTCTCCTTTTAGCTGATATTTTTGAAAATTTTCGGTGTAATTGTCGCTCAACTTATAATTTAGATCCTCTGCATTATTACACAGCACCCGGCCTTGCATTTGATGCCATGCTTAAATATACTGGTATCGCAATAGATCTCCTACTTGACATTGATATGGTGATGTTTGTTGAAAAGGGTATCCGAGGTGGTGTAGCCCAGTGTACAAATAGATATGCAAGAGCTAACAATAGATATATGGGGCAATCCTTCAATCCACAGGAAGAAGAATCCTACTTAATGTATTTTGATGTTAATAATTTATACGGAGCAGCTATGTCTCTTTATTTACCCTATAGCTCGTTTGAGTGGGTATCAAATTTCGAGCAACTGAATGCTTGTAACGTATCAAACGAATCTTCTGAAGGTTATATACTTGAAGTTGATTTAGAATATCCGTGTGAACTTCATGAATTACACAAAGACCTACCTCTATGTCCTGAGCATTACGTACCTCCTAGCCCAGAATCCAAGCAATGTAAATTAACTACTACCTTGTTTTCCAAAGAAAAATATGTAATTCACTACCAAGTTTTAAAGCAATGTTTGAGTTTGGGCATGAAATTGACTAAAATTCATAGAGTTCTGAAATTCAAACAAGCACCGTGGCTGAAAAAATATATAGATTTGAATACCGAAATGAGGAAAAAATCCAGGAACGATTTTGATGAAAACTTTTATAAATTGATGAACAATGCAGTTTTTGGAAAAACCATAGAAAACGTTCGAAAGTATAAAAACGTTAAACTAGTTACCAAATGGAATGGGAGGTACGGTGCAAGAGCCCTTATTGCTAAACCCAATTTCCATAGTTGTACTGTTTTTGATGAGGACATGGTCATAATTGAATTGAACAAATCAACGATTACACTGAATAAGCCAATATACGTAGGGTTTTCTATCCTCGATCTGTCCAAGACATACATTTATGACTTTCATTATAATTATGTGAAGAAAAATTTTGGTGACCGGGCAAAATTGATGTACACAGATACGGACAGTCTTCTGTACCATTTAACTGTCCCTGATATATATGAATCCATAAAATGTAATCTTGATAAATTTGATACGTCTGACTATCCTGTAAATAATGTATATAAAATGCCTCAGGTGAATAAAAAAGTTATAGGATTGATGAAGGATGAAAACAATGGAAAAATAATGACTGAATTTATAGGTTTAAGAGCAAAGTTATATTCGTTCAAAGTATTAGGGGAAAGCACAGCAAAAAAAACGTGCCAAGGGCGTCAAAGGATCCACTTTAAAAAAGATTGTATTCAAGGATTACCTTGAGTGTGCTTTCAATCATCAGAATTTGGTGAAGAGTCAAAAGCTAATTCAAAGTAAGAAACATGAGGTTTATACGTTTAAGCAGAACAAGATAGTGCTTAGCTGGAATGACAATAAGCGAAATATATTTCCTCATACAACCGACACGCTTCCATGGGGATATCAAACATGTAAATAAACTGTACCAAAACAGATGTATATAAGGTGTGAATAAATACAGAATTTTCATACATAATTTTTATTCATTTCGAAGGTCTTACAAATCTCTTAAGAGAGATCTAGTATATACGTATATATATTGTAACGTGATTTTTCCCCGAGAGGTACGATCTGTCCCTTCTCGACTCACCTGCTCCGCTAACTCGCGCGATCGCACGGCTACGAGGGTGGGCAGGGCGCCAGGTAACGAAGTACCGCCGGTTTTACCGACTTGATTTCGCCCACCCCCGTCGAAAGCTGATGTTGAAGATCCGCGAGTTGTGTAGGTGACCGAGGCCGGTCCGGCTACTCAGCTCATGCTGAGATACAAAACGTAGAGGGGCTGGTCCAGGGGTAGAGAGTAACAACACAAGCGTAACAAAGAAAATAAGATAGCCCAGAGGACGAGGTGAAATTTAACAATAAGATTTATTCAGAGAAAATCTTCCTAATTCGTACAGGTAGGTAGCTAAACAGTCGTACCGCAGGTACGTTAGGTAGTCGCAAAAAGGTAATAAAATAAACGCAACATCGGTAACTCAATGCTCGCAAGACCGGTAACGCCGTAATCGCCAAACGATAGTAACAGGATCGCCAACGGAAGCTAAACAACTGTACGACAGGTAACTCGATAATCGAAAAAAGGAGACTAAGTAGTCGTACGATAGGTAACTTAATAGTGGCGAAAGAAAACTCGGTAATCGTACGACAGGTAACTAAATAGTCGCATCGCAAAAGGGAACTGATTCGTCGTACGATAGGTAGCTGAATAATCGTAAAAGGAGACTAAATAGTCGTACGATAGGTAACTTAATAATTGCAAAAGAAAACTAGGTAATCGGACGACAGGTAACTAAATCATCGCAAAAGGAAACTGAATAGTCGTACGATAGGTAGCTGAATAATCGTAAAAGGAGACTAAATAGTCGTACGATAGGTAACTTAATAATTCCAAAAGAAAACTAGGTAATCGCACGACAGGTAACTAAATCGCCGCAAAAGGAAACTGAATAGTCGTACGATAGGTAGCTGAATAATCGTAAAAGGAAACTAAATAGTCGTACGATAGGTAACTTAATAATTGCAAAAGAAAAAAAATAGGTAATCGTACGACAGGTAACTAAATCATTGCGAAAGAAAAATAGGTAATCGTACGACAGGTAACTAATAATTGCAAAATCCGGTAGCGAAAGAATCACGTAAAGATAATTAAATATCCGACGAAACGTACAGTAGTTAAATATGGCCAAATAAGGTAATGGCCCGGCGACACAAAGGCAATCATAGGCGAACCCGAATAACAAATAAATAAAGTCCTACGCCAGCGTTCTAGTCCTAGCGCGTGACGAAGGAGCGAGAGAGATGAAACGAAAACAATACCGCGCGGCGTAGCACGCGCGATGGAAGAATGTGAGAACGAAAGAGGACCTTGAACGTTTGAGCGAGGAAAACCCCGAGACGAATACTTGCAAAACTTATACGAAAAATCTCACTCTTAATATCGACGTTCTTCACGTCGTAATTACCGTTAATAATGACAAAAAAACATAATCTTTACGCGAACGGGCCAAATATGGTAAGTGACGATTCTGTTGAGCAATCTCGCCAAAGGAAAAAACTTAATGTAAGACGGGGAGGAAGCAGCTTCCCTAACTAACGGGCCGCCTGCCTCAACTCCCGTTTTTTCTACTAAAACGCCATATTAATCGAACAAAATGCCCAACAAAATCATCAACGGAGAATAAATCGGAACGGGCTTACCGAGGAACAGTCTCGAGTCTTGCAAAGCCGGAACAAAGGCCCTCGCTGGTGGTGAGATGATGGTGGTGTTGGGCAGCCTGTCGGCCGGGCGCGCGAACGAAGAGTGCTCGATCGAGAGACTGTGCCTCGGCAAGACGGCCCGACGTTCGGCGTTCTCCCCACCACGCATGGCCAACCGTAGGGCAGCGCTCCCACGCTCCAATCACGCACTAAATTACTCGCTTGTACTACCGCGCTTCCCGCGCCCGCTTTTAAAATTGTATGACACGAGGAACAATTATGCTCTCGTATCGTCGGCGATGATTCTTTCGACAACTTGTCCTTCGGCTCGGATCCCACCTCCAGCATCCTTAAGGGTCGCGTCTCGGGCATTCTTCCTCTCGGGGATTCGGCCGACGTTACTGAAGAGGCAAAGGGGAGGCCTCCCTCATGACTCGAGGCGTCCCTTCGAGTCACGGTGGGCCCACGAATTATCCACCAGGCAATACAGCACCTTTCCCCCAGGAATATCCCGAACCCCATCAGACGAGGCGCCGTTGTGAACGGACCCTAATGTCCGAGCACGCGACCGCGAACGGGGCAAACTCTCGGTTGCGGCAGCGAAAAATCCACGGGTGGTGTTCATAAATGGCCTTGATCCAGCGTGTGCTTTTGACCGTTCACTCGTTTGGCCCGTAGTGTTCGTAGCCAAACGTGATGCATGGAAGCGCGATCCTTACCTCTAAACAGTTAAAATACAGGACAGAACGCGAGAACACAATCCCAAGGGAAGACAAGCGCGGAGAGGGGTCGCTCTCCGTAGCCCAATAAATGCAAAAAAAATACTAAAATCACGTAAAGTATAGGTTGTTAAAAATCCATTCGTCCCAAGATTTCTCCTCGCTTTAGAAAGTCAAAGCCAAAGTATAAGTAACTAAATTCCTTTACGTTAGGTAGGTGATTTTTCGCGCAAAATACATAAATAAACTGAACGTTACGTCCTTAAATTTACGAAAGGTGGCGCCTCCTCGCTCGCGCCCCGCCCGGCAAGTCGACCCGCGGCGTGAAAAGGACCGCAAACCCGGTCCACTGGTCGACAACGATTCGTGCGGGTGGCGATGACGAAATGTCACGTCACAATATATATATATTGTAACGGTACGCTTTTTACGTTCCCCGTTACGCGTGAATTCGAGCAACTAAGAATGTTTAGGAGCAGGTATGAAAAGAAGCGTGAGTCAGAGGTTTTGTGTCAAAAAAACAAATGGTCGTGTTTATTTACAATGTTTTGTCAGTGTACAAAAATAAAAATGCAAATCATTGGTGTTTTCGTGATCAAATTAACGTTTTTCAGATTCGTTCCGTAATTTCAATAAACTTGTCCAATTTAGCTCCCTTATGTCATGAATTTTGTCCTAATTTCAACAAACTTTTCCAATTTACAGGCTCTTTTCTCTTATGTCAAGAACTTGTCCAATTTACGCTCTTAGTTCTCTAATTTCAACATTCTTGTCCAATTCACAGGATCCTTTATCCAATTCAATCAATCCGATTTATTCAATGACTCGATATAATTTTAATCTCATCTCTTTCCATGGCTCGATATAGTCTTATAGAGATTGATTGAATTATTAATTTTATTGTTTGGAAAATTGAAAGAAATTGAAATGACTGAAAAAGTTCTCGCTTCAAAAAAAAAATATAAATTGTTTTTAATTTGTTTAAATGAAATGAGTTATTTTTACTCCAACAAAAAATAATTAAATGATTTAATGAAAAAGGGTCCTATGCCAAGCATCTTCAGACTGCACGGAATCGCACGGTCCCCTCCCGCTTTAGCATAGGAAAGGAAGGATCAGAATTGAGAATCTGCAGACCCTACGGAATCGCAGAGTCCCCTCCCTCTCAATAATGAAGGATAAGGTTATCACACTAGAAATCTTTGACCTGCACGGAATCGCACCGGTCCCTCCCTTCTTCGTGTGTTCGGATAGGAATTTCACCCTCGAATCTGCAGACTGCACGGAATCGCACAATCCCCTCCCTCTCGGCGTGAAATTTGGAATATTTAAGGTTAGGGATTGTTGGAGCTTATTTTTCCAGAGTCACTACCTCTGTACTTGAAGCGAGAGCTGATTCAAGAATGAGCTGCCGTTGCTGCTCTGCACGGCCTTTTATACGGATTTAGACAAAGGAATAATGATAATGCTTCGATCTAAAAATAACTTGGACTTTGCTCCCAGGAATAATCTCGAACCAGAGTTCTCTCACTAAATTCACGGATTGGTCAACCATCTTGTCGCCGCGGCGTGATTGGTTGAGCTTAAGGCTGATTTCCATTGCTCATGTAAGAAATCATAATTTTATAACGGAAATAAATGTTTTTGTTGTTAAAGGTTCGTTTTTATCCTTTTTTAACTAAAATAAATCAAATTTTCTTTTTAAAAATGATAAAGTGACAATTTGTGAGCGATGTAGAGCATTATTTCCCTTGGATCCGAACTCTGTTTCGTGATTGGCCATTTCCGTTGGAACCAACGTGCAATTGTACTTTGCATGATTTTACCACCTGGACTCTCGTGAATTTTGTTTTATTATTCAAATTTAACCTTTTTCGTTGTTTTTCAGATAAAAATGAGTCTAACTAATGTTTCAGAACACAAAATAAGAGATTTTTAATGAAAGAACGAACTAGAACTTATTCTACGTGTAGCCTGAGAGTTTTGTCGAGGAGTGTCGCCTCGAGCGGCTGAGCGCAGGCTCGACTGTGATGGCGCGCATTTCAAATTGTAATAATTGATAGATAAAAAGAAAGAGTGCCGTTTCAATATATATATATATATATATATATATATATATATATATATATATATATATATATTGTGACGGTTTTTTTTTGTACCGTCTTGTCACAAAAGACAATAATGACAGGAGCTCGAAAAAAAACACTCTCCCGTCTCTTTTGCTCGGTACTTCGGCCACGCACCGACTTCGCAAAGCTTTTGTAGAGCAAAAATATTAAGAATATATTTTAATTCCCGTCGTGGGACCTTATTTTTTTAATTTTTTTTTATGAGAGCCATTTTCGAGTATTTAATAAGGAAATTCGAATCGGGAAAGAAATGAGAAGCTACAGGGAAGGCCAATCGTCGTTGAACATTAATGTATTTCGAGCGTGGCTCATACATTTGGCCGTTTCCCATGGTACATTTTTTAAGGACGAGATTTCGAACGAGCAAATCCGCGGGAAGACGAAAAGGACAACGGATTCGACCGAGAAAGTTATGGAACATTCTCGAATATTCTAGCAACGATTTTCCCGTGTCGTCATAGCGAGCGTATCCCTCCCTACGAACTCAGGGCAGTATAATGAAGATGAAAATTTCCCGTCAAAATCGTCGTCGTTAATAAAATACCTATGTCGGTAATAAAATCAATGATTCCCGAAAATATCTATCGTCTATAATAAAATCGAATTAGTCGAGCCAGGGGAAATAAATTGTAAAACATCGATGAATATTATCCCGACAATTAAAATCAGTCGGAGCCCCGTCTAACGCTCGTATTAATTTTCAACGTGACGGACCTGTCAAGAATATTCGGGAATATGGGAAATAAGTAGAGTAAGGGGGGAGGGAGTGGACAGCGGTTCGCAAGATCATCGATTTCATCAGATTTTCGTGAAGTATCGAGCGGGTGAGACGTGCGATCATGAGAGTGGAAAAGTAAACCGTGAGTTTTGTCCTTTTCATTGTTCGGTTCGTTCGGTGAACTCTCGTTTCGTATTATATTCTTTCCCGGAACTTATTATCGTTTTGATTAATTTAATATTCTCATGAATACGGGTTAAAATAAATAAAGGTCGATCCCGGGGAATAGAAAAACTCGAGAAATACGCGGTCACGGCGGCTCAGCCACGTGCTGATAAAATTCGTTTATAAAATGTTTGTGCCCTCGTTCCGGTTTTGCGAAGTGGGTTATTTAACAGATGGTGATTTTAGGAAAATTCCGTAACATGATCGTACGCGAAAATCTCAAATTTCGGGATAATAATTATTTGTTAAGAGTCGCGGGAAAAAGTCGGGAACAAGTGAGTGAATACGAGTGAGAAAGAGTGAGTGAGAAAGAGCGAGTGGACCGGGATTGCGAACGCGTGCGACGGGTGTTAGCTCGGCCGAGTAACCGAATATCGGGGGTTCGGTGATTTCATAAACTCCCGTAATTCTTTAACAACGTTATTTAACATCTTAGAAAAGTCTCTGTGCATGAGTAGACCCGTGACAGAAGAAAACGAGCTCGGAATAGCTTATAAAGTGTGTAGGTTCCCGGTCATGTGTGAGTGAGAAGAGTGTGATAGCGAGTTCGTGACTTTTTCCTTCGTTCTTCGGTAAATTCGTGATTTTTCCGGTAGATTTTTAGTTTAGCCGAATTTCATCTCGAACGTGATTAAATATTGTTAATTTTCTAATTCTCTGTTGCAATAATAATAATTTCAAATTTTCATTTATCGTGTGTTAGCCGTTATTCTTTAATTCGCCCCGCCCTTCCCGCTGAACCAAGCCGGTCACCTGTCTCTCTCCCTCTCATCGTCGAGTCGCTTTGCGACTGGCGCCCACGGGAATTTTTGATCAAATAAATCGACGAAAGAAAGAGAGAGAGACTTTTGTGACATCGGGAATAAAATTAATAAAAATTGTGGTCACAGAATATATAAATAGATGTGTATGTGTGTGTGTGTGTGTGTGTATGTATATATATATATATATATATATATATATATATATATATATATATGAATATTTATATCATTAAGTCATACATACTTTTTTTGTGGAGCAACGGATAACGGGTTAGTTGACGATGACGTACTGGAAGGGCCAGCCCTTTCAATCTCTAAAGAATCAGATATATCCAAATCATTTACTCTCGATTGAATAACAAGAAATCTGTAATAAAAAATAAATCTGTAAAATAATGACATATCAATGCAAGTCCGCAGCTCGAGCAGATTACTTAGATACATTAGCCCTCCGTTACACGCGTCATGAGCACAATGCCGTTTTTTTCTTTTTTTATTAATAACCAAAAAATGATAAATGATACATTTATAGAATTTTTATGAACATTTCTATGGTGTTTCGCAGAACGTATACGCATGCGATTTAACTTACGGTGTGATAAAAGCTCCTAAAGTTGATTATAAAATTTACAGTTTTTTTGGCACATGTGACGGAGGGTTAGAAAGCGACAAGATCCTATTTTCGCATGGAAAAGGAATCATAACCTCGAATACATATTCTGCTAATGGACATTTTATTTTCCATTTAACTTTTATCAGGTCATTCATTGTGATCTATTTTTATTATAAAAGAAGTACGAAAAATCTTACATACCGTTTCATCTTTATACGTTTGTATAATTGCAACTCGAATTATCTTTTTATTTGCTCAACGGCTATCCTCGGTATTTTTCATAAAATTCTGATCACGTGATCACAGAACGCCAATCACGAACACGAGTATGGCACCTAAAAGCGGTTGGCGGAGGTACAGGTAGGTCGGAAAGTCACTAGATCTGTTAGAAATGTTTTTATTAAAAAAAAACTTAACATATACGTGTTTTACATATATATATATATATATGTTATATTTATGTTTTTTATTACAGGAACTTGCTATATATTGATATACATTAATTTGTGGTTTCATATTCATTATATATAAATCATATATACGAAAATATCTCACTGATACATAAATATGCTATGCGACTTTTTTAAATTTACTTTTTGGTTAAAGTATAAGTATAAAACATTTGAATGTTCCCGAATAAAGAGATTTATTGTTCTTAAATATTAAGAAAAATTTTAAACTACAATTTTCTACTCCACAAAACTCCATTATATCAAGCGGCCCTAATGAATGTGTACCATTTTCCACTAATGATGTTTCTATTAGGTCCGTAGTAGAATGGGTCGGTACATAGCTCTTACTCCGGAGGTACAGGGTTCAGATCCCACCAATGTAGTCTTTTTTTAAATAAAATAACGAAAAGGATTCAATAATAATATGCGTATAATTAATTTTCTTTATTATTAAGGCAGTATTCTACTTTACAACTTTAAAAAAAAAATTCTTTTTTACATTTTTCGACAGTAAATATATTCAAGAATGTTAGCTCAAAATTTTAGAAAGATTCAAGCAGTCTAACTATACTTTTTCACCTTTCGAACGCACCTACCTGAGCGCGCTATTCTGACCCGCCCAGCGCGCGCGCCGGATTAGCTATCTACCTGGCTTTGTTCGCTGCAGCAGCTGTTCCCCTATTGTAAATCATTACACCTATATATATTCTGATCAAAATATATACCTTTGCTTCTCTATATTACCTTCCCTTTATCACGACCAAAAGTCGTGATTAAAAAAGTGAAGACTGCTGATCTAACTATCAAATTAATGAAAGAGTTATCTAAAAACTACAGTCTTGCAATTCAAAGGAATTCAAATTCAGTAGAAGGCATGCGAAACGAGATCTGGGCCGGCTATTACCACAAAATCTCAACAGACTCCAAACCACAGCATACGTACAGACAGCTGGTGCAAGTATAAAAAGGCCGAAGCAAACAACGCTTTAAAAAATTATAAACATCCTCCTGCTCTTGCTAGTGACGTACAAGAGGTGCTGAAGCCGATCTACGAAGATCTAACAAAAACGGAATTACTGGAGAGATGTTTGGGTGGAAACACTCAAAATAACAATGAGTGTTTCAACTCAACAGTTTGGGCTATGGCACCGAAGCATGTCTATAATGGCAAAAAAATCGTTAAAATTGCATGCCTCACTGCTGCCTGCATTTTTAATGAAGAATTCAGCCCAGTTTTGAAAATAATGGAAATATAGGCGTGAAAATCGGCCAAACCGCCATGCAGTTCGCCAATATGCGCGATCAACGGCGCATCGTTCGAGAGAACCGCCGCTCGACTGAGGCTTCTAAGGAGAGCAGAACTCAAAAAAAGCAGGCTAAATTAGATGGCAATACTCACCTGGAACAAGTTGAAGGCATATTATATGGCCCAGGCATCGCTGATTGAGCGTAAGATAATTTTTTCTACGATTTGTCACTTACAAAAACTTTAAACGCGTTTTTCTCGAAACAACGTTTTCAAGTATCGTGGTCGTGAAAACTCAAAAACTATTGAACCGATCCTTATGAAATTTTGAACACATATTCTACATGTTTGTATCAACCGAACTAACTACAATCAACTTAACATTTTAATTCTAACTATATTTTTATTGCAAAAAAAGACGCAAAAAAAACGCAATTTTTTTTTCTTTCGTATTTTAGCCGCCATTTTGTTGATTTTGCACATACATAAAATATTCTAGTTAGATCGGTTCCTGGAGTCATACTGAACATAAAACTATCTGATTTTTTTGTTTCAGACCATCCGTCGGCAAGATTTTACGACCACGGCAACGTTACCTACTTTTTGAGGTGTTGGCTTTGGCCATACTTTACATGTATAAAAAATGTATAAAATAAATAAAAAAAAATTTTTTATGTACTTCAAGAGTGTATTTATTAAGCATTTCAAACCCTACATTCATATCTTCAATAGTATTCTCAGAAACAATTCACAAAAATAGCGTTTTTTTCAAAGTTGTAAAGTAGAATACTGCCTTAACGCAAATAATTGTCATCAATTAATTATTATTATTAACCCATTAACGCCGAGGTGATCAGAATTTTTACTAACTTTTCAACGTGTTTATTTATTATGTTATCGGACCAAAAAAATAATGCAGTACCTCTATTCCTACGCGGAATTCGATGCTCTTTCAGAATCTGAGCTCAAAATTTCGATTAGACACCGAGAAAAAAAAATATGGCCGATTTAAACGTGAAAAACGTGAAAATTTTCGAAAAAAAATTTTTTTCGCATTTTTTTTCACAATGATACCGCAAAGCTGTCAACTTTTTACAATGATCAGAGGTGATAATGGCACTCGAACATTAAGAGGAATTTTTTTCAGAAAAATTCATCGACGCGTTTTTTCAAAATGGCGGCGAGAATGCAAAAATTTTATAAAAATCTTAATCTATCGGTTTCTTCAAAACTATAAACTTGAGAAAAAAATTTCTAAGAACAAAAATAGCTTAAAATTAGTCGAAGAATACTCTTAAATTTTTTCAGAATTTTTGAAAACAATTTTTAATTTTCGAAAATTTCAAAAAATCCAATTTTTCAAAAATACCTGAAAAATTTTTGGAAAAATTTCCTTCAAGTGTTCCTTGACTACTTCTTTTCTGATTCTGTGCATATACATTGTTTTTTTCTACTCTTAGCATTACCCAGAGACAACGGCGTGGACGTGGTAGAACTTTGTCTCCTTTGGGGTGCTTTTTTTTCGTGAGTCCCCTTGCCTCTCACGTTTCGGGGTGCTTTTTTTCGTGAGTCCCCTTGCCTCTCACGTTTCGGGGTACTTTTTTTCGCGAGTCCCCTTGCCTCTCACGTTTCGGGGTGCTTTTTTTCGTGAGTCCCCTTGCCTCTCACGTTTCGGGGTGCTTTTTTTCGTGAGTCCCCTTGCCTCTCACGTTTCGGGGTGCTTTTTTTCGTGAGTCCCCTTGCCTCTCACGTTTCGGGGTGCTTTTTTCGTGAGTCCCCTTGCCTCTCACGTTTCGGGGTGCTTTTTTCTCGTGAGTCCCCTTTCCTCTCACGTTTCGGGGTGCTTTTTTTTCGTGAGTCCCCTTGCCTCTCACGTTTCGGGGTGCTTTTTTCGTGAGTCCCCTTGCCTCTCACGTTTCGGGGTGCTTTTTTTCGTGAGTCCCCTTGCCTCTCACGTTTCGGGGTGCTTTTTTTCGTGAGTCCCCTTGCCTCTCACGTTTCGGGGTGCTTTTTTTCGTGAGTCCCCTTGCCTCTCACGTTTCGGGGTGCTTTTTTTCGTGAGTCCCCTTGCCTCTCACGTTTCGGGGTGCTTTTTTCGTGAGTCCCCTTGCTTCTCACGTTTCGGGGTGCTTTTTTTTCGTGAGTCCCCTTGCCTCTCACGTTTCGGGGTGCTTTTTTTCGTGAGTCCCCTTGCCTCTCACGTTTCGGGGTGCTTTTTTTCGTGAGTCCCCTTGCCTCTCACGTTTCGGGGTGCTTTTTTTTCGTGAGTCCCCTTGCCTCTCACGTTTCGGGGTGCTTTTTTTCGTGAGTCCCCTTGCCTCTCACGTTTCGGGGTGCTTTTTTTTCGTGAGTCCCCTTGCCTCTCACGTTTCGGGGTGCTTTTTTCGTGAGTCCCCTTGCCTCTCACGTTTCGGGGTGCTTTTTTTTCGTGAGACCCCTTGCCTCTCACGTTTCGGGGTGCTTTTTTCGTGAGTCCCCTTGCCTCTCACGTTTCGGAGTGCTTCTTTTCGTGAGTCTTCTTGTCTTTCATTTTAACATTTCTTTTATCAGTGCTTTTTTGCCCAACAATTATTGCATACATATAGATTGCATTTTTCACAATAGATCCTTGTTCTTATTGGACATTTTTCATTTGAACAATTTTTTAATTTGTCCCTATTAGATCGTGTATGAAGTGTTTTACTTGTTTGACCTTTTTGAATATAATATTTAGCAATTGAAGTAGTTAACTCTTTTATTCCACTTTTTTTCTTTCCATCACGTGTAGCATTGAAAATTACGTGGGCATTTGTAATGGATGCCTGTATAAATCTTATAAAAACGACCCATGTCCATTTTTTGGAACGTATACTTGGAAGTACATTATTGCAGTGTCCATCATGCACGTCAACACCACCCATAAATTTGTTGTACAAATGAAAAGCTTGCGGAAAAGGTATATCAGTTTTGCATCGAGCCTCTGAACTATATCTTCTCGAAGTTGATAGTGGACTTACACCTGCAGCAGTTGAAGCTATTGAAACGGGCTTCGAATCCATAATAGTGATGAAATTTATGCCACTATTTCGATCATGTTTTACAATATAAGTACCTCGTGGAGCTTTCTTTTCAAGTATATTCTTTTCTTTGACTCGATTGTCTCTGATAGTGCCAGTGCATTTCAAACGTAATTTTTGCAAGTGTAAAATTAAATCCATATTTGTAAAAAAATTATCAAAGTACAAATGAAATGCAGGGATTTTATTATAATTTATTAGCCGAAAAAAAGGTTCTAATAAATGCAATACTACACGAGTACCTAAAGCACATTTTACTAATTTGTTTCCGGTTTGGGAATTTTTACCGCAATATAGATCTAAATTTAGTAGATAGCCGTCTGAAGTGCATAAAACCCAAAATTTCAAACCAAACCTTATTGGTTTCCCTCGAATAAATTGTTTCAAAACAGTTTTTGCATAAGACTTGGCCATCATTTCATCAATAGATATAGAAGTTTTCCATATTCCGAACTTTAGGAGGTTGTTTTGGAAAAGTTTCAACATCGAACGAACCCGCCACCCTCTATCGTTTGGATCCTTGTCTTCAGCTTTTGAATATTTTATTTTAGACTTGATTTCTTCAAACTTATCGCGAGTCATTGCAGAAGAAACAATTTCACTAGATAAGAATGGATCAGATGACCAATAATCTCTCTGAGACTTTCTTTTATTGAATGAACTGAAAATAACTATACCTATAAAAGCGTCAAGATCTTGTAATTTCAGATCATAATTATTCTCTTTAGACGCATCAATTATATATTGTTTCATTTAGGCGGAAAAAAAGGTTTCGAACAATTGGAAAGGCTCGCACGCCTGTATATTCTTTTTTGTAGCTTCAGATAATAATATTGTTTCTTCACAAGTATTTGGATATGATTTCTCGCCATCGATCCAAATGAATTCGTGATTTTTTTCAAGTTTATCTAAGTTTTCAGAATAAGTAGCACAAGCTTTTTTATAAGTAATATTTGGTATTGTGAATTCATGTTCAGAATCTGAATCAGATATCGAATCACAATCGGAATCAGAATCATCGGAGCCTGAATTGTCTGCATTCGGAATCAAAATGTTTTCGTCGGAATCACTATCCGAATAATCTGATTCATACTCTGCATGCAATGAAGCAGAAGATTTTGAACGTTTTCGTGACATAACAAATGTATTGAAAAAGTGAAAACTAATATTTTTTTTATATGCTTTACCTATAATTCATGTAAAAATTGTATATAACATATGTGTCCATGCACAAGTAAAAGGATATACGAGTTTGTTCGTGAATTTTGTAGTGGTAGATAGAAACAAAATTTTATGTACCATTCAAGAAAATTTTTTTTCTCTAAACCTATAGACTTTACGAAAGAATTTTTAACAACAAAAAAGTCTTAAAATTAGTCAAGGAACACTCTCAAATTTTTCCAAAAATTTTTCAGGTATTTTTGAAAAATTGGATTTTTTGAAATTTTCGAAAATTAAAAATTGTTTTCAAAAATTCTGAAAAAATTTAAGAGTATTCTTCGACTAATTTTAAGCCATTTTTGTTCTTAGAATTTTTTTTCTCAAGTTTATAGTTTTGAAGAAACCGATAGATTAAGATTTTTATAAAATTTTTTCATTCTCGCCGCCATTTTGAAAAAACGCGTCGATGAATTTTTCTGAAAAAAATTCCTCTTAATGTTCGAGTGCCATGATCACCTCTGATCATTGTAAAAAGTTGATAGCTTTGCGGTATCATTGTGAAAAAAAATGCGAAAAAAATTTTTTTTCGAAAATTTTCACGTTTTTCACGTTTAAATCGGCCATATTTTTTTTTCTCGGTGTCTAATCGAAATTTTGAGCTCAGATTCTGAAAGAGCATCGAATTCCGCGTAGGAATAGAGGTATTGCATTACTTTTTTGGTCCGAGAACATAATAAATAAACACGTTGAAAAGTTAGTAAAAATTCTGATCACCTCGGCGTTAATGGGTTAAGGCAAGGTGAAAGATGTTCAAGAAAATGTGACAAACGCTCGGTCAGTAAAAATCCCGTAACCAACTTTTCTCCTACACAGATTATATTTTGAGCAAATAACAAGAACCACCTCCCGCTTTGTTGAAAAACGAACAGAGTGGTCCTCGTTATTTGCTCGAAATATAATCTGTGTAGGAAAAAAGTTGGTTACGGGATTTTTACCGACCGAGCGTTTTCACATTTTCTTAAACGTCTTTCACCTTGCCTTAATAATAATAATAATTAGTTGATAATAATTATTTGCGTTAATAATAAAAGAGAATTAATTATTAGCATATTATTATCGAATCCTTTTCGTTATTTTATTGAAAAAAGAATACATTGGTGGGATTTGAACCCTGTACCTCGGAGCGAGAGCTTTGTACTGACCCGTTCTGATACGGACCTATTGGAAGTACTATTCGTGGAAAATGGTACACGCTCATCAAGGCCGCTTGATATAATAGAGTTTTGTGGAGTAGAAAACCGTAGTTTAAATTTTTTCTTAATATGTAACAACAATGTAATCCTTTATTCCAGAACATTCAGATGTCTCATACTTATAAGACTTTATGCTGTATGGGTGAACCCATACAAATAAAGACACAAATACAAATAAATATTGAAAGATTTTTGTAAGACGAATGCCGCGTGATGTACGCAGCAGGAAATGGAAGCACACAGTGACTACTACTATCTACTTCTCGGAAAACGTAATAGATCTGCCAGCGGCGTAATAGCGTACTAAATCATACAAAACAGTAATAGATCTATTATAATTGTAATAGATTGGCAACACTGGTCGACTCGATGACGGATTGCTCCAACGCCTTGTTGAATATAATTCTTTCGTATCCTTCCTGCCCGCGTACACTTTTGGATCACTCATTGTAATTTGTGAGCACTCTGAGATTACAAATATTTCGTTAGAACTCAGCACCGCACACAAAAATCCTGATGTCGAACGAGCAAATGTCTTTCCTGGACGTGTACTGAAACTGAACTAACGAGTAGTATTGGTAACACTATGGCGCCCCCCACTCTCATCCCCACTCCTACCCCCACCATGATACCCATTTCTCGCTATTTTGTCAGTAGCGTGGGTGAGTAACTTGGAGGAGTGGGGGAGGGGAGAATGAGTGAAGCGTCATAGTGGTACTAATACTTTTTTTTTAACGTAAAATTAAGAGACTCGATTTATATATATATTTTTTCCCAACTTTATTCATAATTTTTAAGTCTCCACACCTATCCCCACCATGATACCCATTCCACGCTATTTTGTCAGTAGTGTGGGTGAGTAACTTGGAGAAGTGGGGGAGGGGAGAATGAGTGAAGCGTCATAGTGGTCCTAAATTTTTTTTTTTTTTTAAGTAAAATTAAGAGACTCGATTTATATATATATTTTTTCCTCCAACTTTATTCATAATTTTTAAGTCCCCACTTCTAACCCCATAATGATACCCATTCCACGCTGTTTTGACAGTAGCGTAGGTGAGTGACTTGGAGGAGTGAGGGAGGGGAGAATGAGCGAAGCGTCATAGTGGTACTGATACTTTTTTATGGTAAAGTTGATAGTCAATTTTTTTTCATTAAGTTAGATGCATTTTATTGAGGGAACAAAAGGGGATGAATTCTTGCCGCACTCATCTCGCGGTCCGACTTTTTCATTCCCATTGCGAGAATGGATGAACGACTAATCCAGCGAGACTGATAACGGTGGTGTTGAGAGAGTCGATGAACGACTAAACCAACGATGGTTTTTAGACAATGAATGAATGGTTTGACAGACAGAAATATCGAGAACAGAGCCAACGCTGATGTAAAGAATGAACGACGGTGAAAAGATTTTTTATTGAACGAGAAGGTTTGAAGCGGCGAAAATAAATGTTGGCAAGATAAGTTATAATTTTTTACATGAATCATTTTTTTTTAATTTTTTTTTTCATAAAATCGTAAAATACAATTTTATTTTATTCGAAGCGCATCTTTTTTCTGAAACGAAAAAAAAAATAATAACAATTAATAAAAGTTAATTATATGTAATTTTAGTTTTTCATACGGATACTTACATTTCCATGTTTTCGTCGATCTGAGTCATGGCGGCACGTTTTAGTCTGTTTCGTTGCTCGACACTCTCCCCGACTGGTGTGTTACTTGAGAATAGGAAAACGATTTCTTAATTCTCACTGTAATGAAACAGATATTACAGCAAAAATTAAAAACAATATATATATATACATAGTTTTTGCTGGCTTAGTTTTCTTATACTCACATTTTTGGTGTTGGCGAACTCTCTATGGTTTCGGGGGTAGCAGCAGCGGCTGCAGCATGCTTACGCATGCCTCTGCGAGTAGCTTCCTCCTCGGCTTCAGCTGCCTCCGCAGCCACGCGGTCGTATACATATTTTACGTGACGTTTTCCATTCTTCATCTCCACTAGAATTGTAGAGAATGGATCGCGGTCCAAAGGCGATTCATAATCATCATAGCTGAAAGCTCGAATAACAAAAAATATATCACGGGGACTCAAACATTCTTGTTTTACGATCACAGAATTCAAATTTTTTATCACTCACGCATTTTATTTTACAGGTTGAAAGAAGTTGAAGTTGAAGTTGAAGTCGCGACTGCGTTCTCTGTTCGAGTCGTCGATGATGAATGAGCTGTGCTTCATCTTCATTTCAGTCGTGGACCACTACCCCCACCCTCATTGTTCTTGCTGAATTTGCAGTTTTTATGTCTTTAACGTAGGTGATGCTACTATGCTTTGGACGCTTCATTTTTATTTTAATTAAATTTACCCATCAATTGCTTTTTTATACTTTTTTAGGAATAATATGTAGGTATGATTGTTATTAATACAGATTAGCATTATGTTTAAAAGAAAAAAAATTAAGTACTTAGTGAATCAATGGGAGTTTTCTGACGAGGTTGATACCAACTCCGAAATTTCACCCCGAAAGATCGTGATAATTTCCATCACCACTAATTCCAATGAATTTTTCACAAAATCAGGATAGGTATCGCTTAGTTTGGCCCGTATTTCTTCGATTTATTTTTCAACGTTGTCTTTCGATTCGAGGAATCCCGTCACATCCTTTTGCTCGTGGTTAACTCCCAGATGTTCGCGAACGTGACAGATCATCATAATCGCGCACTTATTCACCACTTCGTTGTGTCATTGTAGACGCTGAATATGAATGTCAACACATTTGCTGATGTCAACCAGCTTTTTGAAAGTAGAGCGCTGCAAGATGATATTGCATTGTCGCTGTCTCGCGACTATTTTTCCATATGCCTCTGTATCATTAGTACTGAAGCAAACTGCTGATTGTTGATATCACGTGGTAAAAACAGTATGATGTGATCCACGTACGATACGTGTTCCGAGCATTTTTTCAGCATCACGCCTCGGACCCCCGAAGTAATGAGAAATCCGATCATAGTCGGTTACGAAATCTCTCCAAGCGTCCACCTGGAAGCTTATTCCAGCGAAAGAATTTGACAATATTTTAATTACAGGTGTGAGAAGACAGTTCACAGGAGATATTTCAAACCCTGCGATAATTATTTTTCCAAACGAATTATTAAGGGGACCGTATGGTCTAGAAATTTGAAAAAATCGATTTTTTTTTTTTTCGATATGTCGAAAGTATAGTATCTCAAGAATATACTGTGAAATTTTCATGCGGAAATTCTCAATATTACAGCTTCTACAGCCCATAACGCAGGTAGAGAGCGGTCCGCGACACGAAAACGTTCAAAGCCTTATTGGACACAAAGCCTTACGGGGATGATTTTTTAGTTTGCAAAAAAGAATATGTTTTGCATGTTAAAAAACGTTTGTACAAACGTGCTGTTGATGCGAAAAAAAAACATGCACAAATAAAGAAAGCAACAAAGAAATTGACAGAAAAAGAAGAGGGAAAAAAGACACAGCGGAAATCGATAAATAAAACACCGAAGCGTCAACAATTGACGAATAAATTATTGCAAGAGCTGTCAACTTATTACGGTCTAGCAATTAGACGTAATTCAGATTCGACTGAAGGGATGAGAAGTGAAATATGGGCAGCATATTATCACAAAATTTCAACAGATGAAAATCCGCAACACTCGTACTGTCCTCCAGGTTCCGAATCGTGGTGCAAGTGGCGTCAAAGTGAGGCTGCAGGTACTTTAGACACCTACGAGCACCCACCTGCTCTGTGCGATGAAGCACAAGAGATATTAAAACCAATTTATGAAGAATTGACAGCAGAGACTTTATTGGAAAGGTGTATTGGCAGTAATACGCAGAACAATAACGAAAGTTTCAATGCTTGCGTGTGGCACCTTGCGCCGAAACATCTGTTTGCCGGAAAAAAAATCATTGATATTGCCACTCACATTTCCGCTTGCATATTCAATGAAGGATTTGCATCCCTATTGAAAATAATGGAGACCATGGGCATAACAATCGGGCCACAAGCGGAGCAACTAGCGCAAAACCGAGACGAGCTGCGAGTATCGAGCGCCAACCGTAGGAGCACGGACAACTCCAAAGAGGCTCGGACAGCTCGAAGAAATGAAAGGAGTGAGGAAATCTTGAATTATGAACGTTCCGAAGGAATCCTATATGGTGCCGGAATCGCGGATTAACTGTAAGTATTCAAAATTTGCTCAATTTTTGAAAATATCTGTACCTCAAACTTTAAACTCATTTATCTCGAAACGACTTTTTTCGGCACTGCGCAGGTGAAAACAAAAAAACTATTCAACCGAATCACTTGAAATTTGGATATGTTGTTCACAACATGTATGGCTATCGTCGGAACTACAATCATAATTTTATTTAAATAATTTCTTATTGTTTATACTAAAAAACTAGTGAAAAAAAAACCCGATTTTACGAATTTTTTTTCAAAAGCGCGCCATTTTGTCAATTTTTAATTTTTTCGATTTGTTCTAGTCCCGACCATAACTGCACTCTTTCTGATTAAGAATCTTCTTGAATTTTGTGTTTCAGATGAGTAGAAGTCTCGGATCGATCTTCACCGTCCGGGTCGGATTTTTCGAGAGGGTCGTCTTCAATGCCAATTATATGATAATAAACACTGTTTTTAAAATTAAAAAAAAATTTTTTTATATACTTAATAAAGGTAGTAATAAACCCGAAAAGTTAAAACATCGATTTTTAAATTTTTTAAGGCAAAAAAAAAATCGTGAAAATAGGTGAAATTTTCGTGCTCTAGACCATACGGTCCCCTTAACACCGTAGAGCACTCCCATGACGAGATGCGGAGACGCAATAAGCCGTGAGTCGTTCGTTACTCCTGAATACTCCATTCCGTTAACCATTGCGATAATGTTTTTGATTTGGGAATAATTAGCAGACCGATATGGTAACGGTCAGAGTTCTGCTTTATATATTTTTTCCCCCACCTCTCATCAGAATCAAACGCTGTGCGATTAGATCAAAAGATACATAACCGATTTTCTTTGATCTTTCGTCCAATTCCGCTGCTCTTCTTTTCCCTCAAGAATATGGAGAAGTCACGAGGATGCCTCCATAAGAGCGATATAGATACAAAACAGCGGGTGGAAGTGAGAGTGGGAATGAGAGAAGGAATCTTTTAACTGATGATGTACATACCCACCTGGTGATAAACTCATCGTCATATCAGATTTCAGTTCCAGGGGTGGTCACGAAAGTTTTATTCTCGGATACGTGCAAAAATGTAGCTCAAATATTATTTCAGAGAATAAAGTGAAAGAAAAAATATGACGAATTCCAAACACCTTAGAATTGCGTCCTACCAGTGTCGTAGTCATTTATAATATTCCTATAGTAACGAAAATTTTGAAAAGATATTTTGATTAATGTTCATAAATAATAAAAATTAAATGTTTTCAGAAGATCTCAGATTTTTTAAAAAGAAAATGAAAGTTTTCCTGAGTTTCGAGGAAAAGTAAAACAACAAATTCGAAATCAATTTGTTTAAGTATTCTTTGCTCATACGTATAAGCTGCATAACTGCATTACATTTAAATCCATGCTAAATATCACACATACACTACCGGCGAAAAGTTTCCGGACAAGAACTAAAAAGAGTGCCGGGACGGTTTTTCATGCCATTTCGCCGGTAGTTGGCGTAGGCTAATTTAACTGACGCCGTTTTGAAGGGGAGGGCTTCACCGTCATTTTGGCTTTTTTAAAAAATGTCTACGATTTTTTCTACAGTTAGCACTCAGTTTTGAAAACGGCCATTTTTTGTCGTTTCTTGTTCTGTTTTGAGTGGACCCCGTTTGCAGTAAAAATGTTTTTTACGCATTTCTTCGGTTGAAATCATAAAGGGGGAAGTTCAAGCTTCAATTTCATTTTTAAAAATTTTCCTACGATTTTTTTCCCCAAAGATTTTTCGTTTTTTCAGAAAAAATAGATGATTTGAAAATTGCTCCGGAGTACGAAAACGATGAGGTTTACAACAAAACCTTAAGATGGTAAAAAGTTGTATTAGGTTTTGTTGAATTGACCAGAATTTTTTCAGATTTTTTTTTCGTATTTCCGGTCGCAGCTCGATTGATCGGAAAGATCGGAAGATCGGATCGGATTGATCTTCCGCTTTGGAAGTAACACGGGGCCTCCTGGAACGCTTTTCACCTTTGTTGGATTTTGTGTCTCTCTAAAGCGTTTTATCGCATCACCGACCATTGATTTTGCTAATTTTAATCGCTTCGCAATGTAGCAAATTTTGAACCCTTCATTGTGAAGTGCAAGGATTGATGCATGCTTTTCGACGCTTAAATTAGGTCGACGACCCATTTTCTTCTTAAAAAAAAAAATAAAATGAACTATAATGAAGTCGAAAATTGAAGTTAATCAATGGTTAATGAAATAATTGTTAAACACAACGCGAAAGTTTTTTCGATGCCTACCGAAGAAATACTGCGTTGAAATAATTTTTGAATATTTTTTTGGTCGTCGCAAGTAAAGAGTGCGTGAACATTTCCCTCAATTTTTATTTTCTTCTCTTTCTCAGAGCAGAGTGGTTTGTTTTCATACTTTGTTTTCATAGTCACATATCGCTCACCTACGAGACAAAGCGAATCTCGCGACAAAGTCGCGAGTCCTACCCGTCCTTGTTCCTCGTTTGCTTTTTCGCGAGATTCGCTTTGTCGTAGAGGTGAGCGATATGTTATTTTTTTTTACTAGTCTGCTCTGAAAACAAAAAAGTGGGAGAAATGTTCACGCACTCTTTACTTATGACGACAGACAAATATTCAAAATCTATTTCGATTCAGTATTTCTTTAGCAAGCATTCAAAAAACGTCCGCGTTGCGTTAAACGATTATTTCATCAACTGTGATTAACTGTAATTTTTGACTTCATTAGAGTTTATTTTACTTTTTTTCAAAGAAGAAAATGGGTCGTTGACCTAACTTAAGCGTCGAAAAGCATGCATCCATCCTTGCACTTCGCAATGAAGGGTTCAAAATTCGCTACATTACGAAGCGATTGAAAATAGCGAGATCAACCGTCGGAGATGCGATAAAACGCTTTAAAGAGAATTAATCAAATCACGATAAAAAGCGTTCCGGGAGGCCTCGCATTACTTCTAATGCGGAAGATCAATCCATAATTGTGATGTCCAAAATGAATCGGAAACTTACGGCGGCCAACATCCAATCGCAGTTTTTCGAAAGTCATGAGAGAAACATTTCGATCAGAACAATTAAGCAACGCTTGCGCAACGCTCAATTAAATGGAAGGGTCGCAAAAAAAACCGCTTTTGCGCCGTGGAAACAAAAAGAAGCGATTGAATTGGGCTCGCAAGCACAAGAATTGGATGATCGAAGATTGAAAACAGGTGTTATGGACCGACGAATCCAAGTTCGAAATATTCGGAGGAAAACGTCGAGTTTTTGTTCGTCGCGCAGCTCACGAAAAGGTGTATCCTGATTGCATAATTCCAACCGTTAAACACGGCGGCGGTTCTGTAATGGTGTGGGGGTGTTTTTCGTATGCTGGTGCAGGGGACCTCTATCGAGTCAAAGGAATCCTGGACCAAAAAGGATACCACGCCATTCTTAAAAACCATGCTGTGTCTTCTGGAAAACGACTGATTGGAAAGGGGTTTGTTTTCCAACAAGACAATGACTCAAAACATACCTCGAAACTCTGCTCGAAATATCTTGAAACGAAGCAAAAAAGTGGCGAGCTTCGAATTATGTAATGGCCTCTTCAATCTCCTGATCTCAATCCCATACAATTGATGTGGGATAAAATGGATCGGCAAGTGCGCAAGGTCACACATTCATCCGCCGAAAAACTATGGGATTCTCTGCAAAAATGTTGGAAGGAAACACCCCGGGAGATATTCGAAAAAGTGGTGGAGAGGATGCCGAGTGTGGTAAAAAGTGTACTGTCGGCGAGAGGAGGTTTCTTCGACGAGACCAGAGTTTAATATGTAAGTAAAAAAATTAATTATATTATTTTCCTGGTGTTCAGACTAATCGAGCTGCGACCGGAAATAGATCGAAAAAAATTGTGAAAAAAAATCGGAAAAAATTCTGGTCAATTCAACAAAACCTAATACAACTTTTTACCATCTTGAGGTTTTGTTGTATACGTCATCGTTTTCGAACTCCGAAGTAATTTTCAAAACATTTATTTTTTCTGAAAAAACGAAAAATCTTTGGAAAAAAATCGTAAGAAAATTTAAAAAAAACGAAATTAAAGCTTGGACTTCCCCCTTTATGATTTCAATCGAAGTATTGCGTAAAAACATTTTTACTGCAAACGGGGTTCACTGAAAACAGAACAAAAAAACGACAAAAAATGGCCGTTTTCAAAACTGAGTGCTAACTGTAAAAAAAATCGTAGAAATTAAAAAAAAAAAACAAAATGAAGGTGAAACCCTCCCCTTCAAAACGGCGTCGGTTAAATTAGCCTAGGCCAACTACCGGCGAAATGGCATGAAAAACCGTCCCGGCATTTTTTTAAATTCTTGTCCGGAAACTTTTCGCCGGTAGTGTACGTTCGTTGCTGAGTTATTCGGTCTATTGAGAATACACTCAAAAAAGTGTCCACCGGTATCTTAGATATGATATGCGATACCGCCTGGGATATATGAATATTACTCTTGGCTAACACACCGAAGCTATCCCCTCTTTTTTTTCTTATGCTGCAGTAGAAGCATTTAAAAATGCATCAAACTGTATTTTACTGGTAATTAAATATCACTGCCCTCGAATGAAAATCTTTTAGTTCATCTTCGACATTCAAAGTATTCATTTCGCGATAACAATGGCACGAATTATTCCGCGGTATTTATTGGGGGAACTGTTAAAGTTTTTGATTAAGCGTGTTTCGGGATTGGAAAGAAAATGGACCTGTGAAAAACAGATTGAAATGATGTATAATTTATCGTCTAGAGTAGTGCTTCGAAAAATTCGTGGAGCGTCATTGGACTGCAGCAAACGCGATATCGTTTATGCACTGTAACGTTGTACAAAAAAAAATTATACTTACCTCGTTTCGTAGTGGAGACCACCACAGCACTCGTCTTCCTCAAAATTGAGCGAAAAATACTATTAGTGTAAGGAATCCCGGACTTTTTATTAATTGTCCTACGCGTCAGGCTAAGCTAGCTCTTCGAATTGTATAATCTTGTCCATCTGAGATTTTTGGCCTCCGCTAAGCACCGTTCGAGGCATTCTTGCGTCCTGCGCGCCCGTCGAGGTCACGAACAACAACTGCAAGATATCGAAAAGGAATAAGACGACGCACACAACAGGGAGAAACGAAGAGCCCAACAACAATCGCGTTTTCGCCACAACGAGACCCGAAAAATCAACAACACTTAGTCCCTTCCCTAGAAACACGTGAATCCTTTCTCTATCACTTTCCCTCCCAACTTCAAGAAATCCCCCCCCCCCCTTTTTTTGGAAGTCCCCTCTGTTGCGAGCTGTAAAAATTTGGAAAATAGTAAGATCACTCACCGGCGGTATGGTTTTCTTACCCAAAGAAGAAAAACATCGCAGACCTGGAGCCAAGTCGTGAGGATCTAACCTAAAACCGTCATCGCTATCTCGAGGCCGGACAAATAATCCATAGGTCTCGCGAGGAAAATACGGTCCCACGGCGTCGAGGTTCCTGGCTTTCACGAGTTAACCATCGTCGATTCCTCAACAACTTATCCAAACGACGGAAAATATCCTTAGAGTCCCATCGAAGCACAGCGTTGACACTCGTGCTCAACGTCAACAACGAATTTTGAACACACTTCAAGTCCGCGCGCAAGTTCGAGCCAACGACACGGCGGCGCACTAGATCAGACGAACGAGCAACAGCGCCCTTTTCGCTTACTACGAGTCGAACGCCAAACTCGAAACAGAGACCCCTTCTCCTCTCCCCCACTCCCCTTACCAACGATCGAGTCCACATTCGAAATAGCGAGGCACGTGATTGGGCAGCGAGTTCGCGCGTGCGAGGAGAATTTCCCCCACCATGGCGACACCCGCAAGGAAAGCGCGAGAGGGCGAATCTCGGACACTCTCCATCACGACTCGGCGTGCGTACCGTAGCTCCTAGAATCATTGGCCACAAAATTTGGAAAATCGAGCGGAAACATTGCGAAATCCGACCCGGCGAGGCTAAGGACCTGTGGCGAATTATCGGACGATCTTTCCAAGTAAAAATTCGAGCAACAACGATTAGAAGTAAGTCGTTTTTCTTTCCTTGTATTCGCGACGCCGAAAAAAAAGCTCTCGTTGGGTATAGCGGCCATTATACATTGCCCGTCGCGTGACCCTGAACAATTTTTGATTCGTGTTATTTCGATATTTGAGCCCTTCTGGCCCTGTATTGCGGTTCCCGTTTATTGTTAATTAAGTACCGCGACTAATTAATTGCGCGACGAGTGCTGTGGTGATAGAATAAGAGCAAAAATTTAGTGATTAAAAGAAACGTTATTTTCCCCCTCCCCTTTCGTATTGTAGTCTAGTGCCGTCATCCGGCCACGCGCGGGCCGAGAGGAACGAAATCTTCTCGCGTATTTTCTTTATTATTATTAGTTGGATTTGTTTCCCCTTTGCGTCGCCATTACGGCGTTTAACGTTAATTTAATTATTAGTACCTGCCATATTAAATGCTTATAAATTTTTCTTTTTTCTCTCTTGCGCAAAACCATATTTTTGGCGCCGATTAGGCCTTATTGTATTTTCTTTGTTACGCCATTGTTTGTCGGCAAGTAGTCACGTACACGACCACACGACCAAATAATATTTTCGTTCGATTTATTATTTCTTTTTGGTCTTGTCGTTGTTACGCGAGGAGTATTTAGCTTGCGCAAATTATAAAATAAATGAAGTCCTTATTTTGTTTTCTTATATATTATTTTCGCTCTCCTCCGTCGAACCAACCGTTCAAAAGTTCACGGGTATAAAAATAAGACGCCTGAGCTATCAGGGACCCTCTGTCCTTGAGATATTATTTTTTTTAAATCTATTTATTCATGCTCCGAGCTAGGCCCAATTAGTTAAAATTATTATTCCCCTTTTTTATGTTTGCGACCCCTTAGACCTAAGTTCCATAATTTGTGATAAAAAGGAGAATAAGAATTATTTCTTTTGTTAATTTTCTTTTATGTTAAAAATTAATTGGCGCCCAATTAATTAAATTATTGTTTCTGTTTCTTGTGCCATAAATAAATCATTTTTGTTATCTTGATTCTCAGTTTCTCAGTTTCGAATAGAAGCGCTTGACGTATTCGAATGAAACTAACGCTTAAATGTCTCTATTCATGAGTCATCGAAAATGCAATCTAGGCTTTTTAGTGGAAAGGGTGTTTAAGGGGTTAACAACCCCTAATTTGAAAATTTTATTTTGTACCGTAAAAACTATTGTTCCGATTCGAACGGAACCAACCGCATTTTATAGAGGTCGAAGAACTAGTCGATACGTGTTTTGAGGTTTTTACGAAATATTCGCTTTAAGGGGGGCAAACCACCCCTTTCGTTGCAATACCTTAAATTAATATTTAAAGAATTTGTTTCTCAATTATATTATTGTACGGTAGCACAGCCACGTATATAATTTATTGAAATGTCTTCTCCCGTATCGATAAATAATTCCTGCATAGGTCCATTGTGAGTTACGATTTATTTATTATGAAGGAAATAAAACATAGGTTGAACTGTGATGAACCATAGAACGTAGAATTTAATACATTTGAAGGAAATCCCTACCGCCAAGCCCCTTTTAGCAAGATGTAAAAAATTTTATTTCAATATAAAAAATAGTATAATATGTACGTATGCATACGTATATTAAATTATGGTACACACTTTAATGCTACGCTTTGTAAATTTATATTAAATGATACATACGAGTACGTCTGGATAGCATTATCTCGGTTTCGGAGCCCAGCACCGATTACTAAACTCCATGGTGTACCTCATTTTCGTTATCACCTTGTCTTATCGTCTTGTTTTCTTGATAATCTCTCTCGTTGTTTTTCCCACTTATCTCCCCGAGTCCATTGATTTCTCAAATCATTTACTCCAGTGAGAGTAAACATGTCACTATTATTCGAAAAATAGATTTGTGTGTAGTTATAGTTATGCGTAGGTGGTGGTTATGAGTAGTTATGGTACTTAAAGATAGGACGTAACTTCTCCATATCTTAAGCTACGTGCCTATATTTTCGTATTTCTTAAAGCAATTTTTGAAGACAAATATCAGTTTGTCACGGGATAAAAGAGAAAAATGCACTGTTATTGTACACGTAGTATAAAATGATTGTGAATCCATTAAATGTTATACGACTTTTGTTGATCACGTTTGAAGCGATGAACATTGCTGAAAGCCCGATTAATAATGAAGAACGCAAATTGAAAAATAATATTGAAAAAATTTTACTGCATAGTATGCAAGATTTTTATGGGGTGGAATATATTGAAGAAAATACTTTAGATTTCAAGAGCCCTATAAAGAGTGTGAGGCGAATCCTATAGAAGATAATGTGATGGAATGGAGTCCTGGAACACCATCCGATACATGTTCGAACGATGAAGAAGATTTGAGCTATGATTATAAAAGAAGAGCAGTCGAATTTTGGAGGAGCAGAAAGAAAAAGAACTTGAGCGTAGAAAGTGTCAAACACCGATTCAAAAAATTAAAATCTAAAAGTCAATTAAAACGTTGGGCTCATCAATTCAATAAAGGTGGGACAAACATGGAAAAACTAGCTCGCATTTCTCAATTGACGTTGGATAATCTGAAAAATGTTGTTGACGCCGGTTTAATTGTTCATGATGTGGATCTTCGAAGGTGGACCCTACAGGCACAGAAAGAGATGGGATTTAAAGACGTACGGTTTAAGGCTTCCGATTGGTGGTTGTGGAAATTTAAGAAAGCTCACCGTATAACATCTCGAAAAATTAATAAATTCGTAACCCGAAAAACTGTAGAAGAAGGAGCAGATTTGAAAAGAGATGCAGATAATTTTGTTAATAAAATTAAACCTTTTATTGAACAATATGGCTTACAAAACATATACAATTCAGACCAAAGTGGGTTTCAATTAGAAATACATTCAGGACGAACATTGCAGTAGAAGGCTCAAAACAGGTCGAGTGCCTTGTGCAGTCAGTGTCTTCGACAACTCACAGCTACACTATACAGCCCACAATATCTGCAGAGGGAAAATTACTACCTGGCCAAAAATCCCCTCCCCGGGGAAAAAACCTTGGACAAGTACATTTGTTGACCCCTGTTTCCATTTGTTTTCACAGAAAAAAACTATCCAAAAAAGTACAAAATTTTTAAAAAATTGGCACGATTGAGATAGGAAAAAGAAGGTTGTTTCTATAAAATAACTATACTCCAAATGACAAATAGAAATGAAAAACTTCACATATTTTATCGAGATCCCAAGAAAAAAAGGAACAATGCCCATCGTGAATGTCTGGTAACAAATAGAGTCTACAAGTAAATGATCAATTTGCGCATAAAAAAAATAATTACTTTACAAAAACAGAAATGGAAAAGCCAATGATTTCTATAGTTTCATAATAAATAGTTCATAAATAAATAGTTCAGCACTAAAATTGATAATATCAATAATTGGACAAGTATTTTATTGTCGCTTGAGGATGGAGTATTTAAAAAAAAGCAAAAATTAGTTGATTATTGAAAAAAGTCACCAATGTACAAAAATAAAAATCGGTCAAAAGAACAGAATCCAGAAAAAAAAATCGGGATGAAAAAAAACTTGAAGAAAAAAATTTCAAACGAAAAAAATTAAATTGAAAAACAAATTTCGGCCGAAGTACTTGGCGAGTTTATAACACATACAACATTACGTGAAATACATTACATGATCCAAGCTAAGCAATAAAACTCGCCAAGTACTTCGGCCGAAATTTTTTTTTCAATCTAATTTTTTTCGTTTGAAATTTTTTTCTTCAAGTTTTTTTTCATCCCGATTTTTTTTTCTGGACTCTGTTCTTTTGACCGATTTTTATTTTTGTACATTGGTGACTTTTTTCAATAACCAACTAATTTTTGCTTTTTTTTAAATACTCCATCCTCAAGCGACAATAAAATACTTGTCCTATTATTGATATTATAAATTTTAGTGCTGAACGTAAATCATTGGCTTTTCCATTTCTGTTTTTGTAAAGTAATTATTTTTTTTATGCGCAAATTGATCATTTACTTGTAGACTCTATTTTTTACCAGACATTCACGATGAGCATTGTTCCTTTTTTTCTTGGGATCTCGATAGAATATGTGAAGTTTTTCATTTCTATTTGTCATTTGGAGTATAGTTATTTTATAGAAACAATCTTCTTTTTCCTATCTCAATCTTGCCAATTTTTTAAAAATTTTGTACTTTTTTGGGTAGTTTTTTCTGTGAAAATAAATGTAAACAGGGGTCAACAAATGTACTTGTCCAAGGTTTTTTCCCCGGGGTGGGGATTTTTGGCCAGGATATAATTTCTTTTTTTCTGAACAGCTCTGAATCCTAGAATTTTTACATGATAATAGATAATCCTTGAATATTTACGCTGACATAACCAGTAAAACCCTAGCTCAATATCAAATATGCAATGCGATGCTATAAAGAAAAAGCGAACGAACTTAGAACAGCTTGCACAAACAAAACGCAGAAATTCAGTTCAGTTAACACCTCGCGTTTCCTGCAGTATATTGAGAAATTCGATACATATATTTGGTGCGTCTCAGCAATGTGCATTTCACTAATATGAGAAAAACATGAGCGAAAGGCCAAAAATGAAACCGTATAGAAATATTTGTGGAACACTTTTTTTAACAAATCATATCACAATGCACACTAAAAACTTGAATGAATATTGATTTTTTACATTGTTTTCTCATGCTTTTATTTCCACTTATATCTTTAGCACAAGCCTGACCGAGCGATGCCATTACACTATTGCTGAATTTCTGATCCTTCGACTTGTTGTGAAATATGATAACAGATGATCCTTGAATATTTATGCTGACATAATCAGTAAAACCCCAGCTCAATATAAAATATGTAGTGCGATTCCAAAAAGAAAGAGCGAAGGAACTTAGCACAGCTCGCAGTAACGAAGCGGTGATCCTTGTATGCAAAGGAAATAAGGCATCTCTTGTTTCCGCAAGGAATAGCAAATGCTTCATTGCTTTAAGTTTCACCAGTTTTTTAGATCAAATTGTCGAAGCAGAGAATCTCAGCCCAATTCACAGCTCGCAGCGCCTTTAGTATATTGGTAAATTTCTTGGAACCGAAAAGAAAAATCGAAAGAACTGAACACCACCTGCAGAATATTGTAAATTTTATGTTTATTTGTAGACCGCACCTGAAAAGTATTGAAAATCATGATTTCACGACAAAAGTTATTTGTCAAATTTTTATAATTAAAGTATTTCATCAATAATTAATATTTTCACAGGTTTTTATCTATGAGCACATGATACATCTTGTCACAACTATTTTGATACACTCACTTTTGGAAAAAAAACACAGTCTTTTGATCTGTAAGAAAAATTTAAGTGACATGATTAAAAAAAAAATCGTTGCGTTCTAGACTGAAACTTCAGCATCATTATTTGCGAGTTCACACATTTTCAGAACGTATAACACTGATTTTTCAGGTTATGTTCGTTGTATTTTCTAGCACTTATTCCGGCCACACTAATTAACGGTTTTATTCGGATTATTTTATACGGAAAAATAAAAATGATAACCTCAACGAGTGGTGAGGTTTGTTTTTATTTGGCTTTTCTGGAATCCGAAACAAAAATGATTTCACCAGCGGGTGCGAGATTATCTTTTTTCATTTCGCTGATGATTAATTCCGAGATATTAAAAAATATTATTATCACATTTCGCAATATTTATATATAACCGTTTTTTCGCAATATTTATATATTTAAACTATTTATGAATCACGATTTTTCACAATCTAAAAAACGAGCGATTTACACGACTCGCACTTTACACTGTCAAAAGTAAAAACTACCGTCACACTGGTTAAACATTCAAACTTTCCGTGGTATGGGTGCAGAGGAATGTAGTCATAGGGATACGTTTAAAAACATCACTCGTGTGCACACTGGTTTACCGGTTTGGGAACACAGGGAAATGGCCACACTCGTGACCAATCAGAATCTCGATAGGCACGCTGAGGCCTTTCATTGTGACATATACAGACACGTCAAATTCTTCGATGTGTTGGAATTTTTGCATAATTTTGAGCCTGTGCAAAGTTTTTTCTCACAAGGAAAGGTACTTTGGTGTCCCCCTCCGATTTTGATAATTTTTATATATGTTATAGTCCATCGAAAATTAAGAGACACGTAATTTTTTTTATCGGCTTAAAGTTATTTTTAAGGGGTGAAATCGACCCCCAAAGTTGAGCATGTTTTGCATCTGGTAGAGTGTTTCATATAGAAGCACTTAACCGATCGTAACGAAACCAATTGCAAAACGTTTTTCACGTCAAATAACCTGTATATAATGTTCAACTTCTTATGCACCCCTATTACATGGGGATGATTCACCCCCGAATATCCAGAATTCTTTTGTATAAAAAAAACTTGCAATCCGATTTCAATAAAACAAACGCCATTTTGCAGAGCAAAAAAAATAAAATTGACGTATTTTTGGGTTTTTCTCAGATTAAAAAAATTAAGGGGGTAAAACACCCTTAAAATGTCAAATTTCATTTTGAGCACTGTCCCCTTCCGATTTCAATATTTTTTTTATAAAATGTAGCTTATCGAAAAATAAGACCACCTATTATTTTTATTGGCTCAAAATTATTTTTAAGGCGTGAAATCAACCCCCAAAGTTGGGCATGTTTTGCATCTGGTAGAGTGTTTCATATAGAAGCACTCAACCGATCGTAACGAAACCAATTGCAAAACGTTTTTCACGTCAAATAACCTGTATATAATGTTCAACTTCTTATGCACCCTTACTTACTGCAGGGGGGTGAACCACCCCCTGACATTCATAATTTTTTGTATAAAAGAAAAATTGTCATTCGATTTCAATGGAAAAACCAACATTTTGAAAAGCAAAAAAAAATTATAGTGAATGTGTCTAGATTTTTCCAATAAAAAAAATTAAGCGGGTAAAACACCCCTAAAATCTCAAATTTCATTTTACGCACTTAAATGATAAAATTCAATTCAATTGGTCTCATTATCATTGCGTATCGACTTATATGCTAAATAATATTTATTTCGCATGTACATCGGCTTTTTAATTATATGAAAAATTGAGTACTCCTACATCTTCGGTGGTCGTGAGCTTCACGATTTTTTATTTTTGTATACACATGGTCTGTACACAAATATATATATATAGGTTATACATAGGCGCTAAAATCTTTCATGTAGTAAAAATAGATTCCAATTCAAATTTTCGTTTCAATTATCATTCCTGAACTTAATGATTATATTTTGAACAGTAATGATGTTCTTCGAAGAAATGTTTGAAACAAAGTGACTTTTTACACCATGAACATCTTACTACAGCCACATTTGTGCAGCCTTCAATTTCACATTGTGTTTGAGATGACATACCAAAAGCGAATTCAACGGGATTTTCGAAATGCTCAGGTCGTTCTTCTATGTACCCACTTTTGAACCAGGCATATCGAAATAAATTTTCGTACCTCGGAGATGATAATTGATTATGTACTAGAGATTGCAGCTTGATTATATTATTTCGTAAATGTAGACTTAAATCATAATCAAGTAACATGACACTGTCTGAAAAATGTCTGACATAATTTTTCCAAATTCTAAATCCGAAGACATCAAGTGGCTGGATATTCCCTGTTGTTCCTTTCGGTATGATCATTGTAACAATTTCTTTGTTATGTGGTGTAACTTCCGTGACAACACTAGGGCAATGTCCACTCCATGAGTCTATTAAAAGCACACTTTTCTCACCGACATTTGGGAAGAACACTTCTTGAAGCCATACTTTGAAATGTTCTATAAATCAATATGTAAAAATTAATAGCACATCTATTTTTTATATTTGAATATTACATACCAACGTACCTGATGTAGCCTTGCCAGATTTTGAAACACTTATAAAAACATTGGGAGGTCGAAAAATGGTTCGTTCTACGATTGGCCCCAACCGCCCGGATGGCTCTTTTAAAATTATCAGAAGAGGTGACAACAATTTTCCTGCTGCTGATATTGTCGGCTGGATGGTGTAGCTATGGGTTGTCGCTGAAACGGATTGTACAAGGCATTCTACTTGTTTTGTACCTTCTTCTGTTAACGTTCGCCCTGAATGGACTTCTAATTGGAAACCACTTTGATCAGAATTATAAATATTTTCCAAGCCATATTCCTCAATTTTCAATTGAACTGCGGAGACAAATTTATTAGCATCGTTTTGTAATATGTCCTTTGATTCGAGAGTCTTTCTTGTCACGAATTTATTTATTTTTCTACTTGTTATTCGATGAACTTTTTTAAACTTTTTTATCCATGTTGGCGAAGCCCTGAAACGCAAATTCTCATGCCCAATCAATTTTTGGGCTTGTAATGCCCATCTCCGAAGATCGATATCGTGTACAATGAGACCTGCTTCTATGGCGCTTTTTAAATTATCGATTGTATATTCAGAAATGCGCGACAATTTTTCCTTGTAAGTTCCGCCTTTATTAATTTGTTGAGCCCAGCGCCTTAATTGGCGCACAGATTTAACGAGTTTAAATCGGTTTTGGACTGTTTCTATTTTCCTATTTTGTTTCGTTTTTGCACTTCTCCAGTACTCAACAGCTCTTTGTTTGTAGTCGTAGCTCAAATCTTCTTCATCGTCAGTACACGTTTCAGGGCTTAATGGAGATTCTCCAAGACCCCATTCGATGTCATTATCTTCGACAGGTTCTACTATGACATCTCTAAACGGTTCTTGAAAATCTAATGTCGTATCTTCGACGATTTCTAACTGATTGAACTCTGCCATAGAGGCCTTCAGAATTTCCGCGAAACTCTCTTTCAATTCCACTTCATTATTGTTAACAGGACTGTCAGGAATGTTCATTACCTCGAATGTAAGAAACAACAGTCTTATTACGTTCATTGGATTGATGGACATGTTAATAACAATACGGTATTCACGATAGCGGACACGATAATGACTGATCAACAGTCGAACAGCAACTTAACTTCTGGAATAATATAAAGTCAGTTTTACCTTTTTCATCTTGAGTGGGCGGTTTGATCTGACATCACCACGAAAACAGCATTTTTATTTGGTTTTCGGATATACCTCAAACATTAGCCTGAGCGAACTGGCTTTTTCAAGAATACTTGGGGTCGAGCCACTATAGCGGTTCTTGATATGAATAAGAATATGGCAAGGCATGAGCCAGCTTTGTTTACATTCTGGGCGGTGAATTGCTGATGCGACTCTTTTGATATTTGAGTTTTTTTTTTATTTTCGTAAATCGTTCAAAATAGAAACTTATATAAATAGAACGGATACCAACACTTCTTTATAAACGTGAAGCATGTCAGAAGGGCAGCGGATGTACATGCGAAATAAATATTATTTAGCATATAAGTCGATACGCAATGATAATGAGACCAATTGAATTGAATTTTATCATTTAAGTGCGCAAAATGACATTTGAGATTTTAGGGGTGTTTTACCCCCTTAATTTTTTTTATTCGAAAAATCTAGACACATTCACTATAATTTTTTTTTGCTTTTCAAAATGTTGGTTTTTCCATTGAAATCGAATGACAATTTTTCTTTTATACAAAAAATTATGAATGTCAGGGGGTGGTTCAGCCCCCTGCAGTAAGTAAGGGTGCATAAGAAGTTGAACATTATATACAGGTTATTTGACGTGAAAAACGTTTTGCAATTGGTTTCGTTACGATCGGTTGAGTGCTTCTATATGAAACACTCTACCAGATGCAAAACATGCCCAACTTTGGGGGTTGATTTCACGCCTTAAAAATAATTTTGAGCCAATAAAAATAATAGGTGGTCTTATTTTTCGATAAGCTACATTTTATAAAAAAAATATTGAAATCGGAAGGGGACAGTGCTCAAAATGAAATTTGACATTTTAAGGGTGTTTTACCCCCTTAATTTTTTTAATCTGAGAAAAACCCAAAAATACGTCAATTTTATTTTTTTTGCTCTGCAAAATGGCGTTTGTTTTATTGAAATCGGATTGCAAGTTTTTTTTATACAAAAGAATTCTGGATATTCGGGGGTGAATCATCCCCATGTAATAGGGGTGCATAAGAAGTTGAACATTATATACAGGTTATTTGACGTGAAAAACGTTTTGCAATTGGTTTCGTTACGATCGGTTAAGTGCTTCTATATGAAACACTCTACCAGATGCAAAACATGCTCAACTTTGGGGGTCGATTTCACCCCTTAAAAATAACTTTAAGCCGATAAAAAAAATTACGTGTCTCTTAATTTTCGATGGACTATAACATATATAAAAATTATCAAAATCGGAGGGGGACACCAAAGTACCTTTCCTTGTCAGCAAATACGGCATCAATCGTGCTGATTTAAAGCTCAATCGAAAGATTTTTTCTTAGTTAGTCTCCAGTTCAATTTTCAAATCATCATATGCCTCCTGAGCTTCGTAATTAAACATAATGACTTTCAGTTTTTACCCCCACCACGGCGAATCGTTTTATTCAGAGATAATATATTCTGGCGAGCCTCGGTCCAGCAGACGACAGAGCTGTCAAATGTACTTGTCCCGAAACTCTACCGAGTCTCTTGATCGCCACTTTTCATTGTTTTGAAAGAACCTACCGGAAAATTTGGACCAATTGTGGAGACAACCATATTTAAACCGAGTAATTTCTTTTTGACTGCTTCCAAGTCGGGAAAACTTACGTCAGTTATTTGTATACCCTACGTTCTTTTGTATTTTCAGCTATAAGAAAAAAAGCTGAATTTAAAACCTGTTAATCCTACATATGCAAAGAAAAACTAAAGTCAAAACAATGTGGCTGTATAATGTGGCTGGAAAAGGTTTTTTCCCCTAACATCGGTTCAAAAAGCGTACTTTTAGTAGATTCACGGAGTGGACATTGCACAGAAGTGGTCAAGCAAGCTACACCCCGTGGAAAAAGCATCAAAACAACGATCATACCAAAAGGTACAACCGGAAGGATTCAACCACTTGATGTTTATGGATTCAAAATATGGAAATATTATGTTCGACATTTTTCAGATGCTGGTTTGTTATTTGATTATGATCTCAATCTACATTTAAGAAATAACATAATCAAATTGCAATCTTTAACTTATAATCAGTTATCTTCGCCAAGGTATCAAAATTTGTTTCGATATGCATGGTACAAAAGTGGTTACACAAGTGATAAACCTCAAGAATTTGTTAACCCCGTCGAATTTGCTTTCGGACAATCATCAAGACCTCAATGTGATGTTGGAGGTTATGAGAAAGTAGCAATAATAAGATGTTCACGGTGTAAGAAATCACTTTGCTTGTAACACTTTTTCGATGAATACCATTACTGCACGACCTATAAAAACCGATTATAACCTGAAAACTATATTCACGTTTTATGATGTTGGTTTAATATGTACACTAATATCAGAAATACACAGCAATTGAATAAATATATGAGGTATTCCACGTCAAACCGGCGGACTTTTTCCCTGACCCTCGCCGACTTAGGTAATTATTTTTTATATGATTATATAAAAAATCATATAAAATCAGGGTGTCTAAAAGACACCCTGAAATTTTTTCAGATTTTTCTAAACAGCCATTTTTGAAAAAAAATCCCAAAAAAGCCCCTTTTTAAAAATCTGAAAAAATTCCTAAAAATCGGTGATTATATGCCAAACATTTTAAGCTACCGCCCGTAGTGGAAGTACGATTTTTTCTGTGTGTTAATAGGCTAATAACGTTGAAAAATTCCAAAAATTTCGAAAAACACTTACTTCGGCCCAATAGTTGAATATTTTAGTGCCTAAAACTAATTTTTGTCACAATTTTCGAACAATCAAATCAAAATTAGATCACCAATCCCGTAGGATCCTCAAGAACAATTGATTTTTTTTCAAGATTTACTCAAATATAATTGATAAGTTTTGTCTATTTGATAAAATTGAATAAAACTATTAAATGAATATCTTAACTTTTTGCCTGGCTCAATTTTTTTTGTCTTGTACTGGTCTAAAATATCCCAAAAAATTTTTTGGGTACGAAAATATTCAACTATTGGCCCGAAATGAGTGGTTCTTGATTTTTTGAGAATTTTTTCAACTTTAATAGCTCATAAAAATACAGAAAAAATCGTACTTCCACTACGGGCGGTAGCTTAAAATGTTTGGCATATAATCACCGATTTTTAGGAATTTTTTCAGATTTTTAAAAAGGGGCTTTTTTTGGATTTTTTTTTTTTTAAATGGCTGTTCAGAAAAATCTGAAAAAATTTCAGGGTGTCTTTTAGACTTCATATAATCATATAAAAGATAATTACCCAAGTCGGCGAGGGTCAGGGAAAAAGTCCGCCGGTTTGACGTAGAATACCTCATATGCAAAGAACCCAGTAGTTCTAGTAAATAATTATGGAGCATGAGACCGAACGAATATCCTGTAATGCAGACTAAAATATTGTATTCATGAAAGTTGACGAATAATAATAATCGGAATAGGTAAAACCTAAAAAATACTTGTTGAGTAAAGCGGAAGGAAGAGTTGATCATCATAAGCAAATAATTAAGCGTAAAAATGAACTCCTGAATGAGTTAACTATATATTTCCCAAATTTTTGTATTGCCTTCCAGTTGAATTATATTTTTTATTGCTTATGGAATAACTTCGAGGAGAGGCATTTGTCCCGAAGAATTCCAACACTCGAAATCACTGTAAGTTTATCGTTTCTCACCATGGGCCTATGTAGGAATTATCGACACAGGGATGATCTCACCTAGAAACAAGATCAAAGGTAAACTTATTTTCGTGTTTGAAGACATTTCAATAAATTATATAGGTGGTTGTGCTGCCGTACAATAATATAATTGAGTACAAATTTTTTTGAAATATTAATATAAGATATTGCAACGAAAGGGGTAGTCTACCCCCTTAAAGCGAATTTTTCGTAAAAACCCCAAAACACGTATCGACTAGTTCTTCGACCTCTACAAAATGCAGTTGGTTTCGTTCGAATCGGAACAATATTTTTTATTGTACAAAATAAAATTATTAAATTAGGGGTTGTTCACCCCTTAAACACCCTTTCCCCTAAAAAGCTTAGATTGCGTTTTCGATGATATATCAATAGAAACATTTCAGTATTGGTTTGATTCGACTACGTCAAGCGCTTCTGTTCGAAACTGAGAAACCACCCCATTTGGTGCCTATCCTTGGAGGGGTTTTCACCCCTTTAAACCGTTTTTGGGCCGATAAAAAAAAATACGTGTCTCTTAGTTTTCAATGTGCTACAACATATATAAATCAGATCAATATCGAAGGGGTCGACCTACCTAGGGCTCCTTGTAAGCGATACCTATCCTGATTTTGTGAAAAATTCATTGGAATTAGTGGTGATGGAAATTATCACGATATTTCGGGATGAAATTTCGGAGTTGGTGTCAACCTCGTCAGAAAACTCCCATTGATTCACTAAGCACTTAACTTTTTTCTTTTAAACATAATGCTAATCTGTATTAATAACAATCATACATACATATTATTCCTAAAAAAGTATAAAAAAGCAATTGATGGGTAAATTTAATAAAAATAAGAATGAAGCGTCCAAAGCATTGCAGCATCACCTACCTTGAATTCATAAAAACTGCAAATTCAGCAAGAAAAATGAGTGTGCGTGTAGTGGTCCACGACTGAAATGAAGACGAAGCACAGCTCATTAATCACCGACGACTCGAACTGAGAACGCAGTCGCGACTTCACCTTCAACTTTTTTCAACCTTTAAAATAAAATGCGTGAGTGATAAAAAAATTTAATTCTGTGATCGTAATACAAGAGTGCTTGTGTCCCCGTGATAAATTTTTTTTTGTTCTTCGAGCTTTCAGCTACGATGATTATGAATCGCCTTTAGACCGCGATCCATTCTCTACAATTCTAATGGAGGTGAAGAATGGAAAACGTCACGTAAAATATGTATACGACCGCGTGACTGCGGAGGCAGCTGAAGCCGAGGAGGAAGCTACTCGCAGAGGCATGCGTGAGCATGCTGAAGCCGGAGCGAAGCGTCTTCGAGAGAAGAGAGGCTGCAGCCGCTGCTGCTACCCCCGAAACCATAGAGAGTTCGCCAACACCAAAAGTGTGAGTATAAAAAAATTGAGCCATCAAAAACTATGTATATTGTAATGGTACGCTTTTATGCACACGCCGCTACGCGTGAATTCGATCTTCTTAATAGTAAGGAGCAGGTATGAAAGAAAGCGAGAAAAGACAGGGATTCGATTTTAACAAATAGCAATATAATTTATCAATGAAAACGCAAAGATGATTTCTGTTGTACAGCAATTTTGTTCAAATAAAGTAAATTTTTATTCTTTTCGCGAATTTTGTCTATTATTTATTTAGCGTATTCGTTTATTATTTTATTCGCATGGATTCTCTTCTTTTCATGGAAACAATGATATTTTTTTTTCTTTTTAATTTATAATTTTATCAATTATTATCGGCTTGGTGTCTTTCTTTACAATAAGATGAGAAAATAATCTATTTATCGCTCAAAAATAAAAATAATGATAAATTTCTCTGACTAGAATTTGTAATGACTCGATATAATAATAATAATAACACCGGCACACAAAAAAAAAGTGGTCAGTACTTTTGACTAGACCCATATAATTCTATGTATTTTGACGCGCTGAAGCAGAATTTGAGGCCAGTTCAGTGCCTACAACCACCAATTTTGAGTAAATTGCAAAAACTGCTAAAAATGTCAAATAATCGCATTTTTGGGTATTCGAACATCTTTCTTGACCTATATAATGCATGATTTTCATGTAATTTGATGCGCTGAATCAGAATTCGGGGCCAGTTCAGCGCCTACACCCACCAATTTTGAGTAAATTGCGAAAAACTGCTAAAAATCTCAAATAATCGCATTTTTGGGTATTCAAACATCTTTTTTGACCTATATAATGCATGATCTTCATGTAATTTGATGCGCTGAATCAGAATTCTGGTCCAGTTCAGCGCCTACACCCACCAATTTTGAGTAAATTGGGAAAAACTGCTAAAATCGTAAAATAATCGCATTTCTGAGTATTAAAATTTTTTTTTTACCTATATCATGCATGATTTTTATGTAATTTGATGCGGTGAATCTAAATGCAGGGCTATTTTAGCTTATACACTTTCAAAATATTGAGTAAGTCTAAAAATCGCATTTTTGAGTATTAAACATTTTTTTTTTACCTTTATCATGCATGATTTTTATGTAATTTGATGTGTTCAATTCGTATATATTTTCATTATGTTTTGTGGATGCTGGAAGAGATGCAAAAGTGATGCAGAAAATATGAGAAAAGAACTTTATAGACATCACACCGTTCTTTTTGTATAACGAACTCTTTTTAACTCCCGACTGCCCGCAGGGCAAAAAGACGGGAGTTATGCGTTTCACTGCGATCAGCTGATTGGGGCTATTTCTTTGTCACCACTTTTCTCCGAAACGGTGACAACTGTCTTGACCAATTTTCGCATGTACTTTACATGTGTGACAGACAGTGTTCTTAGACATAGTTTGTTCAATTCTATTGCAAACTCGCTGAAATAATTAAGCATTATTAATATTCACATTCAAACGCATTTTGCCATATCGAAAGGGGACCCTTATTCGACTATCGCCAAATTCACACCCTTGTGCGTTGCTAATTTCAATCCGAACCGGCGCGCCTCTGTCTATACAGTTCGTCTATATACATGTATATTAAGAGACTCGGTAGAGTCTCGGGACAAGTACATTGACAGTTCTGTCGTCCGCTGGCCCGAGGCTAGCCGAGACTATATTATCTCTGAATAAAACGATTCGCGGTGGTGGGGGTAAAATTGGCATGTCATTTTGTTCATTTAGGAAGCTCAGGAGTCATTTGATGGTTTGAAAATTTAACTGGGGACTAATTAAGAAATTCTCTTTCGATTGAGCTCAAAATCAGCATGATCGGTGGCGTAGTTGCTGAGAAAAAACTTTGCACAGGCTCAAGATTATGTAAAAAATACTAACACATCGAAGGATTCGACGTATCTGTATATGACACAATCAAAGGCGTTTTGATGCCCATCAAAACCCATTTACATGAAAGCCCGTCTCTGGCGACGAGAGCAACGAGCTGCGATTGGTCACAACTACTTTTGTCTCTCTTTTCTCGGTACCGACACAGCGGAAAGTTCTCTCTCTTTTCTCGGTACCGACACAGCGGAAAGTTTGAACGGAGTTTCGACATAACGAAGTGCGGGACGTGCGAGCAACGAATAAAACGATTCGCGGTGGTGGAGGTAAAAACTGAAATTCAATTTCTTTAATTACGAAGCTCAGGAGGCATATGATGATTTGAAAATTGAACTGGAGATTTATTACGAAACAATACTTCGATTGAGCCTTAAATCAGCACGATTGATGCCGTATTTGCTGAGAAAAAACTTTGCACAGGCTCAAGATTATGCTAACATCGAAGTATTGGCATGTCTGTATACGACAGAATGAAAGGCCTCTTGACGCCTTCCGAGCTTGTGATTGGCCATTCCGTTTCATCTTTCTCTACCTATACCACGCAAAGTCTGAACGGAGTTTTCGAAGTGAGAATAAGTGCTTATACGCGAGACGTGTTTGTGAATAAATTCGGGGAAAAAAAATATTTCGCCATCTGTGAATAAATAAATAGTTCGAAGTACCCAAACCGCGGAAAGTCTGAACGGAATATTCGAAGTGAGAAGTGCTTACGCGGGTCCTGTTGTGGATAAATTCGGGAAAAATATTATTTCGCGATCTATGAATAAATTTATTCACAGATCGCGAAATAATTTTGGATCGTACGCGTACGATCCAAAAATGATTTCTTTAATATAAATTCAATGACAGCAATTTAGAGTTTCATCAAATTCACGTATATTTTATTTTTTTCCCCCTTTTGATCGCGACTAATTAGAGTCTCGTGGCTTAAACAGTATTGAAAATATGAATGTTTTTTCACGAACATTTGTGAGGTTATAAATATCGTGGTTAGGTTCGATCGACTCTTGGTTACAGTAATAATAAGGAAGTGATGGCGTGAAAATAGTGAAGTGCTTTTAATCAACTTTCGAACAGTGCTGAAATGAATATGCATTTTTTAATTATTGTTAACCCTGCAGTTTTTATCTTCCACACGTAACTCTATGACGGAATTTCTCTTTCGCGATTAAATGTTCCTCGTATAAGATTTCTTGAGAAATCATTCTTTTCGATTCTTTGATAACTATGAAATGGTATACGTTGAACTGTTAATCATGATTGGTGTGAATCGATGTAAATTTGGAAAAGAAACTCTATAAAACTAATAATGAGTGTCAAAAAAATGTATATGGCAAAGTTTGTTATTATCATGCCGAGTTTTCAGCAATGTTTAATAAATATTTTTTTTAACTCTACACCGTTGACGATTTATTTTATTGGTCCCTTTCCTCTTTATTATAAAATGTTCCTCGCTTGCCATAATAAGATTTGTACATTATAAAATGTTCCTTGCATGATAATTGTTGATCCATTTCAAAAGATTTTCGACGTCGTTTTTCTATCCAAAATATGGTGTAGAATCATCTCGCGTTTGATGAATTAATAGTCAAATACACTGTCAACCTGTATCTGGATATATATGGATGCCTCTGGATGATAACCGTAGTAAGTAATGATATATCTTTATGTCAAAATGGCTCGTATAATATATCTTTATGTCAAAAGGCTATAGCGGTATATACTCCATATCCTATCAAAATTTCTATCTTTGGATTGCAATGAATGCCTATAGACTCTGGAAATTCTGTGAAGCGACAAATGTACCAAGTATTTCCACTTTTTGGCTCCGATTGTAGCATTATGAATTGGACATTTTGTTATGAAAATTCTTTGGTTGCTCATTTGTCAATGGGATCAAAAATATTGTCTTCGGAACACCATGAATATATGCAGAATTTCAGAATTTTGTTTGGCTCAATATGCTCTATATTTTTTCACATTCCCGCTATAGTTGTAGCATAATGAATTTTAAAAAACTGTTTCAGAAAGTCTTCCAATGTGTTTTTTCTGACATTATCAAAATTTATATCTTTGGATTGCAACGAATGCCTACAAACTTCGGAAATTGTGTGAAGCGACAAATGTACCAAATACTTCTACTTTTTGCCTCCGATTTTAGCATTATGAATTGAACTTTTGTTATGAAAATTCTTCGGTTGCTCATTTGTCGATGGAATCAAAATTATTGTCTTTGGAACGCCATGCATATATGCAAAATTTCAGAATTTTGTATGGCTCAATATGCGCTCTATTTTTTCACTTCACCAATTTAGTTGTAACATTATGAATTTTGAAAAATTGGTTCAGGAAGTCTTTCGATGTGCTTTTACTGATATGATCAAAATTTGTATAATTGAATTGCTATGGATACCTACAGCCTTTGAAAATTCTGTGAAGCGACAAATGTGCCAGGTATTTTCCCTTTTGCTCATTTGTCGATGGGTTAAGAATTACTGGCTTCAGAATGCCATGCATACTGCAAAATTTCAGAATTTTGTTGGGCCCAATGCGCGCTACATTTTTTCAATTCCCTAATTTAGTTGTAGCATCATAAATTTTGAAAAATTGTTTTACGAAGTCTTCTGATGTGCTTTTACTGATATTATCAAAATTTGTATCATTGAATTGCAACAGATACGTACAGACTTTGAAATATCTGTGAAGTAACAAGTGTGCCCAATATTTCTACTTTTTTGCTGGAATAGTGGCATTATTAGGACTTGAAGATTTTATTATGAAAATTCTTCGCTTGCTTATTTTTGGATGGGATTAAAATTTGGCTTCGAAAAGTAATGGCTACATGCAAAGTTCATAAACTTTATTGAGCCCAATGTGTGGTATGCTTGAGTTGTGGCATGATTAATTCAAAAAATTGTCAGAAAGTCTTTGGTTCCTTTTTTCTGGAAGTATAAAAATTTGTTTCATTGGAACGCACTGTATACTTACAAACTTTGGAAATTTCCTGGAGCAACATGTGTGCTCAGTATTTCTACTTTTTGGCTCCTATTGTGGCATAACGGAGTGAAAAATATTTTCAAAAAGTTTTGCTCTACGGATGCTCTGGTTGTGATGGTACGAAAATTCGCACGAAGATAATGCAACTGGTACAACTCAACTCGATCCATTTTCTTGGGCATATTACTGATCTAAGTTTGCCCGCTTTGTTGAATTTATTGTTTTAAAATATCCATAACATACTTTCTGAACTTTTCAAAATTCAAAGATAACATTAAAATATCTGTAAGTTCTAGTTTTGAGGCTTTCACGGCCATTATTGGTAGAAATATCAAAATTTGTAGCATGGGAATGTAGCCGATACCTACAAACTTTTAACATTTTGTGAAGTGACATGTGCACCAAGTATTTCCACTTTCTGTCTCTGATTGTGCATTATGAATTGAAAAATTTATTACAAAAAGTCTTCGGTTGTTCATTTTTGGGATTAAAATTTCTGTTCATGGAACGCAATAGATACATCCAAATTTTCTGAACTTTGTTGGGCTTAAAGTGCACTATGTTTTTTCACTTTTCCACTTTAGTTATAGCATAATAAATTTAAAAACTTGTTTCAGAAAGTCTTCGGGTGCTCTTCTTCTGATAGTATCAAAATTTGTATCATTGGAATGTAGCCGATATCTACAAATTTTGACCTTTTTGTGAAGAGGAGACATGTGTGCTAAGTATTTCCACTTTTTAGCTCTGATTATAGCATAATAAATTGAAAAAGTTTTATTCTAAACGCTTTCCTCTACAGTCGCTTTGGTTTGTTCAATATATTATTCTGGAGTTCCCATAATATACTATTTGAACTTTTCTATATTCAATGAGAATATTGAAATAGTTGTAACTTTTTATTTCCATGGTAGTAACTTCATCAATGGTATTGAAAAATAATCATGATTCCACCTTGTTAATAAAAATAAGAATGAAAAAATGCGTGAACTTTTTTCACAATAGATTCGATATGTTTTCTGTAAACATACATGAAACGAGTTTTTTATTTTATCATTAATCAAAAATGAAAAATTTCGAAAAAAATCGCCCCATTTTTATCAACAAGCTGAAATAAGCGTAATATTTTTTACCGCAAATCTACAAATATAACAAGGAGATACTGCTATTTAATATGTTTCTTTGATGAACACAAATTCAAATAGCTACAAATTCTATGGAAAAGTTCTGACTCTTCTAATCTTGCTCTCAAAAGCTTTATAAATTTTTGTATCAGACTCCCAGTTCCCGACTTATTATAGCCTGATTCCAAAAAGGTAAATCGAAATGTCAAAAAAATTTGACTGGCTCGAGAATAAAAAAAATGCCAAATTGAAAATTCCAAAACACGTGCCCCTTTATTTCATGGGGAAAAAACTTGACTCGAAGTAGAAGGGGTCAGGGTTTGGAAATGAAAAAGCGATAATTTCCCAATATAACCTTTTTCTAATCTATATAAAGCGAGATGTTTGAAAAGAAAGAGAAAAAACGAATCATATCACGCATAAAAATCCCCCTTGCGGAAGAAACCTGGACAAGTACATTTGTTGACCGCCGTTCCCATATTTTTCCATGAATATACATACACTGCAAAAACCTGTTCTCGCATAAATCCCTGAGAAAATCAAACCCTATCAAAAAGTAAGAAAAGTGACCACTCTCAAAAAATGTATCAAATAAAATCAAATCACACAAAACAAAATGAGTTAATGCTCGCGAAAAGCTAAGGTTGGGTTTCGCAAAAAGTAATAAAATAAATTGAGCTATACTAAAATATATGTGGCCAAGTACGGGAGGCTTTATCGTGTGACATAAAATCTTCAAATAATGTTAAATGTTGATAGAGAAAAGAATGAAGTTCGAAAATGCAGTTGTTTTACCAACCAGAATGAAAGTAAAAACTCTGTATCAATAAGAGTCCGAAGCAAAAAAAAGATTGCAAATGAAAAAAAATTAGATGAAAAAGAATTTCGGCCGAAGTACTTGGCGAGGTTGTCACCATGACCGATACATTATGTAAATTAAGTGAAAAAACATTCGTCAAGTACTTCGGCCGAATTTTTTTCAATCTAATTTTTTTCTATGTTTTATAAAATAATTTGTAAGTCAAGGATGATGCATCATATTCTTCCGTCATTTCATCTTTGAAAGAATAATAATTCTGAGGCTCCTGACAGTAAAGTTAAATATAATTATCTATTTATAGCTTAGACCGAAATTGCTAATATCCTCGCTGCCTTTTCGCCCCTGAATGCCTTATTCTAATACACAACTCGAAAGCTAATGATAAAGTATTTAATTTTCTGAATTTTCGCCTTGGGGAAAAATTGGTATTTGAGGTCTCTTCTATAACACCTTCCTGCCAAGCTATAATCAAATAATAACCTATCAACGAATTACTAACAACTTGAAAATACTTCGAGTCTATAGTTAACTATTTTGAAAACACAACTTTTTTTCTTATCACCGGAACGAAACGCTCCTATATTTAAACAACCTCAATAACAAGGAATTTATGGTAGAAAATCTGTCTCATTTTTTTATGTCGAATTAGTAGTGTGAGCAATACTGATTCCTCACATTGAAATAAGTCGATGATGTAATGATGTAGACACGTTGTAAGTTTTTTTGTTATATACAGGCTCTATTGGAGTTTATATAAAGCGAAATATATGAAAATACTATAGAAAAAAGAAGTGATATCAAATAGCAAAAATCCCCTCCCGGGGAAAAAAACTTGGACAAGTACATTGGTGGTCCCTCGTTTCCCTGTGATATCACAAAAAGTCCAAAACCCCACTTAAATTTTTCTTTTTAATGTTTACTAATTTTATTCATATTCCGGAGGGAAACCAACCATATAGATCACGAAATAACCGGCCCAAAAACCAGACTTCACAATAATTGTTCCTTTAAATTTATTTCCACAGAACAAGACAAGAATCAAAACATTAAAAAATCAGAATTATCGAGATGAGGAAAACACCACTTATAATTGGTGTGTAAGAAGTATCAATAGTCTAGAAAAAAATGAAGAAAGATCGACATCTAACAAGGAAACCTTCCCAGGTGTGCCCCGCCGATTTTGTTCTGCTTGGAGTATGTTATTCTACATTGAAATCTAAGAGACACGTATTTTTTTTTTGCTGCGGAAACTCATATTTAAGGGGTGAAACACACCCCTAAAGTTGAGGTCTCCTAGGGGAGGTTATTCAGTTCCATATATATGCAGACAAGGGGGCAAAATCAAACCAATTGCATTCAATGCTTCATAAAAAGTTATGACGACTCGATTTTTTTCAGCCCTGAGGGGGTGAATAAGCCGAAGTTATAGGGGTTGAAAATTAAAAAAACGTTATAACAAATAGAATATGCTCGATATGGAAGTGAAAAAAATTGAATAATTAACAGTTTCAAAAGTTAAGAGATACATATTTTTGCATTTTTCAAAAAAATGCATCCTTAAGGGTGTACTACCCTTACATCCGAATACCTTTAATTTCTGTAGATACGTATTTTTTTAAGTATCTATCTGCTAGAAAATATTCTTTTGGATATAGAAAATATCGTGAAATTGTTTAAAAAGATTGTTATCAACATAAAAAAAAATCCCTTGAAAATAATCAATAGAACATATGATTCAGGCATTGCAGATAATGAAAATTCTTTACTTGAGAGATCATTTCTGTGTGAGGGGTCGAAAAGAAGTTTTTTTCGCTATTTTGTTTCAACCGATTTTTTGATGTTTCATTAAATCACTCTTAAAGAATAGAGGATGAATTCTTGACGTTATTTTCATTTTTTACACTGTTTTTTTTTCTATCATTGAAAATGTCTTATAAAAAAACGATGTGCACTATTCTAGCCGTAATTATTGTCTGAAACAAAATTTTAAAAAGATTATTAATTTGCATGTGTGTCACTATTTTGCTATGGAGGGTTTATTTTTATTTTTATTTCTTTATTTTTAATTATCAAAAAAATGTTGAAAAAAATCGGCTAAATTCGTTCTCGTTTTGTTAGAGAAAAAGAAGTTTGTTATACACGTGATGTTTGTTGTTACAATCACGTAGCAGTAAATGAACTGATATCTTTTATCATTTCGAACCTTTTACGTTGTATATGTTCGTTAGCCTTGCTTATTATATCTGATTCTCCGAGTTGATATTCTACTTCATCTATCATTGAAAGAAGTTTCAAAATACGTTGATAAGAAATATATAACTGTTGTCTGCCTCTGCCTCTCTTATTTGACATATGACGGCCTGTGCTATGCTTATAAGTCGCGTTCTTCAGAAATTGCTTCAATTCGATATGTGCGAGTTAGAAGGAATTTATCTCGTGATCAAATAATATCAACAATCAAAGGCGTGTATAACTCTGTGTTTTGTTTGCAATCAAAAGTTGTTAAAAGTTCCATAAGTTAAGAAATCAAGTGTATTTATTATCAAAAATGAAAGTGAATCCGCTTAATGGGATACGATTAGTTTTTACACATTTTTAAGCCCGAAATATACCTGAAAGCCCTATAAATAAAATGAAATACAATTAAAAGAAAGCATTGAAAATATATTAACGAATGCTATGCAAGATTACATGGGCGTCGAAACAATCGTAGAAGATTCATTATATCTCCAAGAACCTTACAAAGATTGGGATATGAAAACAGTAGAAGACGAAGAATGGGGATCGGCAATTAATGATCCGGTACTACCCCCGGATGTTTGTACTACTCATGATGAATCTGTTTCGTACGAGTATAAATCGAGGGCAGTCAACTATTGGAGAAGTGGCAAAACTAAAAATTTGAGTCTATCAAGCGTTAACTAAAAATTTAGAAAAGTACAATCAGTGACTCAATTAAAAAGACGGGCTAAATATTTAAATAAAGGTGGAACTTATAAAGAAAAAATAGCTGGAATTCGCGAGTACACTTTAGCCAATTTTAAAGCTACCGTTGATGCTGGTCTTATGGTACATGACATCGACTTGAAAAAATGGACATTGCAAGCACAAAAAGAAATCGGTCATGAAGATGTCCGTTTTAAGGCGTCAGACAAGTGGGTACACTCATTTAAAAAAGCTCAGGATTGTTTCCAGAAAAATTAGTAAATTTATCACAAAAAAAAGTATTGAAAGTGCAGACAATCTGCGAAAGCTTGCTGAACAATTTGTTTCTGAAGTGAAGATCGATATAGAAGAATATGGGTTATCGAACGTCTACAATTCGGACCAAAGTGGTTTCCAATTAGAAATGCATTCAGGAAGATCATTAGCGGTTGAAGGAGAGAAACAAGTTGAATGCCTTGTATAATCAATTGCTTCTACAATACATAGTTATACGATTCAGTCCTCTATAGCAGGTAGCGGAAGGCTTCTTTCTTCGCTATTCCTGGTTTAGAAAGAACCTAGTGGTAAATTTGGTCCAATAGTGGAATCGTCACTATTCAGACCAGAAAACGTTTACACAGAAGTATCGAAATCTGGAAAACTCACTTCAAGTAATAATAAAAATTATTTTTTTAGAGAATTCCTTATATTGACACATAAGATACTGTTTATTTCTTGCAACGAAGCAAATTGAAAAATTAATTCATACTTTCGGAACATTTTACAACTTGGCTACAAAATGTCTTCTTCCCCCAAGTTGGTTCAAACAGTATTTTATTGATTGACTCCTGGACCTGACATTGCCCTCGAGCTGTTGTCGAGACGAAACTTTGGGATAAAAATATAAAATTAAGAAAAATACCACAGGGTACAATGGGGAAGATTCAACCTTTGGATGTTTTTGGCTTCAGGATATGGAAAAATTATGTGAAACATTTTTCTGACAATGTCATATTAATGGATTATGATTTAAATTTGCATTTACGAAATAATATAATTAAGCTTCAGTCACTTGTTCACAACCAATTATCATCTCCACGATATGTAAACTTATTTAGGTATTCATGGTTAAAAAGCGGTTATAATGAATGGCGGCCGCAGAATTTTGAAAATCCCGTAGATTTTAGTTTCAAAACTTGCAAAGCGCATTGTGATATACCCGTATGTCAAAATATTGCTGTTGTTAGGTGTTCTCGTGCCCCCTCAACTGGTGACGGTCTCTCAGGGGCGTCGGCTAGAAAGTCAAGCCCGGACCAAGGGTTCACCCGGGGCAGCCAGGTGTAAATTGGGAGCTGTTGAATGATAGTGCGCTGGCAGGGCGTGATCTCTGCCCCAAACACTTGGGTGCCGTGTTGTAGCCAATAGGCGGAGACAGCACGTTAAATACAAAAGGTGAATTAGTGTTGTTAGGTGTTCATGGTGTAAAAAATCATTATGTTTCCAACACTTTTTTGACAATTTCCACTATTGTAAAGAATATAATGAATAATTTCATTTGTCAATCAAAAATACATCTGTACAAAATATAGCATATAAAATATAATAAAAACAATGATATAATAATTAGAAATATTAACATGGTAACAATGTGATTGAAAAGAATTTTCATTATCTGCGATGCCTGAATCATATGTTGTAACGATTATTATATATAACGAAGACGAAATCGCAATTATTTTATTTAAAAAAAAGTTTTCAAGGGATTTTTTTTTATGTTGATAACAATTTTTTTAAACAATTTCACGATATGTTCTATATCCAAAAGAATATTTTCTAGCAGATAGATACTTAAAAAAATACGTATCTACAGAAATTAAAGGTATTCGGATGTAAGGGTAGTACACCCTTAAGGATGCATTTTTTCTAACAATGCAAAAGCATGTATCTCTTAACTTTTGAAAGTGTTAATTACGCAATTTTTTCACTTCCATATCGCGCATATTCTATTTGTTGTAACGTTTTTTTAATGTTCAACCCCTATAACTTCGGCTTATTCACCCCCTCAGGGCTGAAAAAAATCGAGTCGTCATAACTTTTTATGAAGCATTGAATGCAATTGGTTTGATTTTGCCCCCTTGTCTGCATATATATGGAACTGAATAACCTCCCCTAGGAGACCTCAACTTTATGGGTGTGTTTCACCCCTTAAATACGAGTTTCCGCAACAAAAAAAAAATACGTGTCTCTTAGATTTTAATGTAGAATAACATATTCCAAGCGGAACAAAATCGGCGGGGTACACCTGGGAAGGTTTCCTTGTAAGTTACGTGCAGCAGTAAAATTTATGATATCAGTACTAGGAAAAGTATTTCTTTGATGACTGAGAAGATATCAATATGGACGTACCGGCAACGTAGGGCATGCAGTTAGTGCATTGCTTCTGGGATCTCCTAAGTCGAGTAGCTACTTTTGTTTTGGCTATGGCGTGACCAATGTTGCCAAATAGCATTTACTTACATGACCTAATGAAACAACATTGCCTGCGCCGTGGCTAAAATAACGAAAAACAAGCAGGAACAGGAAGTTTCGCATAAGATCACGTGCTTTTGTAATGTTAAAAAAAAAAAACATTAATTTATGTCTGTACATGATAGCACAGTTTTGTTTGATTGGTAATAATTTGATGAACGTTCACCACCGTACGTTGAGCGTATACGCACAGAGTACTTGTCCGGCCCATAACTTTTTATTAAAATTGCTCATTCAAGTGAAAATCAAATTGGAGGTGCTTTTCGTTGCATGCGTTGCTTTTCGCCGTCAGAAATTTATAAGAAAATCAATTCTTCTGCGAATTTCAGAATGGCGTTGTATCATACGCAACATTCAACGTTCATTCAATCGGAATAAAATGGTGTTCGTAGTCATCATAAAATTACATTAACATAAGGTGCAGTCAATTATGAAATTTCTGAAGATGCGACCCATTGTCAGTAAACTATTGCCAGCAATGTAGCGTATCATACTTTCGAAAACTATTATTGCCAGCAATGAAAGTTATTATATTTTGGGAAGCTGCTATTTATTAGTAGAAGATCTAAGTAACCACTGGTGAATGGTCAAAAGATCAATGCAAGCTATGAATGCACCGTCAAATTTGTATCCAAAGTTTTAAGATCACGCAAATTTCACACAAAATAATCCCCCTCCGTTTGTTTCATTTTGATGTTCTTGGGCGCCAACTATCAAAATAGCCCTTTATGTTTTGAAAAAGAGAATTTAAACCATTATGCGGGATTAATCATAAAAAATAAAAATTAAATAAGATATTACCAACAATGAAAAAGTGCGTATTTATGACCCTTGACTTTTGAGAGAGACCACTGATTTTTACTGGAATGAGCAATTTTAATAAAAAGTTATGGGCCGGACAAGTACTCTGTGCGTATACGCTCAACGTACGGTGGTGAACGTTCATCAAATTATTACCAATCAAACAAAACTGTGCTATCATGTACAGACATAAATTAATGTTTTTTTTTTTAACATTACAAAAGCACGTGATCTTATGTGAAACTTCCTGTTCCTGCTTGTTTTTCGTTATTTTAGCCACGGCGCAGGCAATGTTGTTTCATTAGGTCATGTAAGTAAATGCTATTTGGCAACATTGGTCACGCCATAGCCAAAACAAAAGTAGCTACTCGACTTAGGAGATCCCAGAAGCAATGCACTAACTGCATGCCCTACGTTGCCGGTACGTCCATATTGATATCTTCTCAGTCATCAAAGAAATACTTGTCCTAGTACTGATATCATAAATTTTACTGCTGCACGTAACTTAGATGTCGATCTTTCTTCATTTTTTTCTAGACTATTGATACTTCTTACACACCAATTATAAGTGGTGTTTTTCTCATCTCGATAATTCTGATTTTTTAATGTTTTGATTCTTGTTTTGTTCTGTGGAAATAAATTCAAAGTAATTATTATTGTGAAGTCTGGTTTTTTGGCCGGTTATTTCGTGATCTATATGGTTGGTTTCCCTCCGGAATATGAATAAATTTAGTAAACATTAAAAAAAAAAAATTAAGTGGGGTTTTGGACTTTTTGTGATATCACAGGGAAACGAGGGACCACCAATGTACTTGTTCAAGTTCTTTTCCCCGGGAGGGGATTTTTGCTATTTATTGTTTTTTTTGTGTTATAATTGCATGTATTTTCTGTGTGTGGCAGACAGTATTCTTCGACATAATTTGTTAAAATCTATTGCAAACTCGCTGAAATTATTAATATTCACATTCAAACTCATTTTGCCATATCGAAAGATAAGGTAGTCCTCGACATTTTTTTAGGTTATGCGTTTCGCTACGATCATTATTTTTATTTAATATAATAAAGTTTTGTGTTATAGTGATTTTCTTACTCTAATTTTTTTTTATTTAATATTTTTTATTACTGCGTAACACACAATGTGAATTTAAAAATAAGAGTAATAAAAAGCCGTGTAAAGTGCTACGAACTCAAAGCAACAACAATGAACGAAATCGACAACGGAAGTATATAAACATGAAATTTTATTGCGTTATTGAAAGTTACAGTGATTTTTTTTCTTTTTTCAAGTAGACTGATCAATATATAGATTTTAATAGTAAATTTGACAAACGAACAAATTGGGAAGAACAAAACTTTAAATTTTTTAATTTAGCAAATGTACAAGTGAACAAAATTATATTTTTAATAAAAAGATTCCAATAACATTTTTTGTGAAATTTTATTAGTAATTTTATTTTTTAGTGCGTACACAGAATGAGCTTATAAATAAAACCGTGTTTAATTTTTTCATCACGCAAAGTGAATTTTAACAAAACTTTATAGCATTATAGAAAATTACATCATTTTTTTTAATGAGCGAACTTGTCAATATTTTATTAGTACAAATTTGAAAGAAAACAAGTTATTTGAGTATAAATTTGACAAAAAAACAAGTTATTATTACTACGCACACAAACTGAATTAAAAAAGAAATACATAAACGTGAAGTTTGAAAAATTATAGATTACAATTTTTCAACTAATCGAACTTAGCAACAGTATTTCTTTTAAGTAAGAATCCGACAAAAAAATGAATGAAATTGGGAAAAACAAAACTTTAAATTTATAAATTCAACAATCGTAGAATGGAGAAAATGTGTAAAAAAATGATAACTTTTTATGGAAGTACATATAAATCTGACAAAAAATTACAATAAAATCGGGAAAAACAAAACTTTGGATTTATATATTCGACGAACGTTTACTGAAGAAAAGCTGTATTTATAAAAATGAACATTTATAATAAAAAATATATTTTTTTAATTTAATTTTTTTTTAAATGTTTCAAAAAAAGAATGAAGTAAATATTAAAAAAATGAATTAACTTGACACCCACCACCAAAAGTAGATACTAGTAAATTTTAAAAAGTGTGAAATAAAAATTGTTTTAAAAAATAAAAAACTCCCGACTGCTATAATATATATAACTTCATAAAAATATATTTTTATAAAATATTTATAAAAAAGAATGAAATAAATTTCCAAAAAAGCCAAAAGTAGATACTAGTGAATTTTAAAAAGTTTGAAATAAAAATTGTTTTAAAAAACAAAAAAATTCCGACTGCTATAATATATATAACTTCATAAAAATATATTTTTATAAAATATTTATAAAAAAGAATGAAAGAAATTTCCAAAAAAAGATTTATTTTAAAACCCCCCCGCCAAAAGTAGATAGTGGTGAACTTCAAAAAGTGTGAAATAAAAATTGATCAGAAATAATACATATAGATAAAAAATCATTCAATTGGTTAGTGTAACTCCATCGAAATTCAATTTTTATGGTTAATGTTAATTGACGGTAGGATAAGTTATTTACATGCGAAAAATAAAAATCAAAAAGTAATTATCAAAGTTGAATAATTGTAAGAAAAATGTAGATGATTAAAAAAATGTACAATTTACATAAAATTAACAAATGTTATAATTATAAACGAATTTCATTGTGGTCGGGAGAAGTCTCTAAGTCATTAAATGAGAAATGGAGACGTCTCCCGACCACAATTAAATTCGATTATAATTATAACATTTGTTAATTTTATGTAAATTGTACATTTTTTTAGTCATCTACATGTTTCGTACAATTAATTAACTTTGATAATTACTTTTTGATTTTTATTTTTCGCATGTAAATAACTTATCCTACCGTCAATTAACATTAACCATAAAAATTGAATTTCGATGGAGTTACACTAACCAATTGAATGATTTTTTATCTATATGTATTATTTCTGATCAATTTTTATTTCACACTTTTTGAAGTTCACTACTATCTACTTTTGGCGGGGGGGTTTCAAAATAAATCTTTTTTTGGAAATTTCTTTCATTCTTTTTTATAAATATTTTATAAAAATATATTTTTATGAAGTTATATATATTATAGCAGTCGGAAGTTTTTTGTTTTTTATAACAATTTTTATTCCACACTTTTTAAAATTCACTAGTATTTACTTTTGGCTTTTTTGGAAATTTATTTCATTCTTTTTTATAAATATTTTATAAAAATCTATTTTTTTTTCCTCAAATGTTCGGTGCAGTGGATTTCTCTTTCTCTTCATATTTTCTTTCTTTATATCTCTCTTCAGCGTCCAGCAAAAATCTACCATCATGTTGACGTTCCACCTCCCTTGATACCGACTCTCCATTTCGCTTATATCTTGATGGAATCGTTCTCCTTGTTCTTCACTATAATCTCCGAGGTTTTGAGGGAAATAGTCGAGGTGAGAGTGTAGGAAGTGCAGTTTAAGATTCATCAAGCAACCTAAATTTTTATAACTTTCCAACAACTCATCAACTAAGTTCTGGTAATTCTCGCTTTTCGTATTTCCTAAGACGGCCTGAGATACATTTTTAAAACTTAGCCAAGCAGCTTTTTCAATATCACTCATTTCATCAATAAATTTTTCGTCTGAAAATAAATTCCGAATTTGAGGTCCATCGAAAATCCCCTCTTTTAATTTAGCTTCACTTATCGCGGGAAACTTTTCTCTCAAATACTGAAAACAGTTGCCATCTTTATTCAGAGCTTTGACATACTGCTTCATAAGACCCAGCGTAATATGTAATGGTGGTAGCAGATATTTTGGTGGATCAATTAATGGTACCCGTATGATGTTTTTACTACCGGGATCGAAGTTCGTTCTCGTTAGCCACTCTTTCTGAACATAGTGTTGTTTCCTGTTCCTACTATCCTATAAACATAAGAAGCAGGGATTTTTTGTGAAACCCGATTGTTGTCCTAAAAGTATTGTTGCAATTTTCAGATCACCACAAATTTGCCAGAGATGTTCCGAATACTTTATTTTTTCCAATACAATCTGTAAATTTTCATAAGTCTCTTTCAGCTTGATCGAGTGTGCTATTGGAATGGGTGCGTATGTGTTTCGGTTATGGAGTAGAACAGCTTTGAGACTTCTTTTTGACGAATCAATAAATAGTCTTCACTCATCGTCTTTGTATGTATTAGGTTTTAATGTATCAATCAAGCCTTTTACATTCAAACAATATACTAAAGAATTCTCTTCATCGTTCCCAAAAAATTGCCGAAACTCTTTCTCCCTATCACGATAAAAGTAAGCTGACGTTCCTTTAGCCAGCAGATTTTTCTTCCTCAATGCTGCTGCGAGATATTCAGCTCCATCTTTAGGTAATCCTAAATCTCGTACGAGATCATGCAACTCTTCTTGGTTGAAGGTTTGAGGAGGATTCGTGTCACCATCTGGCAAAAATTCATCATCATCAGAACTTCTTCCCTCAAAAACCTCGTCAACTTCCATGACTTCCTCTCCCACATCCATAGGTTCAAGAGTTTTTGTTTTATTCACGGCCTCCACTGTTTCAGGTTTTACGACTGATGAAACGTCGGCATAAACAATTTTCACTTTAGTAGTCGCATTAAAACCAGCGATATCAGTCATACAAAAATAGCAGTCATCTTGACTTTTCGGTGCAGACCATATCATTGGTTTTGAAAACTGCATTCTCTCTCGCTCTTTACCTTTGTTCCATCGTGTTAACATTATATAGCACCTACCACATGTTATATGTGGAACCCAGTTGGCATCTTCAGTAGTCATTTCAATTCCAAAGCCATTTTCGTAGATCGAAATTAATTTTTTTGTCAAAGGCCTTCTGTGCTTCGACACTTCAAATTTACTACAAACTAAACAAAAACAATCAGAGCTTTTGTTACATTTGTGGGATTGATTTCTTGGGCAGAACAACAACTCTCCTCTTTACAACTATACTCCTATCAACTCTGCTCTTGAACATCTCGACTCTTGATATTTATAATATCTCTATCTCTACTCTTGTAACATCTCTAATCTATAATATCACTACTCATTGTGAAATACGCCCTAAAATATTACTATTTAGAAATATCTCTACTCCAGAATAACTCTGCTCCGTAATATGGCAGTTAAACAACTTTACTTATTAATATTCTACTCTAGAACAATTCTACTCTTGAATATCTCTGCTCTGACATTATTTTTTTACCGCAACATCTCAACTCCGAAATATACTAATTTTTGTGTCCTCAATAATCATGTATTTTTCTACTCATTATAAAATATGTCCCCGAACATCTCTACTCTGGATTATACTTCCATGAAAATATCACTACTCTGGTACGTGTCTGCTCTAAAATATCTCTATTCCGAAGTGTACTCTACTCTGCAACATCTCTCCTTTTGAAATGATCTTGTCGATAAAGTCATTTCAGGATATATAGGGTGGATTAGAAAAGCAGTCGACCATATCTCTTTACCCAACTACTTTGTGCAGATATCGGTAAATAAATAAAGATGATTTTGATTTAAAAATTTATGATTTGTTCTAACCAATGATGGAGGGAGGAACGTTTTATCAATACAAAAACATTATGGTTAAAATAAATAATGACAATTATGTAAATGAGTTAAAAGAATTTCCCTTTAAAAGAGATGCTTTAATCACTCCACGCCGAGTATTGAAAAGTGTCGAAACAAAATCGCAAAACAAAAGATGCCAAAAAACATTTAGAGCGGTGCCGTTTTCTCGTATGTGTAAAAATATTAGATTTCGGTGATTGCTCTAAATTCTTTGAGTATTGTACTACATTGCGATTTGCTACAACTCGAAAAATTGCATATGACCTATCTCTACTTATAATTAAGGTGATCATAATTTATTTAGTAAATGAAATCAGTCGTAGTTGTTATTGATAACACGTTTTGAAAAAATCTCTTTATTGAAAAATACACCTTACTTTGAAGTGTGTGAAATACTTTATTTTGAAATGCGCAAGATAATGTTTCGATGTAAACCCTAGTGGATTCAGTAACCGAAAAAAACAACGGTAATAATGACATTACCGTTCACTGTAATTCACTGAAAGTAACCTTGAAATTCTGTATTCATAATAAACGGTTACTTCGCTTTAAAAACAGTTAAGGATTATGACAAAGCGTTTCTTGCCACCAAAGAAAAAAATGAAAGATTCTAACTCTATTAAAAATTTAAATATTGTTTCGTTCATTTTGAATAGTTGCGTTTAGAATTTAAAAGTTGTTTTCGCATTACATTGATATACTATGAAATTAGCTAGCACTTGTCATTTTTGAGAGCTCGGTCCATCAATACTGTATTCTTCTAATAATTGAAAAATTGAAGCAAGCACTCAATCAATAAAAAAATACAGTATGCGTAACTTCGGGTCTTGCTCTACACATTGGACAACGGGGATGTTCTTCCAGTGCATTGTTGAAATGTTGTTCCTGATGCTGCATTACAGTCAGTGTCTGCATGCAGGTTTGGCAAACGCAAACATGACGACATGGTAGGAATATAACACTTGCTAAGGCTGCCAAACATACTGTACAACGACGCCCTTCGATACCAGGTAGTTCGTTTTCTTCGATTTCTAAATTAGGTTCGTTTTCTTGTTCAATTCTTGCAATTCCAGGGTCGATTTCTTGTTGAATCCCTACAATTGCAGCTTCATTTTCATGTTGGATTCCTGCAATTGATGGAACGTTATCGTTCGCCAGTTCGTCACCAAGTAATGCAAGTATAGCTTCGACATCATTTTCATCTATTATAAAGTTTAATGTCAGTCAGTATAGCTCGCAATATGTTTAAAAAATATATAAAATATAGATGCCTGGAATCGACTTGATGCTCAGTATTTGAAAGCTCCAAAAAGTAAGCGCAAAAAGTATAGAGTGGAAAAAAATATCGAACACTGACGCACTTCTGTATTATCTGCCAAGATAAGTTTTTCTGATTCTTTACATAGTTTTTCAAGAGTTTTACCGTTTATATTTTCATCATGATCGGATAAATCGATCACCTCATCATGAGCATCTTCATTACGCCTAAGGTTATTATTGCCATTCTCAACTGCGCCAACGACAACATCACCTACATTTTTAATAAAAGGGGTGAATTGAGGAAGAAATTTTGCTGCAGTAGCGAGTGCTCAACGAAACATCAGTTTGAAAATGTTTTATAGTGAACTGGGAATTTAGGATAATAGGAATGTAGAATACAACAATAAATAAAATTTCAAATATATCATGAAGAAAACCGCCAATTTTTTTTATTGAAGAATAACAAAAATAATAGATCATGTTCCGCGGAGATTAATTTGTTGCGTAGCTGCTGAATTACTAAAAAAATAAAAATGAAATATGAAAATGTGGTATTATTTATTATAGTATTAATCATTTATACCGTGTTCGATGCGTCTTCGAATTCGGGGTGGTTCATCTGGTTCAGGAAATCGCTGAGGGCGATTTCTGATTCGAAATGGAAAGCGTCGACGGCGTTGTACTGGATCCATGGCTCTCAGTTGTCCTTGAAACTCATTTTCAGCAACATAGGGATTTTGCGGCTCGTTGACTTCTATTCGGTCAACTACTCGAAGGGGTGGAACGAGCGGTGGTGGATTGTCATTCCGATTCCGCTGATTTCTTCGATTATTTTGAGATTGTCGTCTTCTTGGACGCTGCTGACGTTGAGGGAAGTGTTGGTTTCTCCGTCGAAGTGGGGGATGTTGTCGTCGATTTAATTGATCTGGTTTATTAGAAAAAACGAGGTAGGAAATTATATAAAGGGATTACCGTGCCTTTCTATTATCGCATCACATAAATAACCAGACAAATATGCACTTGGAATTGCTGGTGGAATATTAAGAGCTTCGTGAATTGCCTCACGATCTGCCTGAAGAGCTCCTCCATGAGCTGGCTCACGAGCTGCGTCACGAGCAGCCTCATGAGCTGCTTCCCTATTTTGTACGCGATTATCGACAGCATTATGAACTTGGGGATCCACTAAAATAATGTTACCCAGGAGGTCAGCATCATTGGGTATCTCATAATTTATATTTTCTTCATTCTCATTTTCATCTGCAGAAAAAGCGATTTGTTTTATCGTACTAGCATCATACATAACATCAGAATAGTATACTGACCTTCTTGGACGTTCAAATTGACTTCGACCTCATTTCTCTCTGTCTGTGGCATCGCTGCTACTAAAAAATCCGTAACAGTGATTCTAGAAATATAACGGTACATTTTTTATTATTTTTTCAATGTTTTTTTTTTATTAGTATTAATCAAAATTAATTTCGATAGTTACCTGTCGACGTGCAAAGACTGTTGTAACTCAAGTATTCGACGATCTCGAACTCTTTGTCGGTTTTTCCGTTGTCTATTTAAAACCATACCTGCATCCAACTGTCTCCATCGCAAAATCGTTTCAGAGATGATATTAGAAAGCCGTGCTGTATTATAAAAGTAATAAGACGAAAAAATTAATTACAACAAATCAAAATATAACATTACTAACTTGTATCAAGAGACGTGGTTAGATTCCAAGTAGTAATATTCGACACTCACATATGAACGTAAATAAAGGTGGATGCACTCCACCAATTTTTCTCACCAAATGACGATTGAAAGATTCTGAAATATTGTTCGTCCTTATCGGGTTTCCGTGCACAGATACAATATTGGCGTTTCTCAACCAGAAGTTTTCCATATAGGAAATAAATACGTCCATGTTGGGATGTATTAATGCGATTTGGCGGGATTGTTCAGCAACCAGACGAATAGCTTCATTAAATTTTTCAGGTGGCAGCAAGGGGATGGCCCATATACGAGCTAAAATATCATAGCCCTCTACTATACGTGGTAGACGTAACTTTTTCCAATATCGTGTCACAGCCTAACAAAATAAGAAAATAAAATTCTTGGAGTATAATAGAGACTCACAGAATTGCAACGAATAAACCATATCAATTGAATAGAGACTTCATTTGTTAATTTGTTTTATTATTTACCCTGATATAATGGATCCAACATCCTGTGATTCTCAGCTGAACACCGAAAGCGGCACGAGTTGCTGCTATCAGTGCACGCTCGTAATCACAGTTCACGACTTTCAAATTCTCTTGTAATTGTGGTGCACGTTGAAAAATCCACCGCCACATCTCTTTATACAATTGTGTAGTTCTACTTGTACACAAAATATAGATGACAGCAAATCCCTGTTATCGCACATAAAAATTAAAAAATATAATCGATCGTGAAATCCATATTCAGCATGCGAATAAATTGTCATTTACAGACACTTACCAAGTCCATTCTGCGAATATGCAATATAAGGAGTTGACAAATGCCATGTGGTTGATTCGGTATGGCCTGAATATGATAATGATCGTTATTGTTATTAGAGAGTCCACAATTATGATTATAGTTAGTCTACAATTTGAAAGAGACGAGTTAATCTCAAGTCAAAGTTTATAAAGGTGATTTGTAGAACTGTTCGAAGAACAACTGGAACTCTTGTCAGAATTCGCATTTTTCAAAAATATTTATATTTTTTATGATTTGTTTATTTTTGCCTCGACCTAGTACCTTAATTTTTTGCCATATCCAAATGAGTTTTAAGAAAGATTTGTAGAACACTTTGGGGGGCAACTAGAACTCTGGCCAGAAATAAAATTTTTCAAAAATATTTATATTTTTTATGACTTATTTCTTTCGCCTCGGCCTAGTACCTTAATTTTTCGCCATATCCAAATGAGTTTTAAGAAAGATTGATAGAACTCTTTAGGGGACAACTGGAACTTTTGTCAGAAATTGCATTTTTTTTAAATATTCATATTTTCGATTATTTGTTTTTTTCTACACTGAGAGAAAAATATGGTATTTCTAACCATATTTCAACTATCTAGTATGTTTTCCTGAGGTGACAGAAATGTTTTATAGTTACTGTAATACTCCAAAATGTAGTTATAATTATTATATTTTAATAGTCGAATATAACAAACGCGTATGTGAATTAAAACAATGAAAATTTTAAACATAATGTTCAGCATCCTTTACCAGTGGATAATAGTAAAAGTCGCACAAAATGTAGGTATATATCTTTTCACTATGAAGGATGAATCAACCAATTATTTGTATAGTCAGAAATACCATACAAGATACCATTGATAACTTTCCTGTTGTGCATGCGAATGTTGTTGGTATAGTGAAATACAAGAAATCATATAAGAACCGGAATCATCTTATATCGAAATAATTTATATTTATTAAGGAGGCTCGATCACGTAGGAGCAGGTTCCGTGGGCGCATGAGCAGGGCCCCTCTTTTTTTGTTTTTTTTGAATACACATTTGTGATAATAAATTAAAAATACATGTAATTTGTATTAAAAAAATGTCTTATAACGTGCGTACGGTACAGGAAAAAAAGGAAAGTTTTTGTAACGTTGCCGAATTGTCACACAGTCACGAAATCTTCCGGAACTTCGAGTATTTCGACACTTTAACATTTAATATCTTTTTAAATAAGTCGATAATCCTAAACTTTTAAAATATATTCTGAATCCTGATGACCGAAAGAACGTTATTCCAGTTTTTGTTTGACATCTGTTGCATGAGTGTAAAAATATTACTTGAGACACGCGTTTTGAGGTTAACTCTTCCATAAAGCCCGTATTAAAAATCCTGATTTCAACCATTTTTATCTTTCTTGTGTAGTCGATAACCTAATCTGAAATTTTGCATACGTAAATATAGCTACTTTATCTGTAATATACTAAAAAATTATATTTTTTTATTGCGAAGACGTTCATGATCGAGCCGCCTTAATTAACTTTTCCTGTACTTTATTAAATAAAAATTACATCGCTTTTGAAAGTCTAACCATTCAAAAATACCAAATGCGATTTGTGATTCTAAAAAAAAAAGTTTATCATCACCCCATTAATATTTTTACATATTTTTCTCTGAGTCGGAATCGAACCGCCTACCTACGAATTACCTACGTAATGTTCAACTACCTAACTTGGGACCCTAACCACTATGCTATCGACTACTACGAATTTTTCTATAATTAAATTTCGTTTATAAGCTGCACGTTAGTACACTCTGATTGAAAAAAGCGAATTTTAGTACGACTGTTCATTTTATCGTTTTTAAGATCACTAAATCCCAATCCAAAGTCAGAATTTTAATTTTTTGGCAGAATCATAACTACTTAAATTATTACTGTGATAAATACAACATTCTTAGGAAGTTACCGACTTTCTAATGAGAATTACTTTTTTATAGTAATAGTGACCATCCTAGTTACCAGTGGTCACTAACCAATCAAGTTATGACAACCATACTACATAATATCTACTTAGCAGGTTGCAGTAAGCACTAAATTTGTATTCCAATGTTCTCGAGTTCGATCCCGCTTAAAAAGTGACAGTTTTGCTATGACCACATCAATGCCTTAACAATACAGTATATGTAGTCCATGGCACATATATAGTATTAATTATACAGAAACGATAGCAAAAACGTAACACTTGTGTGTCGAAATCTATCAACAGTCTATCGTTAACTATCCTGTGATTTTAAGATATACTTACCTAATGTAAACATCCAAAAGTCACATTTTTAGAGTGTCATTCACCTCTTAACATGGACTGAAGTGGTGTTTTATTTATTGTGCGAGAAATCCATATGATATGGTAAACGAGAACAAGCGAAATGTTAAAATTCTATTACAATATGGTGATTGAAACTGTAAAAAATACCGATCTTCATCACAAACAAAATTTTGTGTAATTTTTTTATGAATATCATATATAATTAAACATTTTGGTTAATCTCATTTGCCGAATATCAATTGGTATTATGTATATGGTGAAAAGTTGTTAATAAAAAAATAAGTTTATGTGAACTATATGTCTTGTCGATCGTACACCATTTATTTATCGGAATGGCTACTTGCTCATATTGTTCCACATACAATATTTGGCATGTTCAACTTTTCACAATACTTGTTAGCAGTTTTTCGAATGGTATATGATTAAACAGACCATTGAAATTGTATGTTTAAGTGGACGTTGCAATTATAGTCTGCTTAACAGTAATATGGTTATCTCAGCAATATGTTTTAACTACTTTTACTATAACCCACTTTACTATGGTAATTTAGTAAAATATACCATGGACGTTTTTCTCAGCGTATTATTTATTAATTAACTTTTTACCATAAATGTTCCATCGATAAATGCTTCAATTGCGGCATTCAATTTCTCTAACATGAAATCATCATAAAAAACAAATCCTCGTTGGCCATCTTCTGTAGTGAACATCCCTTTATAAAAATCCCGACACGTGGAAGATAAGCTTCGAGCGTAATATCAAGTCCAGCTATTGTTGCCGGTACTGCTGGGTAATTTTTTATCCGCTGCCTGCGAATGACTACTCGTGCAGCTTCTTGAGTCATAACTCCAATAACTTGTGGAGTCCTTTCGTAAAAAGAATACAATAACTTGTAAATAAAGATCAAAAGTGTAAGACGAGCAATGTTATTTTTATGTAAAAGTTCTAAGGAAATTCTGGTGCATTCACTTTGTTCGTTTTATATGTCTCTGAAATTTTATTTTTCAAGAAAATAAGCGTTCTTCTTATCATTAAAGCGGAATTTTCAAAGAGATAAAGCTCTTCAATTCATTAAAATAAAACAAAAATATGGATTTCGTAATAAACTAGGTTCGAAATTCCGGTTGGACGGAACGAATGTCAAATGATTGGCGATTATCGTAACCAAGAAAACAGATTTTTTCAAAAATTTTCCCGTTCGTCCGTGTATCCCGAAATTACTTACCTCATCGTAAATTTTCGTAACAAATACACGTAAGAATTGGGAATTATCAAGATGCCTTACCTTGTAAATACAGTGCCTATAATATCACCAGGGACTGCTTCATGATCTAAAGCACACTGCTGCAACTCTCGAATTACTGGCTCTCACACAGTCAATGTAGGTACAGGATGAGTGTGAGTGCCATTGCAGAAAAAACTATTATTCCCCAAATCGATGACGGACACCGAACACTTATTTTGCGTCGTTTTAGAACCACAAACATAACGGTAGCCATCATATCGATTATCTTTATGATAAATGTAATTATTGTACAAATATCTCCACGAACCGGTACGTTGTCCCGGAACCCTTAACATTTTAGCGTAAAGGAAAACCACGTCCTATTCTCACATATAAGCGTACCGACTGACAAATTGATAAATAGTTACGGGTTTCTATGCGCTTACAAAAAACACGAAACAAATTCGAACCTCATAATCTGCGGATACTTCAGACGCAATTTCTTTTATTTTATACTTGCGACATATATAGTAATATATAATGAATAAGTGAGTTTACTATTCTGTGTGAAATGATGCGAAAGCAGACATTACCAACAAGATCATTTGGAGAGAAGAGATGTTGCCGAGTAGAACATACTTCGCAGTATACATATTTCGGAGGAGACAGATTGAAGAGTAGTGATATTTTCGAAGAAGGGTAAACCAGAGTAGAGATGTCCGGGGACATGTCTTATAAGGAGTAGAGGTATACCAGTTCACAGATGACACAAAATTCGGTATATTCCGGAGTAGACTTGTTGTGAAAACAAAAAAAATTAGGAGCAGAGATATTCAAGAGCAGAGTTGGTCTGTAGTAGAGTATTAATGAGTAAAGTTATTGTATTGCCATGGTTATTAAAGTTATTGTATTGTTATGGAGCAGAGTTATTCTGGAGTAGGCAAATTTCTGAATAGTAATATTTCGGAGCATACCGTACAACGAGGAGAGATGTTAGAGATCAATGGTGATAAAAGAATAGACATGGTAGCGAGGAGAGTTGTAATTTATTCGAATCTAGAGATTTTAAGAGTGGCGTTGTTATCGAGGAGAAAGGATAATGATGGAGTTCATACATCACACCAACAAAACAACTCTACTTTTTACATATCAACCCCAAGACTACTCAGCTCTGTATAGAGGGTTTAAGAGTTGTGTTGTTATAGAGAAGAGTTTTGAAGAAAAGAGTTGTTTTGTTGTTGCACTGCAACAACTTTACTATGACAGCTTTACTCCATAATAACTCTCCTCTGAACATCTCTATGCTATAATCGTTAAACCTTTCTACTCTCTCACAGGTCTAGTTTAATATTGGGGATTGAAGACCATACAAGAGTAGAACTGTTGTACTGTACAAATAATATAATTCTAAGAGTAGGGATATTTGAGAGTAGAGTAGATAGCGGTAGAACCGTAAAGAGAAGAGTTGTTGTTCTGCCGATTTCTTGTAGCATTGTACTCTACAAAAGCCAAGTTACCCACTAATGTAGAGCTGCGGTCGCTTGATGACGACGCCTGCGAGCCCGCTTCCTCACCCTGACCAGACGCCGATACTGGGGTTCCGAATCCCTGCATCGTAAAACACTTATTGTTTGTGCTTGCCATGACGGCATAACCACTGGTAACCTAGGGACTTTGCCAGACTGTTCTGTTGCCCGCCGTCACCGAGTGGAGGTGCCCTGGTTACAAGCACAAGCAATGAGTTGTCCGAAGTAAAAAAAATATGAAAGGCCCTTATCAGACAAATTGAAATCGATTTACGAGGTTTTATTAGGTATTAGAGCGACCGAATGTGATGTAAACTGGATACCACATACAGTTTGCGGTCGGTGTAAGACCATTGTCTGGCACCGATGAGAAAGATCCAAAAAACAAGAGAACTTGCAATTCACAAAATCCATGATATGGTCTCCACCAACAAGTCAAGAGAATTGCTATTTTTTTATGACTGGCATCACAGGTTTTACCAAGAATACTAAAGGTAAAATTGTATGCGTCAACGTTTCATCAGCTGTAAAACCAGAAAAATAGTGGCCGTGGATAAAGTCGTCACTTTGGAAGCGATGAATGTGGAGCTTTCTAATGAAGAGGTAGTAATGGAAGTTGACGAGGTCTTCCAAGAAGAGTCCCGAGGGTGATGAATTTTTGCCAGATGGTGACACGAATCCTCCTCAAACCTTCAACCAAGAAGAGTTGAATGATTTCGTACGAGATTTAGGATTACCTAGAGACGGAGCTGAATATCTCGCAGCAGCATTGAGGATGAAAAATCTGCTGGCTAAAGGAACGTCAGCTTACTTTTATCGTGATAGGGAGAAAGAGTTTCGGCAATTTTTTGCGAACGATGAAGAGAATTCTTTAGTATATTGTTTGAATGTAAAAGGCTTGATTGATACATTAAAACCTAATACATACAAAGACGATGAGTGGAAACTATTTATTGATTCGTCAAAAAGAAGTCTCAAAGCTGTTCTACTCCATAACGGAAACACATACGCACCCATTCCAGCAGCACACTCGATCAAGCTGAAAGAGACTTATGAAAATTTACAGATTGTATTGGAAAAAATAAAGTATTCGGAACATCTCTGGCAAATTTGTGGTGATCTGAAAATTGCAACAATACTTTTAGGACAACAATCGGGTTTCACAAAAAATCCCTGCTTCTTATGTTTATAGGATAGTAGGGACAGGAAACAACACTATGTTCAGAAAGAGTGGCTAACGAGAACGAACTTCGATCCCGATAGTAAAAACATCATACGGGTACCATTAATTGATCCTCCAAAATATCTGCTACCACCATTACATATTACGCTGGGTCTTATGAAGCAGTATGTCAAAGCTCTGAATAAAGATGGCAACTGTTTTCAGTATTTGAGAGAAAAGTTTCCCGCGATAAGTGAAGCTAAATTAAAAGAGAGGATTTTCGATGGACCTCAAATTCGGAATTTATTTTCAGACGAAAATTTTATTGATGAAATGAGTGATATTGAAAAAGCTGCTTGGCTAAGTTTTAAAAATGTATCTTAGGCCTTCTTAGGAAATACGAAAAGCGAGAATTACCAGAACTTAGTTGACGAGTTGTTGGAAAGTTATAAAAATTTAGGTTGCTTGATGAATCTTAAACTGCACTTCCTACACTCTCACCTCGACTATTTCCCTCAAAACCTCGGAGATTATAGTGAAGAACAAGGAGAACGATTCCATCAAGATATAAGCGAAATAGAGAGTCGGTATCAAGGGAAGTGGAACGTCAACATGATGGCAGATTTTTGCTGGACGCTGAAAAGAGATATAAAGAAATAAAATATGAAGAGAAAGAGAAATCCACTGCACCGAACATTTGAGGAAAAAAGAGTTCGTTATACAAGAAGAACGGTGTGATGTCTATAAAGTTCTTTTCTCATATTTTCTGCATCACTTTTGTATCTCTTCCAGCATCCGCAAAAAATAATGAAAATATATATGAATTGAGCACATTAAATTACATAAAAATCATGCATGATAAAGGTCAAAAAAAAATGTTTAATACTGAAAAATGCGATTTTTTGACTTACTCAATATTTTGAAGGTGTATAAGCTAAAATAACCCTGCATTTAGATTCACCCCATCAAATTACATAAAAATCATGCATGATATAAGTCAAAAAAAAATTGTTAATACTCAAAAATGCGATTATTTTACAATTTTAGCAGTTTTTCGCAATTTACTCAAAATTGGTGAGTGTAGGCGCTGAACTGGCCCCGAATTCTGATTCAGCGCATAAAATGACATAAAAATCATGCATTATATAGGTCAAGAAAGATGTTTGAATAACCAGAAATGCGATTATTTGAAATTTTTAGCAGTTTTTCGCAATTTACTCAAAATTGGTGGGTGTAGGCGCTGAACTGGCCCCGAATTCTGATTCACCGCATCAAATTAAATGAAAATCATGCATGATATAGGTCAAGAAAGATGTTCGAATACCCAAAAATGCGATTATTTGACATTTTTAGCAGTTTTTGCAATTTACTCAAAATTGGTGGGTGTAGGCGCTGTACTGGCCCCAAATTCTGATTCAGTGTGTCAAAATACATAGAATTATATGGGTCTAGTCAAAAGTACTGATCACTTTTTTTTTGTGTGCCGGTATTATTTTCAAGGGATTTTTTTTATTTTGATAACAATCTTTTTAAACAATTTCACGATATGTTCTATATCCAAAAGAATATTTTTTAGCAGATAGATACTTAAAAAAATACGTATCTACAGAAATTAAAAGTATTCGGATGTAAGGGTATTACACCCTTAAGTGTGCATTTTTTCAAAAAATGCAAAAACATGTATCTCATAACTTTTGAAACTCTTAATTATGCAATTTTTTCACTTCCATATCGAGCTTATTCTATTTGTTATAACGTTTTTTTAAATTTTCATCCCCTATAACTTCGGCTTATTCACCCCCTCAGGGCTGAAAGAAATCGAGTAGTCATAACTTTTTATGAAGCATTGAATGCAATTAGTTTGATTTTGCCCCCTTGTCTGCATATATATGGAACTGAACAACCTCCCCTAGGAGACCTCAACTTTAGGGGTGTGTTTCACCCCTTAAATATGAGTTTCCGCAACAAAAAAAAAAAATATGTGTCTCTTAGATTTCAATGTAGAATAACATACTCCAAGCGGAACAAAATCGGCGGGGTACACCTGGGAAAGTTTCCTTGTGAGTGTGAGCTCACGATGCCTCTGAGCACGGTCCTTTATACCCGAGAGAATCCTTTGTTCTCTTTTAACGGACGCGGATTGGTCCTTAAAATAATCTTGAAGAAAAGTTCTTGCTGTAAATTTTCTCATTGGAGCTTCTCTTTTGCTCCGGCTTTCTCATTGGCCCGACGCATGCCTTGTTCGCAACGCGCATGCGCGAGAATTATTATTTTCTTAATTTTACCTTATTTTATAACATTTTATATTCTCTTCGTTCCCCTTGAATTTTACTCATTGATTATTTCCATTTTTATTGACAATAATAGAATTTTTCCAAAGTTATTGATAATTGAAAAATAAATAAAAACGCTTTTCTGATTCGTCGATTCTCTAGTACAATCGCCATGCGCATGCGCAGATGTAGTCAACTTACTCGTTTCGTACAATTAAAATTTTTTAATAGAGAATTTTGTATCTCTGTTTGCATGTTTATTCGCCTCATCGTATTATCTAATTCCTAATTACTCTGTTTCTCACACAAAACAATTAATTATCACAATAAAATAAAGAAACGCGTATTCGGAAAATTAGTTGGGATTTTTCCAGATAGGAGGCGATGCTAGTGAGCGACGTGCGCATCACGTAAGTGCAGCTCTGTTCGTGTTACAAGTTAAGATGGCCGCCGACGTAAACAAACGCGCGTGCCATAAGTGCAGTAAAAACGACGAGAAAAGTGGTGAAACAATACTAATATCTATTAAAAAGAAGTGAGTGAGTGTATTTCGTTTCAATATATATATATATATATATATATATATATATATATATATATATATATATATATATATATATATATATATATATATTGTAACGTGACATTTTTGGCCACGTCGCCCGCACGGATTGATCGACCAGTGGACCGGAGGTCCGGTCCATTGTGACGCCGCTCTGCGACTCGCCGTGGGGAACGCTACGAGGATTTCTGTCATAATTATAATTTTAGTTTTAAGTTACCTGGATCCGTCCTTCGGGAATCTCATTACCTGCGTTAATCGCTAAAATTTGTGCTCGCGAGAGAGCGAGAGAGAGAAAGGAAGTCACGTCATTATCGAGTACCGTATTGCATCGCCGTCGAGTGTCGTTACGGTCACCGTCCTCGCGCCTCAGCTCTCTTTGATTTCAGCGGTTCCTTTGCAACGATCTCACTCCTCCAGGCGTTGTTCTCGGTCACCAGAGTCCAACCAGCGAACGGTCGAAAGACCGCGCCGGATATCGGCTATTATTGAACGCCGCCCGTGGCTTTCTCACCGTAGCAACCGAGAGTTGCCCCGTTCGCCTCCACGCCTGCAGGAGCTACAACCCGTGTGCAACGGCGCCTCGTCGGGTGGGACCTGGGATGTCCTGGGGTGGAGGTGCTGTTTCGCCTGGTGGTATAGTGGACCCACCGTGACGCGGAGGGACGCCTCGCGTCACGAGGGAGGTCTTCCCTCCACCTTTCAGTCGGACATCGGCCGGGTCCCCAAGAGGAAAAGCTCCTGCAGCGTGGAAAGCTCGCTGGAGGTGGGATCCAAGCGAGGACATCGTTCGAAATTCCCGCGTATTAAATTCAACGCGCCGCCGAGAATTTCGGCTAATTCGCAACAGAGGCGCGAGAGCGAGGTCCTGCGGTCCTCGAGTGGTGGGGAGAAACAACGAGAGCGCGGAGCCTTACCGGGGCGTTAGAACAATTAGTCTCCGTAATCGTGTCTCACCGGCGAGTCGCTGTTCACACCGAGCTCCTGAGCCCCAGCAACCACCACGTGCAGAGATTTCGCCTCGGTAAGCCCGTTCCTCTACTTTCTCCGATTCGTCGGATTATTGGGGTTTTCAAGTATTAATTTTTAGAGTTTTGCCATTTATTGTTGGCGTGGAAGAATGAGGATGATATTCGAGCGGGAATGTGACTCTTTTGTCTTCATTCTCTCCTAATTATTAAGTTTTTTGGAGTACCCAATTTTCAGTCGAATCCCCCTTGGTGACTTGCGATATTCTTTTATTTTCGTTATTCAATTTTTATCGACTACGATAAATAATATATAAATTTTAATGAGTAATTTTATAGTATGATATTGGCCAGTCTAGGCTATTGTATCTCGTCGCAATTTTGTGTTACGCGTTCAAGGCCGGCCGCGAGCGCGTCGCGCCGGTTTGTCTTCGTGCTATCTCTCTCTCACTCGGCCTCGAGTCCGTTAGGCATTGTTATCATTCTTATTTGCCTCGGATCCCTTCAGTATTTTGTTCTCGAGTTTATTTCACCCAATTTTCGCATTTCTATTATCTCGAAATATTATTTCATATATGTCGTTCCGTGTAAAATCGCCTGTACTACCTGCCTCCGAGTCTTGACTACCTAAATTCCGATTAAATTACCTGAGTTAGTGTCGTGCACACTAACTCTATTATTATTTCGTTTGTTTAAGGCGTCTTCTCACTTTGGAAATTTAAAAAAATCGATTTTTTTTTTTTTTTTAATTTTGAAAGTACATATCTTCAAAAATGTCATCTCGAAATTTCATAAAGATCGGACGAGTCTAACTACATTTTTTGGCGACCGTTAGGTGACTACCTGAGAGTACCCGGCGATCCCTTTCACGCCGCTCGGACGGTCCCTGTATATCTGACTCTATACAATTGAATAGCCGTGTTCTTTTGTTAATGTAGTACCCCTTGCTTAGGTATATTCTGTTTTCGGGTCTATACTCATGTAATAAGACCTTAACACGTGCATTTTTCAAAAGAAAATCACTCAGCAACGATGCTAAACTGTTATTTCATCAGTCTAATTTGAAACTTCGTAACGGCAACATCTCTGCGCTCAGGATTGTTATAATGGATAAAAAGACTTCGCAACAAAGTGCCACGTGGCGACGTCCAAGTTCGAAATCTAAAAAAAGAAAATTTCGTGGAGTGCTTCCACACCAGTCTGAAGCAGATACGAGTCATGCTAGTGCGAGTGCAGCAAAATTAAAAAAATCGGACGATACAAGTTTCGATGTACACATCGATCCAACGGCTGGATATAGTATTATTCAGTTTTTTCTTGTTTTTTCTACATTACAACAATATGTGAAGTGTAAAGTTTGTAACAAAGATGTTTCAAGAAACATCATCAAGAAAAACCGTGGAAATTGCTTGCCAAACAGCGGCATGCATTTATAACGAAGGGCTACAACCTGTTTTAAAAATTTTGGAGGTGATGGGTGTCAAACTAGGCCCTATCGCCGTTCAATACGCCGAGAAACGCGACAGTGATCGCGTACGCGTAGGGAACCGCCGCAGCTCTAACGCTTCAAAAGAGACTAGGTCGAGACGAAGGGAAGCTACTTTGGACGAACACACCTTCTACGAAGAATCGGAAGGTCCATTGTATGGAGCAGGCATCGCTGATTAACCCGAGGTAAGGTTTTTTCATGATTTTTCTGCAACCAAAACTTTAAACGCAGTTATCTCAAAACAAGGTTTTTCGGTGCTTTGTTGATGAAATTTCGGAAACTATCCGGCCGATTGTCATGAAATTTGAATGACATATGCTTCATAGTTATGGCTATAGCGCATATCATCAGATTTTTTAAATTTTGATTTTAAGAATTTTTTTTTTACAAAAAACTGCAAAAAAATCGTGGTTTTTTTTTACTTTTTCGAAAAACGTGCGCCATTTTGTTATTTTCGCGAATATCAAAAATCTGATGATATGCGCTATAGCCACTGACATACTGAATCTAAAACAGTTTTATTTTTTTGTTTCAGACGACCCGTCTCGGAGATACCATCAACAAGCCACGACCATAACATTTTTACACGGGTTTTTCAATGCTACTGATGTATTATAATAATTGTTTAAAAAAATAAAATAAAAATTTTTTCATGTACTTGAAAGATGTGTTTATTACATAGGATCCGTTTTATCCCATAATTTTAAGCAAAAATCCTCGAAAAAAAATCGCAAAAACAGCCTATTTTTGAGGCGTTTAAAGTGAGAAGATGCCTTAATTAATTTTGGTGATAAGTTGCCTTTACTACCTGCTCTCGAACCTTAGCTACCTGAAACTCGGTCGAACTACCTGAGTTAGTGTCGTGCACACTAACTCCGTTATTACGTCAGTTGTTTAATTAATTTTGCGATAAGTTGCCTTTATTACCTGCTTTCGGACCTTAGCTACCTGAAACTCGGTCGAACTACCTGAGTTAGTGTCGTGCACACTAACTCCGCTATTCCGTCAGTTGTTTAATTAATCTTGTGATAAGTTGCCTTTATTACCTGCTTCCGGACCTTAGCTACTTGAAACTCGGTCGAACTACCTGAGTTAGTGTCGTGCACACTAACTCCGTTATTACGTCAGTTGTTTAATTAATCTTGTGATAAGTTGCCTTTATTACCTGCTTCCGGACCTTAGCTACCTGAAACTCGGTCGAACTACCTGGGTTAGTGTCGCGCACACCAACTTCATCATTGCGGAATGCTCTCGGGATTATTTTTAGGATAGATTGCTTACTACTACCTATCTTCGTGTTTCCATTAACGTTTCTGTTAGTTCGCGTTATTATTGAGTGGAGTTTAGTGTTTCTACGTTCAGTCGCCTCCACTACCTACCTTTGGGCTTCAACTACCTGCGCTTCGCTAACCGTCGAGTTTACCTGAATAAATCGTTGCTTAAATTAAAGTTATTAGTCTTTGTCTATTTTCTTTCGTTAGTCCCGATTCCTTACTCCCGCCCCGAACCAGCCCCTCTACCCCTAAGTATCTCAGTCGAGCTGAGTAGCCGGACCATCCTGAATCCTCGTAACCCCTGGGACTATCTCGTCCACCGCATCCGCGCCGGAGTGGACAAACATAAAGTCGGTTTCACCTGCGGTACGTTCGTACCTGGCGCCCAGTCCGGTCCAGCCGGGTCACGATGATCCAGGGAGAAATTGCGGAGGAGTTCAGAAGGGACAGATGGACCCGAGCCGGGAAAATCAGGTTACAATATATATATATATATATATATATATATATATATATATTTTTTTTTAATTTTTGCTGTAATATTTGTTTCATTACAGCGAGAATCAAGAAATCGTTTTCCTATCCTCAAGTAACACACCAGTCGGGGAGAGTGTCGGGCAACGAAATAGACTAAAACGTGCCGCCACGACTGAGATCGACGAAAACATGGAAATGTAAGTATCCGTATGAAAAACTAAAATTACATATAAATTAACTTTTATTAATTTTTATTATTTTTTTTTCGTTACAGAAAAAAGATGCACTTCGAATAAAATAAAATTGTAGTGTACGATTTTATGAAAAATAAAATTAAAAAGAATAAAATGGTTCATGTAGAAAATTATAACTTATCTTGCCAACATTTACTTTCGCCGCTTCAAACCTTCTCATACAATAAAAAATCTTTTCACCGTCGTTCGTTCTTTACATCAGCGTTGGCTCTGTTCTCGATATTTCTGTCTGTCAAACCATTCATTCATTTTCTAAAAACCATCATTGGTTTAGTCGTTCATCGACTCTATCAACACCACCGTTATCAGCCTCGCTGGATTAATCGTTCATCGACTCTCTCAAAACCACCCCTATAAGCCTCGCTGGATTAGTCGTTCTTCAACTCTCACAATGGGAATGAAAAAGGCGGACAGCGAGATGAGTACGACGAAAACTTATCCCCTTTTGTTCCCTCAATAAAATGCATCTAACTTAATGAAAAAAAATGACTCAACTTTACCATAAAAAAGTATCAGTACCACTATGACGCTTCACTCATTCTCCCCTCCCTCACTCCTCCAAGTTACTCACCCACGCTACTGATAAAATGGCGTGGAATGGGTATCATGGTGGGGGTAGGAGTGGAGACTTAAAAATTATGAATAAAGTTGGGGGAAAAAATATATATATAAATCGAGTCTCTTAATTTTACCTTAAAAAAAATGTATTAGTACCACTATGATGCTTCACGCATTCTCCCCTCCCCCACTCCTCCAAGTTACTCACCCACGCTACTGAAAAAATAGCGTGGAATGAGTATCATGGTGGGGATAGGAGTGGGGATGAGAGTGGGGGGCGCCATAGTGGTACCAATACTACTACTCTAACGCACTGGCTCAGATGCTGGGTGAAACTCAACCACACCATCCCATACAAAACATAGCAAATTATGCTTGTTCACTATAATAGCCCGCCACATGGTCGGGGTATGTTTTACCCCGAATTTGGCTAGACTGAACTAACGTACTTTTCTTTGAAATGCATCTACGCGAACATAAAGCTTCGTAACGACATCCAATAGTTACTAAAGAAGGCAGAAATCAAAATTTAAAACCCCAGGTAAGGTAAGAAAGGTACCTCTGCGACAGGACTTACTTGACGCAGGTAGTCGTTTCGGAGCAGAATGACGCGCTCGGGGAAGAGCCCGAAATTTCAATGAAATTTTTTTTTCGGGTATAAACCTATTTGCCTCATATTCAAGAGGGTTCAAAGTATATTTTAAGCGAATAAAAAAAATCGATTTTTTGAAAATTCTACAGCAGTTTTAGCCTTTAAAAGAAAAAGCCAACGCGAGCCCTGTCGCACTGTTATATACGCGAATATGCCGGTTTTTTGACGTTACAACATCTTTGAATCGCTTTTACGAACGAACCGTTTGAGTAAATTATTTCAAAATTGGTGACGAATTTTTTTGGATTTTTCTCTTTCCATTTCATCCAGTCCGCTGAACGGGACATCCCCTCTCTTTTTGCGTCGCTGAGCGAGAGAGACAGTGATATAAGAAAATGTATGTTGTTGAATTGATAAAAAGTTAGTGGTTCAACCATCTCATACTATTACGAGGGAGAGTGAAAGTGAGAGTGAGAGTGAGAGTCAGAGTGAGAGTGAGAGTGAGAGTGAGAGTGAGAGTGAGTAAGAGTGAGTGAGAGAGAGAGAGAGGGGGGGGATAGCGAGAGAGAGAGAGAGGGCGAGAGGGAGGGATAGTGTGGGAGGGGGATGGAGGGAGAGGCCGAGTGAGAGAGAACGAGAGGGAGAGAGAGGGGAGAGAGAGATAGGGGAGAGAGACATGGGGGAGGGAGAGGGCGAGCGAGAGGCAGAGGGGGGAGGGGTAGAGAAAGGGGAGAGAGAGATAGGGGAGAGAGACATGGGGGAGGGAGAGGGCGAGCGAGAGGCAGAGGGGGGAGGGGTAGAGAGAGGTGTGAGCGAGAGGGGAAGAGAAGGTGGGGAGGGCGAGTGGGGGGGGGCAAGAGGGAGGGGGTTAGAGAGGGGTGGGGAGAGGAAGAGGCAGAGGGAGAGGCAGAGTGAGAGGGAGAGGGGTGAGAGAGAGGGAGAGAGAGGGAGAGGGAGGGAGAGAGAGAGAGAGTGTGCGTTTACCGAGGGCATGCAATTCCTTTCAGGAATATTGAAACATCAGTAGATATCACGTTTTTCAAAAAGAACTGATATCTATGGCAAAATACTTTGGAAAGATATAAAAAAGTACGCCACATATTAAAGAATCGTAACCTTGGTTATCAAATGGCCATCTCACATTCCTGATATTACTTTGCAAACAAAATTTTATTTATAACTATTTTATTATTATTATTATGTCTTTATAACCATCATTCTCTTTCCATTTCATGTATCAAGTTTATTCACCTCGAATAAAACCGACTCAACGATTTTTGTCCGCCAATGATGGAAAAATCTACTGTTCAAGACTTTGATTTTTCTTCATATGAAGGAAGTTACTCAATTTAAAAAAATCATCCAATAAATCATTGTCTCATAATGGGAAATTTTTTTACCTTCACAGGAAAGTTGGTAATCATGGCTGTTTATCAAAAAGATAGGAAATCAATCTGAAAAAACTTTTAAAAAGGAAAAAAAGAACGCCTAGTATTAAAAGATCGCGATCGTTATAAAATGACCATTCAATATGTTTTCTGTTATATGAAGAAAGTTACTCAATTAAAAAAAAAATCATCCACAATATCATTGGCTCCGAATGAGAAATTTCTTTTACCTTTATAGAAAAGTTGGTGATTATGGCCATTTTTCAAAAAAGATATGAAATCATTCGAAAAAAACTTTTAAACAGTAAAAATGGAACGCCAAGTATTAAAAGATCGCGACCTTAGTTATAATATGACCATTCAATATTTCTTCTGTCATCACTTAAAACTTCACCTCACCTTGAAAAGACCGAGCAGTACATGTTTGTCCTTAATTTCCAGGAAATGGAAAAAATATCAACATCCATTCCACTCCCGTAATACGCTGAAGGGCACTTTATCTCGAAAACGATGATCAATAATGTTCTTCTTAATTTCGAAAAAAATTGAAGTTCCACAATTCTTATTTCACTATTGGAATATGCTGAAAGTTACTTTATCCTGAAAAAACATTCAGAAGAAATTTCGGTATTAATTTTCAATTAAAAACCTATTCGCATCTTTTCTTTTTTTTATCCTGATATGTGAGAAGTTACTGTACACCAAAAACAGATTTCTCTAGAGAGTGTTGCCCATGATTGAAAGAAAGGAAATCATTTGTTTACATAGCCAAGAATGGTAAATGATTTATGGGTTTCTGCATAGAATCATGTACACCTTGAATGGTACCTACTAAAGGCTGTTGTCGCTTCAAGGGCTTCAAGAATAATTGTAGGGATATTGTTCAGAAAAGCCCTTGATTCTCCGGGTTCTCGCGTGAGGCCCTCAGTGCACGGTCGGCCGCGCGCTTGGACTCGGCGGTCACTGGGCCAACTGGACATTCCCCCTCCTTTTCGCGCCTCTTCCGGCTTCTTCCTCAGTCAGTATTCTTCGAGCGCTCTAATGAGTCTTCCGTTTTTCACGGCACGCTTCCAACGATTCCTCAAGATTATTATACTTCTAATGACCCGTGAATTAATTGTGTGCGGTAGCGATTTACAACCGGTATCGAGTACGGCTAATTTTACGTGTCAATCGGTTTTCTTTCGGCTCGCTTCATTGGAAACTTCGCGTTATTATTCTAACAGGAACATTTCTTCTTTTTTCTCTCGACCCATGCGGCGAGAGCGTCGGGCTCGCAGCCATTACGATCGCGAAACCATTGTTCGCTTATTACTACATTATTTTATTGTAAACCGTGACAGCTTATTAAAGCTTTGTTATTGTTAATTGCGGAGTGCGATAAATTTATTCACCTCTATTCATTCAATTCCTCTCCTCAGCAATCCCCAACAATTCTAATTCTTTTTATAAGGATTCAAGGCCACTTCTCAAACAGATATAAAGAAATTGTTATTCTGATTTTATGCTTGTTAAGGACTTATAAACATACAACCAAATTCCACAGAAAATGATACAAAAAACAATTACATATAAAAGTGGGAATACGAGTACTAATGCACGCGTTGTATTTACACGTATGTACCACACAAATTTATTGCAAAGAATACACACAAACTTAGCGTGCATGGTTTTAAATGTAAGCTCGGAAAGACAAGAATGATGACTTCTGTTATCCGTCACCTCACTTAACATTAATATGATAGTCAATAATTGATACCAAGAGTTATTTTTTTTTTTTATTTTGGTCTTATTCAACAGACAGTGGAGATTCCCGGAATAAAAATATTTCATTACTGTGGGGGTTTGAATTTCGCTACGAAGGTCCACTTCAGAAAAGCGGTGTTTGAAGCTGCTGGTCTAATTCCACAGGAAGAATTGAGGATACGAACCAAAGTTGCATGCAAAGAAACTACACAACAGGAGATGAAGGTTTGCGTTTATATACTTAATTTGTATTTTTGCAATGTTTCTAACCATTGATCATGATTTCATGAAAGATACAGCACCCAACTAGCATAGAGATGCCTTGATTTGACATGAGGACCGGATATAGTTATCCGAAGTAAAGCATCCCTTGTGAGATCCTCATGAAGTCCATGCGTGGATGGCCTTTCGAATGTACATCTGATGAGGTCCGACCTAGGTTTATGTGTAGACGACCTATGAAAGGTTTTGTGAGGTTCCACTTGAGTATGGCCTCATGAAGTTTAAGAGTAGATGACGTCGATGGCGGACGTCATCCTTACAACCTTATATCGGGATAACCTTAGGTTATCCTGATTAATTTTTGTACAACACTGCAAATTTGAATAAAGCTGTGCGAATCGTAGACAGAGTGAACGGAGCACGAGCTGCGTCGGAAAATACGATCAGGCAGCCAGTCTGTGTACGCTGCCCATACGAAAAAAGCTATATGAAAAATTATGTTACCGTGTTAGTATTCCACAACCCCTCAGAGAATCCCACAACTAGTGACGAGTATGGAATTAGTAGCACGTTATGTACAACCTTTGTGAAGTGGCATTTTCCGTCACACCACAAAATGGCTTTTTATATACCGGGTAGGCTCTCCACGTCAAATTAGCCCGTTCGTGGTCATGCTATAAAACTTTTTCTCACACAATTCTATTAAGACAAAAATTACTCATTTTTTTTTCTATCTTCTTCAAATGTATTCTTCTGTATGATAAAATAGTTAAAAAAATGTATTCTTTTTTCCATTCTTATTTGTTTTTTTCATTGTTTCTTCTTTTAGAGTATGAATTATCGTTGTACTTATGGTTTTTGAAAAATGGAACTGCTTAGAAGTCACAATTACTGTAGCGAAACTATTTTCAAATCCCTATTAATAAAATTAACCGTTTGAAACTATACATGTGACACAATCTTTCACCGCATGACCAATGTTTGAAGTGTAAGTAACGTGACCGCTCATGGGTTCAGTTCTTTGGAAGGATCGTGATGGAGAGGGAAGTTTCAGATAAATAAAAAATTATCTACAGAGGTGTTAGAATGTTGTGTAACTTCGGTGCGTCAGAATCTCCAACGAACATTTAAGAGTTAAATTTTGAAGATTTACGCATAAGAAAGAGCATAAGAAACTAGAAATCTATTTCCATCTGAAATCTAAATACGCTATGCGGCTGAAGTTCGAACAGAAAAAATAACTCTCATCGAAATCAATTCACGGTTATGTGGCAGCGTTAAAAATATGGGCAAAAAGTAATTCCTCCAATAATGATGACAGAATACAAGAACAACTGTGTAAAGGAGTCAAATCGATAATAATGTACTTCAAATTAGCAAAACTAGCAGATGGAATATTAGAAGAAATGGTGAAGCTCGTAAACTTTATCGAGATCACGGAAACACTCATAAAGGAACGTCGAGGCAAAGGATTCAGGGATTCGAAAAAGCACAACCTTCAATAAGTGCGGTATCAACAAACAGCGAGATACATGACAGTGTTACATTGAGGTTATGCAGCTCTGTCTACATCGAAGCCGCGAAAATATCAAGAGACTCGGTAGAGTCTCGGGACGAGTACATTTGACAGCTCTGTCGTCTGCTGGCCCGAGAGTCACCCGAGTATATTATCTCTGAATAAAGCAAATTCGGTGGTGAGGGGAATCATTTTCTTTAATTGTGGAGCCCAGAAGAAATATTATGATCTGAAAATTGAACTGGAGATTAATTACGCGAGACTCCCTCGATTGAGCCTTAAATCAGCACGATTGATGCCGTAATTGCTGAGAAAAAACTTTGCACAGGCAAAGCTATGCAAAAGCGCCAACACATTGAAAGATTCAGTGTGTCTGTATATGCGCGCAGACGACACAATCAAAGGGCTTTTGATGCCCATCAAGACCCATTTTCATGAAAGTCGGTCTCCGGTGACGGAAGCGACGAGTTTCTATTGGTCACCAGTGACTTTCTTCTGTACCGATCCGGCGGAAAGTTTCTGGTTACGAGTGACTTACGATGTTTTTGGTTATGTCGACTTTCCTCTGTACCGATCCGGCGGACAGTTTGAATGTTTGAACGTGTAAACCGCGTGTTTTTTTGGTAAATAGTACGAAAAAACGGTAATATGTAAATAGTGCGAAAAAACGAAAATTTATGAATAGTGCGAAAAACCGATAAACCAGGGTACACACGAGTGATGTTTTCGAACGTGGCCCTGTGACTACATTCTTCTGCACCCATACCACGGAAAGTTTGAATGTTAACCAGTGTGACGGTAGTTTTGACTTTTGACAGTGTAAAGTGCGAGTCGTGTAAAACGCGTGTTTTTTAGATTGTGAAAAATCGTGATTCATAAATAGTTTGAATATATAAATAGTACGAAAAAACGGTAATATATAAATATTGCGAAATATGAAAATAATAATTTTTAATATCTCGGAATTAATCATCAACGAAATTAAAAAAGATAATCTCGCACCCGCTGGTGAAATCATTTGTGTTTCGGATTCCAGAAAAGCCAAATAAAAACAAACCTCACCACTCGTTGAGGTTATCATTTTTATTTTTCCGTATAAAATAATCCGAATAAAACCGTTAATTCGTGTGGCCGGAATAAGTGCTAGAAAATACAACGAACATAACCTCAAAAATCAGTGTTAAACGTTCTGAAAATGTGTGAACTCGCAAATAATGATGTTGATGTTTCGATCTAGAACGCAACGATTTTCTTTTCTCAACCATGTCATTTAAATTTTTCTTACAGACCAAAAGACTGTGTTTTTTTTCCAAAAGTGAGTGCAGGAAAATAATTGTGACAAGATGTATCATATGCTCATAAATAAAAACCTGTAAAAATATTAATTGTTGATGAAATAATTTAATTATAAAAATTTGACAAATTACTTTTGTCATGAAATCATGATTTTCAATACTTTTCAGGTGCGGTCTACAAATAAACATAAAATTTCCAATATTCTGCAGGTTGTGCTCAGACCCTTCGGTTTTTCTTTTCGGCTTCAAGAAATTGACCAATATACTGAAGGCGCTGCGAACTGTGAATTGGGCTGAGATTCTCTGCTTTGACAATTTGATTGAAAAAAATTGGTGAAACTTAAAGCAATGAAGCATTTGCTATTCCTTGCGGAAACAAGAGATGCCTTATTTCCTTTGCATACAAGGATCACCGCTTCGTTACTGCGAGCTGTGCTAAGTTCCTTCGCTCTTTCTTTTTGGCATCGCACTACATATTTTATATTGAGCTGGGGTTTTACTGATTATGTCAGCGTAAATATTCAAGGATCATCTGTTATCATATTTTACAACAAGTCGAAGGATCAGAAATTAAGCAATAGTGTAACGGCATTGCTCGGTTAGGTTTGTGCAAAACATATAAGTGGAAATAAAAGCATGAGAAAACAATGTAAAAATTCAATATTCATTCAAGTTTTTAGTATGCATTGTGATATGATTTGTTAAAAAAAAGTGTTCCACAAATATTTCTATACGGTTTCAGTTTTGGCCTTTCGCTCATATTTTTCTCATATTAGTGAAATGCACATTACTGAGACACACCAAATATATTGAAACGTCACACCCCTTTTTGTTTTCTCATTTCTTTTACAATTTGAAATGCTCACCAGCCCAGTCGAGCCTGCGCTCAGCCGCTCGAGGCGACACCCCTCGACAAAACTCTTAGGCTACACATAGAATCAGTTCTAGTTCGTTCTTTCATTAAAACTCTCTTATTTTATGTTCTGAAGCATTAGTTAGACTCATTTTTATATGAAAAACAACAAAAAGGGTTAAATTTGAATAATAAAATAAAATTCACAAAAGTCCAGGTGGTAAAATCATGCAAAGTCCAATTGCACGTTCGTTCCAACGGAAATGGCAAATCACGAAACAGAGTTTGGATCCAAGGGAAATAATGCTCTACATCGCTCACAAATTGTCATTTGTGACAATTTTTGAAACAATTTATCATGTTTAAAAAGAAAATTTGATTCATTTTAGTTAAAAAAGGATAAAAACGAACTTTTCACAGCAAAAAACATTTATTTTTATTACTAAATCATTATTTTTCACATGAGCGATGAAAATCAGCCTTAAGCTCAACCAATCACGCCGCGGCGACAAGTTGGCTGACCAATCCGTGAATTTAGTAAGAGAACTCTGGTTCGAGGTTATTCCTGGGAGCAAAGTCCAACTTATTTTTAGATCGAATCATTATCATTATTCTTTTGTCTAAATGCGTATAAAAGGCCGTGCGGATCAGCAACGGCAGCTCATTCTTAAATCAGCTCTCACTTCAAGTACAGAGGTAGTGACTCTGGAAAACAAGCTCCAACGAACTACCTAACCTATAATATTCCAAATTTCACGCCGAGAGCGAGGGGATTGTGCGATTCCGTGCAATCCAAAGATTCGAGGGTGAAATTCCTTTCCGATCACGCCAAGAAGGGAGGGACCTGTGCGATTCCGTGCAGGTCAAAGATTTCTAACGTGATAACCTTTTCATTCATTATTGAGAGGGAGGGGACTCTGCGATTTCGTAGGGTCTACAGATTCTCAATTTTGATCCTTCCTTTCCTATGCTAAAGAGGGAGGGGACCGTGCGATTCCGTGCAGTCTGAAGATTCTTGGCATAGGGCCCTTATCATTAACCCCTTTTTTGATTTTTGTTGGAGTAAAAATAACTCATTTCATTTAAACAAATTAAAAAACAATTGATATTTTTTTTGAAGCGAGAACTTTTTTAGTCATTTCAAGTTCATTTCAATTTTCCGAACAGTAAAATAAATAAATCAATCTTAGTTGAATTGTATCAAGCCAAACCACTGAGAATAATTTAAAATTGTATAGAATCATAAAAATTAATCAGATTGATTAAATCAGGAATCATAGAATCGCAAGAACAGAAAGAAAATCAGGAAATAATAAATACGAACAAATTTGGATGAGTTCATTGACGAATTTATTGAAATAATCAAAAGAAGTATAAAATTAAACAAGTTAATTGATGAAACAAAGAGAATTCTCAAAATAGACAAATTCGTTGACAAAAGAGAACAGGCTTGTCGAACTGGACAAATTTCATGACATAAAGGAACTAAATTGGACAAGTTTATTGAAATTAGGGAAAGAATCTGAGAAACTTTAATTTATCTCAAAAACACCAACGATTGGCGTCATATTTTTTTTTGTACATTAACAATACACTGAATAAACACAATTATTTATATTTTTGACACAAATTCTCATACTCTCGTTTCTTTTCATGCCTGCTCCTAAATTCTTAGTTGCTCGAATTCACGCGTAGCGGGGGACGTAAAAAGCGTACCGTTACAATATGTATCGAATTTCTCAATATATTGCCGGAGACGCAAGGTGTTAACTGAAATGAATTTCTGCGCTTTGTTTGTGCAAGCTAAGTTCGTTCGCTTTTTCTTTATAGCATCGCATTGCATATTTGATATTGAGCTAGAGTTTTACTGATTATGTCAGCATAGATATTCAACGATTATCTGTTATCATGTAAAAATTCTAGGATTCGGAGCTGTTCAGAAAAAAAGAAGTCATATCCTGGCCAAAAATCCCCTCCCTGGGGAAAAAACCTTGGACAAGTACATTTGTTGACCCCGGTTTCCATTTGTTTTCACAGAAAAAAAGTACCCAAAAAAGTACAAAATTAAAAAAAAAAATTGGCAAGTTCGAGACAGGAAAAAGAAGATTGTTTCTATAAAATAACTATACTCCAAATGACAAATAGAAATGAAAAACTTCACATATTTTATCGAGATCCGAAGAAAAAAAGTAACAATGTCCATCGTGAGTGTCCAGCAAAAAACAGAGTCTACAAGTAAATGATCAATTTGTGCATAAAAAAAATAATTAGTTTACAAAAACAGAAATGGTAAAGCCAATGATTTACGTTCAGCACTAAAATTTATAATATCAATAATAGGACAAGTATTTTATTGTCGCGTGAGGATGGAGTATTTAAAAAAAAGCAAAATTTAGTTGGTTATAAAAAAAAGTCACCAATGTACAAAAATAAAAATCGGTCAAAAGAACAGAGTCCAGAAAAAAAAATCGGGATGAAAAGAAACTTGAAGAAAAAATTTTCAAACGAAAAAAATTAGATTGAAAAAAAAATTTCGGCCAAAGTATTTGGCGAGTTTTTTGCTTAGCTTGGATCACGTAATGTATTTCACGTAATGTTGTATGTGTTACAAACTCGCCAAGTACTTCGGACGCAATTTTTTTTCAATCTAATTTTTTTCGTTTCAAATTTTTTTCTTCAAGTTTCTTTTCATCCCGATTTTTTTTTCTGGACTCTGTTCTTTTGACCGATTTTTATTTTTGTACATTGATGATTTTTTTCAATTACCAACTAATTTTTGCTTTTTTTTAAATACTCCATCCTCACGCGGCAATAAAATACTTGTCCTATTATTGATATTATAAATTTTAGTGCTGAACGTAAATCATTGGCTTTACCATTTCTGTTTTTGTAAACTAATTATTTTTTTATGCACAAATTGATCATTCACTTGTAGACTCTGTTTTTTACCGGACACTCACGATGGACATTGTTGCTTTTTTTCTTGGGATCTCGATAAAATATGTGAAGTTTTTCATTTCTATTTGTCATTTGAAGTATAGTTATTTTATAGAAACAATCTTCTTTTTCCTGTCTCGAACTTGCCAATTTTTTAAAAAATTTTGTACTTTTTTGGGTAATTTTTTTCTGTGAAAACAAATGGAAACAGAGGTCAACAAATGTACTTGTCCAAGGTTTTTTCCCCGGGGAGGGGATTTTTGGCCAGTATTACGCTCTTCAAAATGACAAGGGTACGCAAAATTTAACATGTAATTCCTGCGGCCGCCGCAGCTATCTTGAAAAGGACGGTACTTAGGCAAATAAGAATAGGCAAATAAAAAAGTAAAATAACTGTTTTTTCAAGGATCTGGTGTATATGGAATAATGCAGTGTGGAGACGACGAACTTTTCTGATTAACAATAATAGTTTATTAATGTCAAATATATCAACAATGTTGAGAACAATGCCCGATGCGAAAATCCCGAAACAAGGCCCGGTGAATTAGCGTGAGAAAAAGTTTTTCTCCTCCCCCCCCCCTCTCTCTCTCAACAAGAGAGAGAGAGGGAATTTTCCCAAAAATTTTCCATAAAATTTATCACATAAATCAACATTAATCTGCCATATATTTTGGCCTTAATTATTAAAGGAAGCACAGCTAATTTGGAATAACAATATGCGGATTGTTTTGAATCCCAGATTATCCTCCTTTCCAATTGTTATCGATGAATTGATGCTTGTGTGGAACATATCTGACGTTATTACACGGCACGTTTTTTCCGGTTTTGCAACATCCGGGGGAAAACTGGAGTTACAGAGCGTCTAAACGGTACTGTACACCCGGAATAAGTAATCCGGTACCATTTACACGCACTTTTACACTCCGTCAAAATTCCGTTTTTTCATGACCATCACAACTGACACTCACGCTACAGTTTGTGACGGTTTCGCCACAAAATCGCAAAGGAAAAGGGGAGAAAATAATTGTTAACCTCTTCACTGGTGAGCCCGCTATATGGCGGGCAACGCTAACTTGGCCATAACTGGTGAGCCCGCCGTATGGCGGGCTGTCGAAAAAAATGCGTTATCTACGAAATTTCTCAGAATTTTAAAACTAAAATCCGTATTGGGCGGTTTTCGGGGTCGCTGATTACGAATCTGCACTTGAAATTAAAAAATTCAAGATGGCGGATCCAATATGGCGGACCGACAATACAAAAAATCATTTGATGAAAGCGAAAGTTTGTACTTGGAGGTTTTCGGGGTCGCTGATTACAAATCTGCACCCAAAATTTGGAAATTCAAGATGGCGGATCCAATATGGCGGATGATAAATGAAAAAAATCATTTGATGAAAGCGAAAGTTGGTATTCGGGGGTTTTCGGGCTCGCTGATTACAAATCTGCATTCCAAATTTGGAAATTCAAGATGGCGGATCCAATATGGCGGACGATAAGTGAAAAGAATCATTTGATGAAAGCGAAAGTTGATATTCGGAGGTTTTCGGGGTCGCTGATTACAAATCTGCACTCAAAATTTAGAAATTGAATACATATTTATTTAAACCGTTATGCGGGATTAATCATAAAAAAATAAAAATTAAATAAAACAATACCAACAATGAAAAAGTGCGTATTTATAACCCTTGATTTTTGAGAGAGACCCTTGATTTTTACTGGAATGAGCAATTTTAATAAAAAGTTATGGGCCGGACAAGTACTCTATGCGTATACGCTCAACGTACGGTGGTGAACGTTCATCAAATTATTACCAATGAAACAAAACTGTGCTATCATGTACAGACATAAATTAAAGTTTTTTTTTAACATTACAAAAGCATGGGATCTTATGCGAAACTTCCTGTTCCTGCTTGTTTTTCGTTATTTTAGCCATGGCGCGGGCAATGTTGTTTCATTAGGTCATAAAAGTAAATACTATTTGGCAACGTTGGTCGCGCCATAGCCAAAACAAAAGTAGCTACTCGACTCAGGAGATCCCAGAAGCAATGCACCAACTGCATGCCCTACGTTGCCGGTACGTCCATATTGATATCTTCTCAGTCACCAAAGAAATACTTGTCCTAGTACTGATATCATAAATTTTACTGCTGCATGTAACTTAGATGTCGACCTTTTTTCATTTTTTTCTAGACTATTGATACTTCTTACACACCAATTATAAGTGGTATTTTTCTCATCTTGATAACGCTGATTTTTTAATGTTTTGATTCTTGTTTTGTTCTGTGGAAATAAATTCAAAGTAAAATTTATTGTGAAGTGTGGTTTTTTGGCCGGATATTTCGTGATCTATATGGTTGGTTTCCCTCCGGGATATAAATAAAATTAGTAAACATTTAAAAAAAAAAAAATTAAGTGGGGTTTTGGACTTCTTGTGATATCATAGGGAAACGAGGGACCACCAATGTACTTGTCCAGGTTTTTTCCCCCGGGAGGGGATTTGTGCTATTTGATATCACTTCTTTTTTCTATAGTATTTTCATATATTTCGCTTTATATAGACTCCAATAAAGTCTGTATATAACAAAAAAACTGACAACGTGTTTGTATCATTACATTGTCGATTTATTTCAATGACAGGAATCAGTACAGCTCACACTACTAATTCGACATAAGAGAATGAGACAGATTTTCTACCATATATTCATTATTATTGAGGTTGTTTAAATATAGGAGCATTTCGTTCTTGTGATAAGAAGAAAAGTTATGTTTTCAAAAGAGTTAACTACAGACTCGACGTATTTTCGAGATGTTAGTAATTCGTTGATAGGTTATTATTCGATTATGGCTTGGCAAGAAGGTGTTATAGAAGAGACCTTGAGTACCAGTTTTTCCCCCAAGGTAAAAATCCAGAAAATTAAATACTTTATCATTAGCTTTCAAGTTGTGTATTAGAATAAGTCATTCAGGGGCGAAAAGGCAGCGAGGATATTAGCAATTTCGGTCTAAGCTATAAATAGATAATTATATTTAACTTTACTGTCAGGAGCCTCAGAATTATTATTATTTCATAGATGAAATGACGAAAGAATATGATGCATCATCCTTAACTTACAAATTGTTTTATAAAACATAGAAAAAAATTAGATTAAAAAAAAATTCGGCCGAAGTACTTGACGAATGTTTTTTCACTTAATTTACATAATGAATCGGTCATGGTGACAACCTCGCCAAGTACTTCGGCCGAAATTCTTTTTCATCTAATTTTTTTTCGTTTGCAATCTTTTGTTGCTTCAGACTCTTATTGATACGGAGTTTTTATTTTCATTCTGGTTGGTAAAACAACTGCACTTTCGAACTCTATATCAACATTCAACATTATTTGAAGATTTTATGTTACACGATAAAGCCTCCCGTACTTGGCCACATATATTTTAGTATAGCTCAATTTATTTTATAACTTTTTGCGAACCCCAACCTTAGCTTTTCGCGAGGATTAACTCATTTTGTTTTGTGTGATTTGAATTTATTTGATACATTTTTTGAGAGTGGTCACTTTTCTTACTTTTTGTTAGGATTTTATTTTCTCGGGGATTTTTGTGAGAAAAGGTTTTTGCAGTGTATGTATGTTCGTGGAAAAATATGGGAACGGCGGTCAACAAATGTACTTGTCCAGGTTTTTTCCCCGAGGATTAGATTTTTTCAGATACAGTCAATCAAGTGTTGCCCAAATGTTTGTTGGATCATTGTTATTAAGGTAGTACTATCGATACTGCAAGAGCCAAATGTATATACCGTCATGTTTGACTTACGCAGAATTTAGAATAGGCAACGTCGCGATAGAATGAGAGAGACTGAAATGGACTGTTTCACTCGAGAGGTGTGCAAAAGCTATGCGTAAAGACTGACACGGGCGCATCATTATTCGGTTCTGTGTGTCAACTCGAAATAAAACATCTTTAAAATGTCAAAACCACGAGAAGACCAAAAAATCTACCACTGGAAGGGCCGCAGAGTAACAGAAAAAACGTACCGGAAGAGATTGTAACAAATTGAACATTTTTAAATTACGCGCGCATTGTAACCTCTTCGCGATGTTGTCACGTCTATACAAAACTGCGATATAAACGTATATTTGGGATATTTATTTGCTAATTACTACTATCACATGGTCTCAACCTGTATGTTTAAGGATTTAAAATGTTCCTTATAACATTTTCTCTTATTCTACCCTTTTTTAGGGTTCCGTACCCAAAGGGTAAAACGGAACCGTATTACTATGACTTTGTCCGTCTGTCTGTCCGTCTGTCACCAGGCTGTATCTCATGAACCGTGATAGTTAGACAGTTGAAATTTTCACAGATGATGTATTTCTGTTGCCGCTATAACAACAAATACTAAAAAACAGAATAAAATAAATATTTAAGGAGGCCCCCGTACAACAAACGTGATTTTTTGCCGTTTTTATAGATAATGGTACGGAACCCTTCGTGCGCGAGTCCGACTCGCACTTGGCCGCTTTTTTATTATATAAATCTGAACGGTACTTTTTGTAAAATATAATGAAAACTGTGATTTCTCATAAGACTCAATGTGAACTGTATGAAATTACTAATACCAATATCTTTTTTCTTGTTCTCTGTAGCCTCTTGAAAATTTAACTGGATCTTTTTCTTATCATAATCTATTGCTGTACCAAATTTGATTAAATTCTGAACGGTAATTCTGAAACCGACAATACTATCTTAAGTGCCGAATATTGAGCATCGATTCTAGCGATTGAAACGAGTTTTTTTTTTTTTTAATAATGGAAGATTTAAAAAAGTTCACAAGTTCACATTGTGTAATTATCACTTTTTTATCGACCAACACTGACCACTTCTACTCCGCGTCAATTTTTTGCACGAGAAATGAAAGAACTCGTATTTTGAATTTTTAGTTGGTCTATGTTTTCGATTATCTAGCCGGTAATTTTTTTTTTTAAGCCTCTCTACCTTTCTGGATTTTGGTTTCAATAAATCGGGACTGGGAGCCCAATAAAATTACTAAAAGCTTCATAAAAAAAAAGTTAAATTTACAAACTTTTCGAGTACCAGTCTGAACTGGCAGAATTTTTTGCAGAGCTTATGGCTATTCGAATTGGATTTTATTGAATAAACATATTTGAACAGTGGTAACTTTTGGTTCTATTTGTATACCCGTGGTAAAAAATATTACACGCTTTCAGTTTCCAGTTTTAGCTTTCAGCTGTCAATAGATTCAAATAAAGAAAAAACTTTTCCGAAATTTTGCACTTTTGATAATTGGAAAATAAAAATATCAGTTTCACATCATTTTAGAAAAAAACACATCGAATCGATTGTGAATAAATTTAGGCATTTTTTATTTAAATTTTTTTTTTCAATTTTTTTTTTATCAACACGAAGGTGAACTCATGATATCTGTCAATACCGTTGAAAAAGTCAATACCATGAGAATAAGAGCTGACAGCTATTTTCATATTTTCATTGAATTTCAGAAAGTTCAAACAGTATGTTACGGGTACTTCGAAACAATATTTTGAACAAAGCACAAAAATTGAAACCGGGATCCTGCCCAATAATATAGAATACGTTATTAAGAGAATAGAATGGAGATAGCCGTATCAGTTGCATTAGCTTCACGCAAATTTTAATGCCACCAGAAACAGAAGGACCATAGAAGGCAACTTATTAAATAAAAATGTTTCAATTAGTGATTCCAAATCAGAGCCCAATTTGGGAAATACTTAGCACACATATCGTTTCACAAAATTTTCAAAGTTTGTGGGCATCCGCTGCATTCCAATGATAGATATTTAGAAACAATCAAAAAAAGGAACCTGCAGACTTTCTGAATGAAACAAACTTTTTTTATTTATTTTGCTAAAATTTAACCGGGAAAGTGAAAAACATAACGCACTTTAGTCCAACAAAATTGGAAAATTTTGGATCTATCCATTCCGTTCTAAAACCAGAAATTCTTTTCCTATCCAAAAATGTGCCTCCGATGAGTTTTTATAATAATTTTCCAAACTCTTATTACCACAATCAAATCTGAAAAGTGGAAATACCTAGCACACATGTTGCTTAAAAAAATTTCCAAAGTTTGCAGGTATCCGCCGCATTCCAATTATCTAGATTTTCATAGTAATAGAATAAAAGCAGCGGAAAACTATCCGAAACAACTATTTTAACTTATTATGCTAGAACTAATGAAGGAAAGTGAAAAAAACACTGCATACTTCAAGTCCAACAGAATTCAAAACTTTTTCATGCATCCATTGGATTTCAAAGACAGCAATTTCGATCTTAGCTGTTCAAGAACAAGCCGCTGAAGACTTTTATAACAAGTTTTCCGATTCGCATGCCGTAGTCAGAGCCAAAGAGTGGGAATACATCGTACACATGTCGCTTCTCAGAAATTCCCAAGTTTGTAGGTAACTGCTGCATTCCAATGATACAAATTTTGATACTATCAGAAAAAGAGCACCCGACGACTTCCTGAAACATCTTTTTAAAATTCATCATGACACATCCAAAGAAGGAAAGTAAAAGAGAATAATGCACATTGAGTATAACAAAATTCAGTAATTTCAGTTGTTTCCATGGCTATTCGCAGACAAAAATTTTAATCGCGTCAAAAAGTAAGCAGCCGAAGACTTTGAAATAAATTTATCAATCAATAATGCTACAATCATAGATAAAAAAGTGGAAACACTCAACGTGCACGTCACTTCATAAAGTTCTGAAACTTTTTAGGTGCTCGCTGCATCTCAGCGATACACATTTTGATACCATTGGAAAAAAAGCACCCGAAGCGTCTTCAAAACAACTTTTTGAATTCATTATGCATAACCAGAGCGGAAAGTGAAAAACTCTACATACACTGAGCCATATGCAGTTCTTAGATTCTGGATGTATCCATTACGTCACAATGACAGACATTTTTATCCCATCTGTTAATGAGCAACTAAATAAAGACTTTTTGTTTCACATCTTTAAACTCATGTTGCCGCAGCGAAAGCGGAGAAGTAGAAATGCACATCACACATATTGTCCAATAAACTGATGAAACTTGGTATTGATACATTGTGTACTGACGAGGAAAAAAAATGGACCGCAGGACACGACCAAACTGAATAAAGAAAAATATGACAACTTATTAGATAATGATGACAAAATAAATCTAATTAGCACACATTTATTTCGATTTTTTATTCGAATTCACCAGTATATATAAAATAATTGCGTGTTCTCGAAATAAAATTTCTGATTCGAAGTTATAGGTTAACGAACCCATATTTCTCGCGGCTGGGTAATCAAAACACTTTATAAATATTTTTCACAGACGTATAATTTTATCCTATACATTCAATGCTTAACACTTATTCTTAAACTGTGCTTCGAAATAAATTCAAACTCGCACATCCCGCACTGTTTTTGGAGCTCCGATCGAACTTTTAAAAATATACACCGCTTAATTGAAAAATACCTCCGTTAACTAGAGCCCGTTGCACACGATGCTATTTTCGTGGTAGAAAGAGCATGCGTGATGTACTTTCGGAAAGCACACGCATGATTTCTACCACGAAAAGTAGCGTTCCGTGCAGCGGGCTTTACTCACGTCTGACAGAAGTTCACTGGATATGGGTGTCGTCAGAACCAACCAATCAAATACGCGAGAGGTGCCAAGAGGCCTTTGATAGTGTTATATACAGACACGTCAATTCTTGAATGCGTTAGTAACTTTTGCATAATCTTGAGCCCGTGCAAAGTTTTTTCTCAGCAATTACGCGACTGATCATGCTGAATTTGGGCTTAATCGAAAGATAATTTCTTAATTAGTTTTCAGTTCAATTTTCAAGGCATCAAATGGCTCCTGAGCCTCGTAATTAAATGAAATGACATGCCAATTTTACCCCCACCGCCGCGAATCGTTTTATTCAGAGAAAGTATAGTGTCAGAGAGCCTCGGGCCAGCAGACGACAGGGCTGTCAATGTACTTGTCCCGAGACTCTACCGAGTCTCTTGATGTGATTACTACAAATGGTGGGATAGGCTTGAAAATGTTCGTAGAGGTTAGTAGTGGAACAATTTCTGAGTGTAGTAAAAAAAATAGTTGTTTTTAAGCGAGTAAAATGAGCAAAATTTGTTCCGAAGCACATTTCATGTGATGGCTACCGGTTGTACGTTTATACGATTACTACAAATGGTGGGATATGCTTGAAAATGTTCGTAGAAGTTAGTAGTGGAAGAATTTTTGAGTGTAGTAAAAGAATAGTAGTTTTCAGCGAGTAAAATGAGTAAAATTAGTTTCGGAATACATTTCATGTGATCGCTTCCGGTAGAAAGTTTATGCGATTACTACAAATGGTGGGATAGGCTTGAAAATGTTCATAGAGGTTAGTAGTAGAAGAAATTTTGAGTGTAATATAAAAAATAGTTGTTTTTAAGTGAATAAAATAAGCAAAATTTGTTCCGGAGCACATTTTGTGTGATCCCTCCCGGTAAAAAGTTTATACGATTACTGCAAACGGTGGGATGGACTTGAAAATGTTCGTAGAAGTTAGTAGTGGAAGAATTTTTGAGTGTAGTAAAAAAAATAGTTGTTTTTAAGCGAGTAAAATGAGTAAAATTTGTTTCGGAGCACATTTTATATGATCGCTTCCAGTAGAAAGTTTATGCGATTACTACAAATGGTGGGATAGTCTTGAAAATATTCGTAGAGGTTAGTAGTACCAGAAATTTTGATTGTAGTAAAAAAAAAGTTGTTTTTAAGCGCGTAAATGGAGCAAAACTTGTTTCGAAGCATATTTTATGTAATCGCTTCCGGTTAAAGGTTTATACGATTTCTACAAATAGTGGGATAGACTTGAAAATATTTTTAGAGGTTTGTAGTGGAGGAATTATTGATTGTAGTAAAAAAACAGTCGTTTTTACGCGAATAAAATGAGTAAAATTTGTTCCAGAGCACATTTTATGTGATCGCTTCCGGTTGTAGGTTTATATGATTATTACAAACGGTGGGATACGCTTGCAAATGTTCGAAGAGGTTAGTAGTGGAAGAATTTTTAATTGCAGTAAAAAGCAGTTGTTTTTAAGCGCGTAAATGGAGCAAAACTTGTTTCGAAGCAAATTTTATGTGATCACTTCTGGTTGAAAGTTTATACGATTACTACAAACGTTGGGATGGGCTTGAAAATATTTGCAGAGATTTGTAGTGGAAGAATTTTTGATTGTAGTAAAAAAAAACAGTTGTTTTAAAGTGCGTAAATGGAGCAAAACTTATTTCGAAGCATATTTTATGTAATCACTTCCGGTTAAAGGTTTATACGATTACTGCAAACGGTGGGATAGGCTTGAAAATGTTCTTACAGATTAGTAGTGGACGAATTTTTGAGTGTAGTAAAAAAAATAGTTGTTTTTAAGCGCGTAAATGGAGCAAAACTTGTTTCGAAGCATATTTTATGTAATCGCTTCCGGTTAAAGGTTTATACGATTTCTACAAACGGTGGGATAGACTTGAAAATATTTGTAGAGGTTTGTAGTGGAAGAATTTTTGATTGTAGTAAAAAAACAGTCGTTTTTACACGAGTAAAATGAGTAAAATTTGCTCCAGAGCACATTTTATGTGATCGCTTCCGGTTGTAGGTTTATATGATTACTACAAACGGTGGGATACGCTTGCAAATGTTCGTAGAGGTTAGTAGTGGAAGAATTTTTAATTGCAGTAAAAAGCAGTTGTTTTTAAGCGCGTAAATTGAGCAAAACTTGTTGGGAAGCAAATTTTATGTGATCGCTTCTGGTTGAAAGTTTATACGATTACTACAAACGTTGGGATGGGCTTGAGAATATTCGCAGAGGTTTGTAGTGGAAGAATTTTTGATTGTAGTAAAAAAAACAGTTGTTTTTAAGTGCGTAAATGGAGCAAAACTAATTTCGAAGCATATTTTATGTAATCACTTCCGGTTAAAGGTTTATACGATTACTGCAAACGGTGGGATAGACTTGAAAATGTTCTTACAGATTAGTAGTGAAAGAATTTTTGAGTGTAGTAAAAAAAATAGTTGTTTTTAAGCATGTCAATTGAGTAAAATTTGTTCCGGAGCACATTTTATGTGATCGCTTCCGGTTGTAGGTTTATATGATTACTACAAACGGCGGAATAGGCTTGAAAATATTAGTAGAGGTCAGTAGTAGAAGAATTTTTGCGTGTAATAAGAAAATAGTTGTTTTTAAGAGCGTAAAATAAGCAAAATTTGTTTCGTAGCACATTTTATGTGATCGCTTCCGGTTGAAGATTTATACCATTACTGCAAACTGTGGAAACGGCTTGAAAATGTTCGTAGAGGTTAGTGGTGGAAGAATATTTGAGTGTAGTAAAAAAATAGATGTTTTTAAGCGCGTAAAATGAGCAAAATTTGTTTCGGAGCACATTTTATGTGATGGCTTCCGGTAGAAAGTTTATACGATTACTACAAATGGTGGGATACGCTTGAAAATGTTCGTAGAGGCTAGTAGTGGAAGAATTTTTGAGTGTAGTAAAAAAAATAGTTCTTTTTAATCGTGTAAATCGAGCAAAACATGTTTCGAAGCATATTGTTGTATTTGCCAAATAAATGAGGGAACACGATTGACCAAGGGCGAAAGGATGTTTATTTCAAGATTCTTTCTTTTTCTTTTTCTCTCATCGTCACGTCTTGCTTTCAAGCAATCCAAATCTCAACTGTATTTTTCATCAAACTTTCGTTGCTCCGTCAACTAATGGTTCGTCTGTCTTCTGTCCTTTTCTATCCCTCTTCATACCGCATAATCGTCACACTACCCCCACCTTTTAAAGTTGCCGCCCCGGAAACTCCCTAATTGAACCAGGATGCAATTGTCATGCTCCATCCATGTTCTTAACGAAACCTCAATACACTGTCCTGGTATTCACCCAAGTCCCGAGGGAAAACCATGACTAAAAAACCTGGGAAGGACAGTGTGTACATTTCACAAGCTATCTTAAATAATTAATCCAAATTTTCAACTAAACGGTCTTTGTTCTCTAACAGTCAACTCTTACAAATTACATTTCACATGATACATTTTTAATGATCTTCAATCTTGATCACGTGCGACACTTCTTACAAGGAACCCTAGGTAGGTCGACCCCTTCGATTTTGATCTAATTTATATGTGTTATAGTACATCGAAAACTATGAGACACGTATTTTTTTTTATCGGCCCAAAAACGGTTTAAAGGGGTGAAAACAGCCCCCAAAAATGGGCACCGAACTGGGTGGTTTCTCAGTTTCGAATAGAAGCGCTTGACGTATTCGAATAAAACCAACACTGAAATGTTTCTATTGATGAGTCATCGAAAACGCAATCTAGGCTTTTTAGGGGAAAGGGCGTTTAAGGGGTGAACAACCCCCAATTTAATAATTTTATTTTGTACCATAAAAACTATTTTTCCGATTCGAACGGAACCAACCGCATTTTGTAGAGGTCGAAGAACTAATCGATACGTGTTTTGGGGTTTTTACGAAAAATTCGCATTAAGGGGGTAAACGACCCCTTTCGTTGCAATACCTTATATTAATATTTAATAAAATTTGTTCTCAATTATATTATTGTACGGCAGCACAACCATCTATATAATTTATTGAAATGTCTTCAAACATGAAAATAAGTTTACCTTTGATCTTGTTTCTAGGTGAGATCATCCCTGTATCGATAATTCCTGCATAGGCCCATGGTGAGAAACGATAAACTTACAGTGATTTCGAATGTTGGAATTCTTCGGGACAAATGCCTTTCCTCGAAGTTATTCCATAAACAATAAAAAAATATAATTCAACTGGAAGGCAATACAAAAATTTGGGAAATATATAGTTAACTCATTCAGGAGTTCATTTTTACGCTTAATTATTTGCTTATAATGATCAACTCTTCCTTCCGCTTTACGCAACAAGTTTTTTTTAGGTTTTCCCTATTCCGATTATTATTATTCATCAACTATCATGAATAGAATATTTTAGTCTGCATTACAGGATATTCGTTCGGTCTCATATTCCATAATTATTTACTTGAACTACTAGCTTCTTTGCATATATTTATTCAATTGCTGTGTATTTCTGATATTAGTGTACATATTAAGCCAACATCATAATACGTGAATATAGTTTTCAGATTATAATCAGTTTTAATAGGTCGTGCAATAATGATATTCATCGAAAAAGTGTTGCAAGCAAAGTGATTTCTTACACCATGAACATCTTATTATTGCTACTTTCTCACAACCTCGAACATCACATTGAGGTCTTGATGATTGTCCGAAAGCAAATTCGACGGGGTTAACAAATTCTTCAGGTTTATCACTTGTATAACCACTTTTGTACCATGCATATCGAAACAAATTTTGATACCTTGGCGAAGATAACTGATTATGAGTTAAAGATTGCAATTTGATTATGTTATTCCTTAAATGTAGATTGAGATCGTAATCAAGTAACAAAACAGCATCTGAAAAATGTCGAACATAATTTTTCCATATTCTGAATCCATAAACATCAAGTGGTTGAATCCTTCCGGTTGTACCTTTCGGTATGATCATTGTTTTGATGCTTTTTCCACGGGGTGTAGCTTGCTTGACCACTTCTGTGCAATGTCCACTCCATGAATCTACTAAAAGTACGCTTTTTGAACCGATGTTAGGGGAAAAACCTTTTCCAGCCACATCTTAAAGTGTTCTGGAAAATTCAATATAATGTTTTTTTTTACTTTAATTTTTCTTTGCATATGTAGGATTAACAGGTTTTAAATTTAGCTTTTTTTCTTATAGCTGAAAATACAAAAGAACGTAGGGTATACAAATACCTGACGTAAGTTTTCCTGACTTGGAAGCAGTCAAAAAGACATTATTTGGTTTAAATATGGTTGTCTCCACAATTGGTCCAAATTTTCCGGTAGGTTCTTTCAAAACAATGAAAAGTGGCGATAGTAATTTTCCCTCTGCAGATATTATGGGCTGTATAGTGTAGTTGTGTGTTGTCGAAGACACTGACTGCACAAGGCACTCGACCTGTTTTGAGCCTTCTACTGCCAATATTCGTCCTGAATGTATTTCTAATTGAAACTCACTTTGGTCTGAATTGTATATGTTATGTAAGCCATATTGTTCAATAAAAGATTTAATTTTATTAACAAAATTATCTGTATCTCTTTTCAAATCTGCTCCTTCTTCTATAGTTTTTCGGGTTACGAATTTATTAATTTTTCGAGATGTTATACGGTGAGCTTTCTTAAGCGGTCTACCCTAATTAGACGGGTAAAAAAATACTATTTTCACGAATTTTTTTGACCGGTATAAATTATAAATATGGATATAAAAAGTGTTAGGCCTAAAAAATATACTCTTAAAATATAAAAATTTTTTTTTTCATATTTATTTCACTCAGTTTTTGTACACAAAGATGGGGGAGAAGACAGGTCCAAAAAAAAAGATGGGTGTGCGCCGTTGTTGAAATCTCTGGAATGGATGATCTGGGGAAAAAAATGGTTTTAGATTCATTAGGTAAATGGCTATAGCGCATATCATACGATATTTGATTTTTTCAGAAATGACAAAACAGCGGCCATTTTTTCAAAAACTACGAAAAATCACGTTTTTTTCATCGTTTAAAAAAAAAAAAAATGGTTACACTCAAAATTTCAAAATTCGTATGATATGCGCTATAGCTATAGTCATAAAGAACATGTGGTAAAATTTTGGTGAGGGTCAGTTGAATAGTTTCGGAGATTTTATCAACAAGCCGTCCAAAAACGTCATTTTGAGAAAAACGCGTTTAAAGTTTTATTTAACGAAAAATCGTGAAAAAATCTTACTTACGTCTAATCAGCGATGCCTGCACCATACATTATGCCTTCAGTTTCTTCATAGTGCCCATTCTCATCCAAAATAGCCTGCCTTCGTTTCGTTCTGGCTTCCTTAGAGGCATCGTTGCTGCGGCGGTTCGCAACTTGTATACGTGTTCTGTCACGGCCAGCGACGAACTGCACGGCGGTCGGGCCGATTTTAACGCCCATTACTTCCAAGATTTTTAATACTGGCTGTAATCCCTCGTTAAAAATACAAGAAGCTGTTCGACACGCTATTTCAACAATTTTTTTCCCACTAAATATGTGTTTGGGAGCCATTGACCAGACGCAGTTGTTGAACGATTCGTTATTATTCTGCGTGTTTCGGCCGAGGCATCTTTCAAGTAGTTCTTGTGTTGTCAAATCATCGTAGATCGGTTTTAAAACTTCTTGAACATCTTTAGCGAGAGCAGGAGGATGTTTGAATTTATGAACAGAATTATTTTTTACAGCTTTCTTGTATTTACACCAAGATTCAGAACAGTACGAATGCTGTGGATTGCTGTCAGTTGAAATCTTATGATAAAATCCTGCCCAGATCTCCTTGCGCATTTCTTTCACGGAATCGGAATGTCTTTGAATTGCTAAACCATAGTTTTTTGACAGTTCTTTCATTAATTTGATCGTTAAATCCTGAGTTTTTACAACCGGAACTTTTTTAACGACGGTTTTTTTCTTTTTCGCGACAACTGTTCGTGCTGCACTTTTTTTCGCTGGGGTTTTTTTCTCGTCCTTCTTTGCAGCTCTTCGTGCCTGTGTAAGAATTTTTTTAGCTTCACTAGCACGCTTGAAAATTCTTTTTGCAACGTATAAGACGCACTCTAACTTTTTTACGATAAAATCTTCGCCATATGGTTGTGTATTGAGCAGGATTTTGAAAGTTTTCGTGTCAAAAGTACCCTCAAAAGTACATGTGGACTGCTAGGATCATCATAAAATTTTAGTATGATACTTTTAAATATGTATACTTTCGAAAAATGCAATTAAAAAAAAATCGATTTTTTGAAAATTCTAATTAGGGTAGACCCCTTAAATTTTCACAACCATCAATCGGAAGCCTTAAACCGTACGTCTTTAAATCCCATCTCTTTCTGTGCCTGTAGGGCTCACCTTCGAAGATCTACATCATGAACAATTAAACCGGCGTCAACAACACTTTTCAGATTATCCAACGTAAATTGAGCAATGCGAGCTAGTTTTTCCATATATAACATGGAAAAACTAGCTCGCATTTCTCAATTTACGTTGGATAATCTGAAAAGTGTTGTTGACGCCGGTTTAATTCGACAAAGGTGGGACATACGTCCCACCTTTGTCGAATTGATGAGCCCAAAGTTTTAATTGACTTTTAGATTTTACTTTTTTGAATCGGTGTTTGACACTGTCTACGCTCAAGTTCTTTTTCTTTCTGCTTCTCCAAAATTCGACTGCTCTTCTTTTATAATCATAGCTCAAATATTCTTCATCGTTCGAACATGTATCGGATGGTGTTCCAGGACTCCATTCCATCACATTATATTCTATAGGATTCGCCTCACACTCTTTATAGGGCTCTTGAAAATCTAAAGTATTTTCTTGAATATATTCCACACCATAAAAATCTTGCATACTTTGCAGTAAAATTTTTTCAATATTATTTTTCAATTTGCGTTCTTCATTATTAATCGGGCTTTCAGCAATGTTCATCGCTTCAAACGTGATCAACAAAAGTCGTATAACATTTAATGGATTCACAATCATTTTATACTACGTGTACAATAACAGTGTATATTTCACTTCAATGTCCCGTGAGAAACTGATTTTTGTCTTCAAAAATTGCTTTAAGAAATACGAAAATATACGCAGAACCTAAGTCAGATAAGCACGCAGCCAAAATGATAAGCAAAGATACTGATCGAAGCACGTAGCTTAAGATATGGAGAAGTTACGTTCTATCTTAAATACCATAACTGCGCATAACCACCACCTACGCATAACTATAACTACACACAAATCTATTTTTCGAATAATAGTGACATATTTGCTTTGGCTGGAGTAAATAATTTGAGAAATCAATGGACTCGGGGAGATAAATGGGAAAAACAGCGAGAGAGATTATCAAGAAGACAATACGTTAAGACAAGTTGTTAACGAAAATGAGGTACACCATGGAGTTTAGTAATCGGTGCTGGGCGCCGAAACTGAGATAATGCTATACAGACGTTATAACGGGGCATACACTCTGGAGCCCTGCTACATACAGTAGCGCCATCTCCCAGGAACACCTGAAACAAAAATAGAAATAATAATAATAAATTAAGAACAATTTATTAAATAATACAACAAATAAATCATAGATGGACAGGTTTCTCATATATAATAAATAGGTTAAGGAATAATAATGAAACATTTCGTGTGGTCGTGCATTTAACGTCACGACCCCCTCACACTGGGATAGGGAGTCACGAGACTATATAAGGAAATTAAACGTATTTAATTAGAAAAGAGGACTCGGTTTGAAATAAATTGTTCTAAGAAATTATTTTAAGAAGGAAATTGCAGCATCTTTAGCATTCTTCTCGACACTATAACCCTGGGGGTTTTTGTGTTGCCTCAGTACCAATACCAAGTATCAGTACCAATACCAAAAAAATGCGTTAGGACCAGAAGGGCAAAGATAATTAGTGAGTTTAGTAGGGTTTTGCAGAATGGAAATCAGGTATAAAAAAAGACGTTTGTTAATTGATTAAACGGTAAATAACGGATTTAGAGGTCTCGAGGAACGATAGAGATACTAGGAGACCAGAAAGGAGATGTGAAAGGTGAGGTGACGTCACGCCGATACGCGGACCACCTAGAACGCTCCGTCTCTCTCTATCTCGTTCAGTGACAGACTCTACGTGCCACAGAGCCTAGAAACGACGTTTGTGTGCGTGAGGCGCTGAGAATGTGTGATGTGCGTGAAGCGCGTGAGAGGCAATGTTGGTGTGCGTGAAGTGCAGAAACAGTGTGAGTGCGTGAGGCGCGCGTGATCAAATAAATGCCTGAGGCGTCAATTCAACATGTATGATAATTAAATGACAGTAAAATTCTTGTACCGACTCTCCCTTCCTACAGAATAAATCCACTTGTTAATGTTGTATGATAGAAACAAGGGCATAAAAAAGATCGAGAAATTGTCAATAATAATACGAGTAAGGTAAGGTGACTAATAATTAGAGCGATCGTGCGTAAACGATCGATTACATTTTAACGTCGTTCTCGTGACGAAGCTTTCTCGTACGCTATTCGCGTTTCAACAGTAAAATTGGCGATTTCTTTGATTCGAAATGAGTTTAGGTTTTTTTTTTTATGAACCAAGTTCGTGGATTCAGAAGGAACCAGATGAGCTGGTTTACGCAAACGAATAATTAAAGAAGGATAATCATAAAGTTAGTTCAGCGAGCCGTGGCTCATAAGTTATCTAAGTGCTGAAGTTAGATAGCTAAAGATTCAGAGAAGTTGAATAATAAAAAAAAGAGTGCGATAAGGACGACTAAAAATAATGATCGTCTTTATCTCATGGCAATAAGAACAGGTCACGTTCTTTAGTCATCTAGTTGCCGATGATAGAGACTGAAATTCCGGTAGACTGGAAATTAAAACAGGGTTTATTTAACAAGATAAATGTCCCATGTCCAGACCTTCGTCCCTCGTTATCATGAGCTCGGGAAATGTTCCGTGTAGACAAGGTAAATGGCGATATAACGCGTGTGAGGTTAATTATCACGAAGATGTTAATTAATGAAATTACACGAAGCCTACCTAGCGTCACCCTCTAAACATTCCAATTTCTAAGGTCGGAAGCCAATGCAGTACTAGGACGTCCCAAAGAAACTAGAGTCCTACTCACGATCTCAGGAGGAATGTACGATGGAGCAAGGCTCAATAAACAATTGAAGTCGTGCTCGTTGGTGTCCAGAAAATTATAGGAGTGACAAATCACTCGTGCACATCCTTAAATAATGTTTGACGGCGTGAGGAGAAGCATCCCTTCTCTGATTACTCAGAGTGGTGACAAGTAAGGATCTTCGACAATGTAGAGGGAGATTTGTCATGATACGATGGAAGTGGGCGCAAGAAATGGTGGGAAGACAATTGTTAATAATCCAGTAATGGAGAATATTGAGAAGCGCGGCTCGACTCGTGATGATCAGGCGAATATAAAGTGAAAGGAGGTAACAGAAGTCTCTAGATGGAAAGAGGTGTGTGCTCGCTCGTTGCCCGTGGGCTGTCTCTCTCGCGGTGACGTGAGTGAAAGGTGGGGCGCGAGAGCTTCGCGAGCCTCGGCCATCGCGATAAAGGCGTGTCGCTCACCGCATGATAGCGGGATCGATGCGAAAACATGGCCGGCGAGAGGGAAGATCGAGCGCCAATATGGCCGATCGATACCTTGAGAGTGGGAGCAAGTGTCGAGCGATACCTCCTGTGCCTGCCTGCGGTCTTGTGAACGGGTAGCACGTGCTGTCCCGTTACAACGCCTCTTCAAGGTCTTAATCCGTTGCAAGCTCGGGATTACGACCTTGCTGCACTGTCTGACCTTCTTTCTTCGCCACCTTGCCCGTGGGTACTTGTGTGAGTGGGTGTTTCCGCGTGCACGCTTCTTCTATGACCGGATCGCACGCCGGTCTTTTTGGAGCGTCACGTTTCCTCACATATTCTTCGTCCAAGTAGATTTTTATGCCGTCAGGTGTATTCACAGCTCGTGCCCCTCTCCTCTTGGGGCATACCCACGGTTTCGGTGTAATCACCGGTGGCTTGGGAATGAGGAACTTCATCGCGATTTTCTCGGTCCCGGGAGCAAAGAAGCTCGCCTCCCCGGGCTGGAAGTGCAGCGTTTCCCGCTGTCTTCCTTCGTCTTGACGAAGGAACGCGAAGTATTTGTACTCCGTGTTGCACTGCTTATGTTTTCCGATACGGGGTTTCACCACTTTCATCACTCCCTTTGCAGCTTGGATGTAAGGCCTTGGGGTGAGAATCGTTCCCTCGTTAGAAGCGACGGTTTGAGTAGCTTTGTCCATGTTTACTGATCACAGGTAATTTCTAGACTGATTCTCCTCCTCGTGCGCGCTCACCAGCTCGTTCCTTACGTAACGTGCGTAGGCGAGGTGGGGAGGATGGTTAGCTTTGGACGAAAATAAGGTCGTAAATCATTCGCACGGAACGTTCCCCTTTCTTTATCACCTTGAGGGAATACCAGCACATAAGAAGTGTTGTTTATTTTTTTCTTGACCACGTATGGCCCCTCGTATAGAGGTAGAAATTTCGCAATAATACAATGGCTTGGTTGAGAGACCGAGAGAGTTTTTGCTAATACTTCATTTCCGATTTTATATTCGCGAATTTTGTGTTTGTTGTTATAACGGGCTGCTTGCGATTCCCGCTCCTTTTTCATTTTTTCATGCGCTAATAATACCAACTCTTCTCTGGACTTGTGATGCTCAAGGCTTTTTTTTTAAATTCGTTGCCAAGGTCTTTCAGGTTTTGTTCCAAAGTGAACTTCCCAAGGAGTAAATCCTATGCTTTCATGATGTGTCGTATTTATGCATTCCTCGATGGTCTTTAACCATTTGACCCAAGAGTTGTGTTTACCTTTAGCCATGTTCCGACAAAATCGATTCAACTCGCGATTCGTTCTTTCGAGAGGATTCGCTTGTGGGTGTCGGATAGAGGTTAAGATTTTGTCAATATTGTTTTCATTTAGCACTTTCTCCCATTTTTTAGACGTGAATTGCGTGCCTTGGTCATTGAGGATTGCCTTTGGCATTCCGATCTTGGGGAAATAATCCTCTGAGAGTTTTTTCCAAGTCGCATCCGTCGTAGCTTTACGAAGTCCGTAAAGTCGCGTTATTTTGGAAAAAACGTCGATGACTGCTAGGATGAAAGATTGACCGTACTGACCGCGAGGCAGTGGTCCATAGAAATCGAGAGAGATCAGTTCATTAGGGCCATTAGGTAGAATGCATTGCTGTTCAGCGAAGCTACCTTGGGTGTACACTTTATTTCTCTGACAGTCATCACAGGACGAGAGAAGTTTTCGAATGCAATGATAGAGGTTAGGACAGTAAAAATTGTCCTTTAATATGTCGTAGCATTTCTTAGCACCCGCATGACCGTAGGTGTTGTGACAATGCAAGATGAGATCGGTGATACCGGCTCGAGGTACAAGGACCTTGTCTGTCCCACTTCGACACTCGTACAGGATGTTATTCTTGAGCTTGTGTGTAGTGGTGTTGGAATTTGAGGACAAGACCTTCTTTATTTTGTTGCATTCATCGTCAAGAGACTGTAATGAGGAGATACCTTCTATCGTTTTTAAAAGATGTTCAGAAAGTTCGGGGTCGAGTTGAGCGATAGTGACGTTGTCCCTAGGGTGGTTCAGGTCAGGGCGACTGAGGAGATCTGCTATCGAATTCCTTTTGCCTTCGCAATATTCAATTTTGGGATGATAATCTTGAATAGCGAGCGTCCAACGCGTTATTCTTGCGTGGGCAAGCTTGCATTCCTTCAAAAACGTGAGTGCAATATGGTCGATAACAATAACGATCTCAGCCCCCAGGATGCAGGTCTTGAATTTGGTTAGGGCCCACACGATCGCTAACAACTCTTTCTCCGTGGTCGTGTATCTCAGCTCAGGTCCTTTGAGCGTACGACTTGCGAAGTATAGAACGCGATGTTCCTGGTCGTTGTTTTTTTGAAATAAAATCGCACCGAGTGCGAAATCGCTTGCGTCGGTCTGTACGTAAAAGGGACGGGCTTTCATAGGATAGAAGAGGATCGCACTATCGCAAAATTTCGATTTGACATTGTGGAAAGCTCTGTTTTCTTCCTCGCCCCATACCCATGTGTTTTGTTTTTTTAATACAGGGAGAAGTGGCGTTGTGGACTCGCCGTGTTCTCGTGTGAATTTGCTATAATAATTTACAAGTCCCAGAAAACCGCGGAGTTGTTTCAAGTTTTTCGGAGCTGGAAAATTTTTGATCGCCTCTATTTTCGCAAAATCAGGGCGTATTCCTTCCTGAGTGAGGATATGACCTAAAAAGTTCGTTTCTGATTTAAAAAAATGAGATTTTTCTAAGTTGAGGGTAAGTCCGTGATCTCGGAACCGGTCGAATAAATCGCTCAGGCTTTCAATGTGTTCTTCGAACGACTCCGATGTACACAGGAGATCGTCTACAAAATTGAGAACGTTTGAAAGTCCTTTGAGAACTTTGTCAAGACCCCTGACCAAACTAGCGGTACTTGTTCGCAGACCGAAGGGAGTGACGCGAAACTCATAACCTTTGCCGCGATGGGAAAATGCCATATATTTTCTCGATTCAGGATGTAGCGGGACCTGCCAAAAGCTTGCTCTCATGTCAAGTGCTGACATGTATGCAGCTCGTCTACATTCTTGAGAGAGCTCTATAGTGCCTTCCATCTGTGCATGGTCGGGTTCGAGAATTTGATTAATTCGTCGAGCATCCGGACAGAGTCGCACGCCACCATCTTTCTTCCCCGAGATGAGAAGAGGGCTGCTGTAGGGACTCTTGGATCTTTGGATATTCGACGTCCGAGTTAAATCCCTGTCCAGGTTAAAACCCCGTCCGAGTTAAATGTAAGGACAAAGTCAAGGAGAGAAATTCTTATTCTGCTTTTCGATACAAGATCCAATACGGATTCCTGACCGAAACGCTAGTGGGCACCTAGACAGATTTTCTGCCATAAGGAGTTAACGAAACGTTGAGTGAAGGAATTAATTGAGGAACTTAAGGAAAGGAAAATAGGAATTGTTCTTCTTTTCGATACAAGATCCGATACGGATTCCTGACCGAAACGCTAGTGGGCACCTAGACAGATTTTCTGCCAGAAGGAGTTACCGAAACGTTGAGGAAAGGAATTAATTGAGGAAATTAAGAAAAAGGAGTACAAAAAGTTCCAAATCGAACGACGAAAGCCGGAGAACTGACTCGGCAGGAACGCAAAGGCAACTTTGCGCATACCACCAAGACAGCGCTTAAGCGATCGCCTTTGGATTTGGAATCAGGATAAAAGGGATTTATTAATGATGGTGAATTAAAAACTTACCAGAAATAAATCCGTCCTTGCAAAAATCGTCGTTGAAGAGCGTACAATTGTTGAGACCGTCTAGTAGGTGTGAGCGTACAGTTGATTCCTGGAAGTTGTTTTATCCGCAGCTCCTTCAGGATATGGCTGCTAGGGGATTTCATTTAAAATTAGTAAAATAATATAAATAATAATTTGGGTAACTGGGAAAGGGAGTAAGGATCTCAAGGACCGGGAGTAAAGATTTAAAAATCTCAGAAAGAGGAAATTGAGAGTCGGAAAGATTTCACCAGACTCAACAATTTAGAATTTGGAGGATAGAAGGAATCACCGCAAATTGCGTCAGTTTGAGTGAATTAAGTAAAGAAAACAAAAGGAATAAGGAGTAAAATTCGGGCCACAGCGGTGACGGCTCACACACACAACAACACGATAACATAAAAAGGCAGGAAAAACGAACTTTGTACTCGGAGAACACTGTAACTTCACAATTTTGTCTAGGATAACCATAGAAACAAACGCGATTTCTCGAGAACACCGGTAATTATCGAATTTATTGTTAATCTTAATTTATTTCGAAGGGGAAGTCACAGCGGTGACATCACACATACACGACAAGATACGCGTATCACGAAGTGAAACTCAGATAAAACACACAATTGTCACACGATCGACACGACACTTCACAAAATTGTTCAACACACATAAACCAACAAACGCGAGGTTATAAGAACATTTAAATTTTATTAATTGTATAATTATCACTACAAGAAAAATCAACGCGAACGCGAAGAACACACGTATACGGGGGCAGCCATATTGTAAAGCACGGATCGAAAATAGCATCGATCGGGATGTCGATCAGCGGCGCCACCGTATAGGCGGAGAATTGTGTAAAATCACCAGCGAAACTAGAAGGCACAGACTCTGAAGTTGCCGCGGTCAGAGAACTAGGGAAAATTACCCAGAATATTCTCAATATTACCGCGCATAAATTACTGTTAAATTATTAGAATTTAAGAACACAATTATTGTAAATGGGAAAACGGGGGTTGACTGAATAAACATACATTTGTAAAAGATTTATTCCTAACATACGGTTTTAATTAATTTAATCCTTATTCGAGTCCTGAACCTACATAAAAATTATATTGTAATTTCCACAAACGTTTCAACGTACTCCTATGTATCATTTAATATAAATTTACAAAGCGTAGCATTAAAGTGTGTACTATAATTTAATATACGTATGCATTAGGGTGATCCTTATTTTGGGTTGAAATTTTTTTTTTCAAATTCAACCCCCACTTCGACTTCAAATGAATAAAAAAAAGATCTGAAAAAGCTGTGGCCTGTAAGTTGACGTGAAGGGGTGCCGGCAAGCTCTATCTTCATTTCAATTTTGACTAAATTTGTGTTTGCTATATATTTGATTGCTATTTTTTTTTTACTTGCTTCGGAAGCAGTCATAGCACTTTAGCTTGATTTAAAACATTGGCACTTATCATTAAAAATATATTATTAAAATATATATAGAATATACAGCCATATCATTTGCATTTTAACAATTAAAACCATAACATAATAAATATTGACGCATTCTGCAAAATAGGCTTATGATGTGCCTTCAACCTCCCATTCGTTTTTTTAAATTGGTGGTCTTTTTTGGAGCAACGGATTGTTTCCCCACGCGTGGCACTTGAGTCTCGTGTCGTAGAGGAGCTGTCAACAAAACAGTTTACGTCATAGGGACGTATAACCTCCAAAACTGCAAAGTATTCCCCACGGACTTTGGCATACTCGTCAGTATCGTTTATTATATGGAGTATTATATTCGATCAACTGTGCTTTAAGAATTGTGATAGGAGTAACAAGTAATAGTAGTAATACTATAATATTATCGACACAACCGCCGTTACATTTAGACATTTTTTTGATTGGTGACATCAATACGCAAATTGTCGGGAATAAATTACCGAGTCTCTTGCAAGTTTTCTAGGTTTTATTCTACAATCTTCGAAAAGTGAGACTACCTTTACGAGAAAGTGCAAGACTGGTAATAAAGGAAGCGTCAATTTTCTGGGAAAAAGCTCGTTTACCTATTAAACAAGAAATTCACAGCATCCAAAAATTGGAAAAACTATATGAGGACTGGCGGGGTGTACGAAAAAGTGCTGGGCGACCATATAATCTAATGAAGGAGAACGATTTCTGTTCCAAACTCGATAATTTATTCGATATCGCTCAAAACAATGCGTTCGAAATGATTGACGAACAAGAAAAAACATTTTTACTAAACCAAAGAGAAGATGGTCAAATTGGCTATGTCACGTCCGGAGGGGCGTGAAGGAAAGGTTTGGATGTTTGAGCGTCGAGCGGCAAACGCTATGTCCCATAAACTTTTCCATGCAGTATTATACCCAGAGCGTTTATATAGATATACTCCTAGGAGTATGGTGGGCGCACACTGATAGACCTCGAGAAGTCTTGCTCTGCCTGGTTGCGACTGAGGAAAGGGTGTTAAAGGTTGTGAATAAAGAGATCTAGGATTCTCTATACACTCTTTAATGAAAATAAATTCTTAGAAAAAATACAATCAAATAGCAAAAATCCCCTCCCAGGGGGAAACAACCTGGACAAGTACATTGGTGCTCCCTCGTTTCCCTATGATATCACAAAAAATCCAAAACCCCACTTAATTTTTTTTTTTTAATCTTTACTAATTTTATTCATATCCCGGAGGGAAACCAACCACATAGATCACAAAATATCCGGCCAAAAAACCAGACTTCACAATAAATGTTACTTTGAATTTATTTCCACAGAACAAAACAAGAATCAAAACATTAAAAAATCAGGGTTATCAAGATGAGAAAAATACCACTTATAATTGGTGTGTAAGAAGTATCAATAGTCTAGAAAAAAATGAAAAAAGATCGACATCTAAGTTACGTGCAGCAGTAAAATTAATGATATCAGTACTAGAATAAGTATTTCTTTGGTGACTGAGAAGATATCAATATGGACGTACCGGCAACGTAGGGCATGCAGTTGGTGCATTGCTTCTGGGATCTCCTAAGTCGAGTAGCTACTTTTGTTTTGGCTATGGCGCGACCAATGTTGCCAAATAGTATTTACTTATATGACCTAACGAAACAACACTGCCCGCGCCGTGGCTAAAATAACGAAAAACAAGCAGGAACAGGAAGTTTCGCATAAGATCCCATGCTTTTGTTATGTTAAAAAAAAACTTTAATTTATGTCTGTACATGATAGCACAGTTTTGTATGATTGATAATAATTTGATGAACGTTTACCACCATACGTTGAGCGTATACGCACAGAGTACTTGTCCGGCCCATAACTTTTTATTAAAATTGCTCATTCAAGTGAAAATCAAATTGGAGGTGATTTTCGTTGCATGCGTTGCTTTTCGCCGTCAGAAATTTATAAGAAAATCAATTCTTCTGTGAATTTCAGAATGGCTTTGTATCATACGCAACATTCGACGTCGAAAAAAAAATTCGGCCGAAGTACTTAACGAATGTTCTTTCACTTAATTTACATAATGTATCGGTCATGGTGACAACCTCGCCAAGTACTTCGGCCGAAATTCTTTTTCATCTAATTTTTTTTCGTTTGCAATCTTTTTTTGCTTCAGACTCTTATTGACACAGAGTTATTATTATCATTCTGGTAGGTAAAACAACGGCATTTTCGAACTTGATTCTTTTCTCTATCAACATTCAACATTATTTAAAGATTTTGTCACACGATAAAGCCTCCCATATTTGGCCGCATATATTTTAGTATAACTCAATTTATTTTATAACTTTTTGCGAAACCCAACCTTAGCTCTTCGCGAGGATTAACTCATTTTGTTTTGTGTGATTTGAATTTATTTGATACATTTTTCGAGAGTGGTCTCTTTTCTTACTTTTTGATAGGATTTGATTTTCTGTGGGATTTTTGCGAGAAAACGTTTTTGCAGTGTATGTATATTCGTGGATAAATATGGGAACGGCGGTCAACAAATGTATTTGTCCAGGTTTTTTCCGCGAGGGGAATTTTTATGCATGATATGATTCGTTTTTTCTCGTTCTTTTCAAACATCTCGCTTTATATAGATTAGAAAAAGGTTATATTCGGAAATTATCGCTTTTTCATATCCAAACCCTGACCCCTTCTACTTTGAGTCTGGTTTTTTCCCCATGAAATAAAGGGACACGTGTTTTGGAATTTTCAATTTGGCATTTTTTTTATTCTCGGGCCAGTCAAATTGTTTTGACATTTCGATTTACCTTTCTGGAATCTGGCTAAAATAAGTCGGGAACTGGGAGTCCGATACAAAAATTTACAAAGCTTTTGAGGGCAAGATTAGAGCAGTCAGAACTCTTACATAGAATTTGTAGCAATTTGAATTTGTGTTTATCGAAGAAACATATTAAATAGCAGTATCTCCTTATTATATTTGTATGAAAAGTGAAAAAACATACTGCACTTTAAGCCCAACAAAGTTCAGAAAATTTGGATTGCGTTCCGAGGACAGGAATTTTAATCCCATCCAAAAATGAGCAGCAGAAGACTTTTGGTAATAAATTTTTCAATTCATAATGCCACAATCAGAGACAGAAAGTGGAAATACTTGGCGCATATGTCGCTTCACAAAATGTTAAAAGCTTGTAGGTATCGGCTACATTCCCACGATACAAATTTTGATACAAATTTTGATATGTATAACAATAATGGCCGTGAAAGCCTCAAAACTGGAACTTACAAATATTTTAATATTATCATTGAATATTGAAAAGTTCAGAAACTATGTTATGGATATTTTAAAACAATAAATTCAACAAAGCGGGCAAACTTAGATCAGTACTGTGCCCAAGAAAATGGATCGAGTTTAGTTGTACCAGTTGCATTATCTTCGTGCAAATTTTTGTACCATCACAACCAGAGCATCCGTAGAGCAAATCTTTTTGAAAATATTTTTCAATTCGTTATGCCACAATAGGAGCCAAAAAGTAGAAATACTGAGCACCCATGTTGCTCCAGGAAATTTCCAAAGTTTGTAAGTATACGTTGCCTTCCAATGAAACGAATTTGTATACTTCCAGAAAAAAAGGAACCAAAGACTTTCTGACAATTTTTTTAATTAATCATGCCACAACTCAAGCATACCATACATTGGGCTCAATAAAGTTTATGAGCTTTGAAGGCCCTACAATTTTTTGAATTAATTACAGGAGATAAAAGCAACTATCGTAAACGTAATTCCGGCAATCGACCATAAAATGTGATGTGAATAAATATTCGTCCACATTGGTTTCATCCCGATACGTAAAAAATCATTCATTTTATGCGTATTGATCTGGGTTATTGAGAACCAAATATCGCATCTATTTGTCGGGATAATTTTTTCGTTAAGATTTTAATGAATCCAAGTAGAACAACTCGCAGTACTACTTGGATTCATGTAAATATGAACGAAAAAATTATCCCGACGATAGAAATGGAACGCAGATTTCTTTCCGAAATTTTTCACTCTAGATAAATGAAACATCAAAGAACGAGTTTTACGTAATTGGACAGAAAACGTATCGAATCCATTGTAAAAAAAGTTTATGCATTTCTTCATTCCTATTTTTATCAACAAGGTGAAATTATGATATTTGCAAATACCATTTATAATAATAATGGGTGTGAAAGCCTCAAAACTAGAACTTACAGATATTTTAATATTATCTTTGAATTTTGAAAAGTTCACAAAGTATGTTATGGATATTTCGAAATAATAAATTCAACAAAGCGGGCAAACTTAGATCAATACTATGCCCAAGAAAATGGATCGAGTTGAGTTGGACCAGTTGCATTATCTTCGTGCAAATATTCGTACCATCGCAACCAGAGCATCCGTAGAGCAAATCTTTTTGAAAATATTTTTCAATTCGTTATGCCACAATAGGAACCAAAAAGTAGAAATACTGAGCACACATGTTGCTCCAGGAAATTTCCAAAGTTTGTAAGTATACGTTGCGTTCCAATGAAACAAATTTTTATAAAAAGAAAAAAGAACCAAAAAAGGAACCAAAAAAAAAAGAACCAGAAAAAAGGAACCAAAGACTTTCTGACAATTTTTTGAATTAATCATGCTACAACTCAAGCATACCACACATTGGGCTCAATGAAATTTATGAATTTTGCATGTAGCCATTACTTTTCGAAGCCGAATTTTAATCCCATCCAAAAATGAGCAACCGAAGAATTTTCATAATAAAATGTTTAAGTCCTAATAATGCCACTATTCGAGCCAAAAAGTGGAAATATTGGGCACACTTGTCACTTCACAGATATTTCAAAGTCTGTACGTATCTGTTGCAATTCAATGATACAAATTTTGATAATATCAGTAAAAACACATCCTTCCCGAAACTTCCTGAAACAATTTTTCAAAATTTATTATGCTACAACTAAAGTAGGGAAGTGATAAAATATAGCTCAATAAGCCAAATGAAATTCTGAAATTTTGCATACATTCATGGCGTTCCGAAGACAATAATTTTGTTCCCATTGACAAATGAGCAACCACAGAATTTTCATAACAAAATTTTTAATTCATAATCCAACAATCAGAGCCAAAATGTGGAAATACTTGGTACATTTGCTACTTTACAGAATTCTCAAAATCCGTAGGTATCTCTTGCAATCCAATTATACAAATTTTGATAATATCAGTAAAAAAACATCAGAAGACTTCCTGAAACAATTTTTTAAAATTCATTATGCTACAACTAAATTAGGGAACTGAAAAAATATAGCGCACATTGAGTCCAACAAAATTCTGAAATTTTGCATGTATGCGTGGCATTCTGAAGCCAGCAATTCTTAACCCATCGACAAATGAGTAGTCGAAGAATTTTCATAACAAAATTTTCAATTCCTAATGCCATAATCGAACCCAAAAAAGGAAAATACTTGGCACATCTGTTGCTTCACAGAATTTTCAAAGTCTGTAGGTATTCATTACAATTCAATTATACAAATTTTGATAATATCAGTAAAAACACATCGGAAGACTTCCTGAAACAATTTTTCAAAATTCATAATACAACTAAAGTCGGGAAGTGAAAAAATAGAGCGCATATTGAGCCAAACAAAAATCTGAAATTTTGCATATATTCATGGCATTCCAAAGACAATAATTTTGATCTCATTGACAAATCAGCAACCGAAGAATTTTCATAACAAAATGTTCAATTCATAATGCTAAAATCGGAGGCAAAGTGTAGAAATACTTGGTACATTTGTCGCTTCACACAATTTCCAAAGTCTGTAGGCATTCGTTGCAATCCAAAGACATAAATTTTCATAATGTCAGAAAAAACACATCGAAGACTTTGTGAAATAATTTTTTAAAATTCATTATGCTATAACTAAAGCGGGGATGTGAAAAAATATAGAGCATATTGAGTCAAACAAAATTCTGAAATATTGCATATATCCATGGTGTTCCAAAGACAATATTTTTGATCCCATTGACAAATGAGTAACCGAAGAATTTTCATAACAAAATGTTCAATTCATAATGCTACAATTGGAGCCAAGAAGTGGAAATACTTGGTACATTTGTCGTTTCACAGAATTTTTAGAGTCTATAGGTATTCGTTGCAATCCGAAGATACAAATTTTGATAATACCAGGATATGGACTATATACCGCCATAGTCTTTTGACATAAAGATATATTATACAAGCCATTTTCACATAAAGATACATCATTATTTACTACGGTTATCATCCAGAGGCATCCATATATATCCAGATGCAGGTTGACAGTGTATTTGTCTATTAATTCATCAAACGCGAGATGATTCTACACCATATTTTGGATAGAAAAACGACGTCGAAAATCTTTTCAAATGGACCAACAATTATCATGCAAGGAACATTTTATGATGTACAAATCTTTATTATGGCAAGCGAGGAACATTTTATAATAAAGAGGAAAGGGACCAATAAAATAAATGGTCAACGGTGTAGAATTAAACAAATTATTCATTAGACACTGCTCAAAACTCGGCATGATAATAACAAATTTTGCCATATACATTTTTTTGACACACATTATTAGTTTTATAGTTTCTTTTCCAAATTTACATCGATTCAGTTCAATCATGATTAACAGTTCAACGTACACCATTTCATAGTTATCAAAGAAACGAAAAGAATGATTTCTTAAGAAATCTCATACGAGGAACATTTAATCGCGAAAGAGAGAAGAGATCGCTTTCGTTTCCGTCGTACAGTTAAGTGTGGAAAATAAAAACTACACATCTAACGAGAAAGATCTAACGGAATGGCCAATCACAAGCTCGGAAGGCGTCAAGAGGCCTTTCATTTAGTCGTATACAGACATGCCAATACTTCGATGTTAGCATAATCTTGAGACTGTGCAAAGTTTTGTCTCAGCAAATACGGCATCAATCGTGCTGATTTAATGCTCAATCGAAGTATTTTTTCGTAATAAATCTCCAGTTCAATTTTCAAATTAAGAGTCGCGGTAGCGACTCGTGACAAGTACATTTACGAAGCGAGTCGCACAAGACACTTTTACCAGAAGGGCCGTGATTCTACTTGTTCTCGAAAATTATTTCTTTAATATAAACTAAATTACAGCATTTTGGAGGTTCATTTAAGTTCACATATTTTTTTTTTTTTTTTCTCTTTCGATCGCCACTAATTAGAACCTCGTAGCTTAAATAGTATTAAAAATATTAATGTTTTTTTTTTCGTTGTGCCGAAAAACTGAGCATTTTTTCGCACACATTTTGATGCGCAACTGTCTTTTTCGCAGTCGCTGTCTAGTGACAATAGTGATATTGGTAAAACTCTGGTAATATTCAAACGATCGCTGGATATGACAGCTAACCGACAACCATACTATATTTTTGAACAGTCATGAGGTTATAAAGATCGCGTTTAGTTTCGATCGACTTTTGGTTACAGTGACTTTTATTATAATAAGAAAGTGATAGTGCGAAAATAATAAAGTGCAATTCATTTCAATGATCTTCCGAACAATGCTTGAACAAATATGAATTTTTTATTATTTATTAGCCTGTAATTTTTATTTTCCACATCTCACTCTACAACGTAGTCGAAAACGATACCTTTTCTCTTTTACCATAAAATGTTCCTCGAATGCAATAATAAGGATATTTAAAAACAATTTTCCGTTTTTATTTTTTATAACTAAGAGTGTATGATAAACTTATATTCGATGATTATTTAATATCTTTGTCGTGAGGTTATAAAGATCGGGGTCAGTTTCAATTTTTGGTTAAAGTGACTTTTATATATATAGATAGAAGAGTGATAATGCAAAAATAAAGTGTAATTCAATAAATAAACTTTTGCGTAGTGCCTAAATAAATAATTTTTTTTATTAACCCTAGCCCCAACAATCTATTTTTCTGAACGTCAACTCTAGAATGGAGTCGAAAACGGTGCCTCTTTCCTCTTCTCTTTTACCATAAAATGTCCCTTGCATGCAATAATAACGTTTATTTGGAAACTACTCTCTTTGTTTTTATATAACTGAGGGAATGATGTATGATACCACCCTAGGTTTAAATTATATATGGTTTTGAATCACCCTAGAGTGGTAGAGACCTTAAATATATGAAAATACTATTTGCACTTGCAACTCAAAACGGAATCAAGTGATGCGAAATAATTTTGAGCGAAAATATATTTGATTCCAGAAAAAAAAAATTCATGAGTACTTCACCAATTTGTTTTACCTATTGCTCATAAGATATAATTCGTGATCAATAAACGTTATAAAAGAAAAACTCGCATAGTAGTTCGGCCAAAATTCTTGTTTCCAATCAAACGTTTGCTCTCGAAATTTCGTGCGCATACTTTTTTGTTTCAAAATCTCGTTTCGTTATGAGTACTTTTATTTAAAAACTTTCAATGCATTCTGATGCTATTCGAGTATTTGTTCGGATCATTTTTATGAAATATTTTCCTATCCGTTGATCCGTTGGCACGCATGTTTCGGTGTAATATCTTTAAAAATTTTTTTTTAACAAAATTTAAAAAATTCAAGTTTTTACTTGTTCGTCGTTCGTTTATGCGTCGTATCTTCTCAGAACTACTGTACGTATTAAATAATCTAATAATTTTATAAGTATTGACGGTTAATTACGAAGATTGAATTCATTTGAACACTTCTTAGATCAATATTTCACATTGCATTTTTAGTCCGAATATAGTCGCGATACACCATCTCGAAATTCGATCATGTATCCATTTTTAGCAGAAACAATTAAAAAATCGCTTGAGCGACCTTTAAAATTTTTATTCAGGATCCAATTCTTGAGAGAACCACTTTTTGATAAAATGTTACCATATTTTGCTGCAATACCGAAAAAAATGTTAATTCTTTTATATCATTCAGATACGTACACAACATAGACATGTTTAATTGGCAAGCTATGAATTTCATACAAAAAAGTCAACAAATCCTCGCAAAAAACAGCATATATGCTGTATAAAAAGTTGAGACAAGTACATTTACTTCCCCCAAATAGCTGTTCTGGTAAAAAATCTCCTTCTGAACGTAAACCCTAACCAAAGTTATAAAAGAGATTTCCTCCCAAAAAAACTAACCTTGCAAAAATTTTCTCATTCACATCAAATTTCTCAAAAAATTATAGAACCCCACAAAAATTTTCTCAATAAATTGAAAACTTACAAAAAGTTATAAGACAGCCTCACAAAAATTTACCGATCAAATCATAATCTCACAAAAGATGCTAATTCAAATTCGTCCAAAAATGAAGTCTAAACTTTACAAAAATAAATTAAAACTATAAAAGCATTAATAGTAAAAACATTACAGCCTATTAACCTCTTATAAAAAATCTTCCAATTAATTAAAAATATCGATGTGCTACAGTACAGTTGTTCTGCGCAAAAAGAACAAGAATAAAAAATTGGAATGAAAAAAAATTCGGATACAACAAAAAATTTCAAAAGAAAAAAATTAGATTGAAAAAAAAATTTCGGCCGAAGTACTTGGCAAGTTTGTAACCATGAATGAATTAAGCAAAGTGAATTGAATTAAGCACATTGTATAAATTATAATCAAAAAAACTAAATAATAATTTTTCAATAAAAAAAATAATTTTTATTGCTAAATGTACATAATGTACTATGCATAATTGATAAACGTTGTCATAACCTCGCTATGTACTTCGGTCGAAACTTTTTTTTTCCATCCAAATTTGTTTAGTCGGTAACTTTGTCAGCATAAATTTGGTTGTTTCGCAAATTCAAAAAGAGATTAACGGGACAGACCTAGTTGGAACGTCAAAAAAAAGGCCTTTTTCCGATTTTTTTTTGGTCAAACGATAAAATAATTCACAACAAAAGTTCTTCCGTTTAAAAGATACATATGTAATGTATATGTTGCAATTTTTTCAACGCAATACATATCGAAATAAGCTGGTGACCGTCAATTGCCGAGGACGCTGCAAAAAAAAACACGGTTTGCGGTGATCAAGCTCACGCTGCAACGGCTCATCTGAAACAAAAAAAACGGAGGGGATTTTTAGTTAATGATATAATGCTCCAGTTGAACGAAGGGTTTTGAAAAATTTCCATTTTTCACAAAATGGCGGCCGTTAAAAGTCAAAAGTGTTTTTTTGACCAAAATATCAGTTCCATTTTTTGCTATTAAAAATAAAAATAATTATCCAAAAAAAAAATCCTTCGTTCATATGGAGGACTACCATGTATAGAAGAAATGATATAAATTTCAACCCGATCGGTAAAGCCGTTCTCGAGCTACAGTGATCACCGACTTCAAAAACATGGTTTCGAGAAAAACGCACTTGAAGTCCGCTACCTGCTTACCTATGGCTCAGACACGACGTGCTACAAAGTCTTGTATTTCGGCGAATAATGGTCCGATTTACATTTACCTGGGCGGAAAATGTTCGTAAGAGATTCTACTTTTTGAAAATGAAATAAAAAAAAAATCGATTTTTCGAAAATTCTAACTAGGTCTGTCCCGTTAAGTATATGAAGAAATATTCTAATAGAAATAAAGTGCACCTGAATTTTTGAAATGAAAAAAACAATCAGAATGAAACCAACTCAAAACGGAAGAAAGTGATGCGAAACCATTTTGAGCTAAAAGAAAAGAATTTCATTTTTTCATTGATATAAAATTCGTAATCAATAAACGCTATAAAAAAAACTGGTGTAGTACTTCTGCCGAAATACTTTTTTCTAATCGAACGTTTGCTCTCGATATTCTGTGCACATACCTTTTTTGTTTCAAAATATCGTTTCGTTTTGATTTCTTTTATTCAAAAACTTTAAGTGCATTTTGATGCTATTGAAGTATTTTTTCGGTGTAATTATTTATGGAATATTTTTCGATACGGAATTTTTTTTCCTAACATTTTTTTTTTTAATTCGACGTATAATTTACATACTTTATTTTGCTCCGAGAATTTTGTTTTATTTAGATTTTTTATTAAATTCGAAAACTTAGTGCATTTTATTTCTGTTGGTATGTATATTTCGGTCTAATATTTTTTGGAGCAATTTTTTTTTACAAAATTAAAAAAAAAGAGTTCTTATTTGTTCATGGTTCTTTTATAGGTCGTATCTTTTCAGACCTACTACAAGTCTTTAAGTAATCTAATAATTTTATAGTTCTGACGGTTAATTACGAAGTTTGAATTCACTTGAACACTTCATAGAGAACTACTTCACAATGCATTTTTAGTCCCGATATAGTAGCGATACAGTAGCTCGAAATTCGATCATGTATCCATTTTTAGTTAGCCGAAATCAGAAAAAAATCATTAGAGCGGCCTTTAAAATTTTTATTAAGGGTCGAATTCTTGACAGAATCACTTTTTGATAAAATATTATTATATTTTGCTGCAGCACCGAAAAAAAATGTTAATTTTTTTTGTATCACCCAAGTACGTACACAATACAGACATATTTAATTGATAAGGTATGAATTCCATACAAAAAGTCAACAAATCCCCGCAAAAAACAGCATAAATGCTGTAAAAAAAGTTGAGACAAGTACATTTACTCCCCCCAAATAGTTTGTCCGGTAACAAATCTCAGTTTCGACACAAAACCTTCACTAAAAATTATAAAAGAGATTTTCTCCCAAGAAAACCAACCTTGCAAAAATTCTCTGATTCATAGCAAATTTCTCAAAAAATGATAGGAGAACCCCACAAAAATTTTCTCAATAAATTAGAAACTCACAAAAAGTTATAAGAGTCTCTCAAATATTTATCAATCAAATCATAACTTCGCAAAAGATGCCAATTCAACCTGCCCAAAAATTAAGTCTAAACTGCACAAAAAGTTATTAAATAAATAAAAATAATAAAAGCATTAATAGTCAAATACATTAAAACCTATTAAAATTCAATAAAAACACTTTCAACGAATTGAAAATACAGTGGTTCTATCCAATAAGAATAAGAATAAAAAATAATTATGAGAAAAAATTTGAATACAAAAAAGATTTCAAACGCAAAAAAATTAGATTGAAAAAAAAATTTCGGCCGAAGTACTTGGCGAGTTTGTAACCATAAATGATATATTATGTAAATTAAGCGAAAAACCTCGCCAAGTACTTCGGCCGAAATTTTTTTTTCAATCTAATTTTTTGCGTTCGAAATCTTTTTTGTATTCAAATTTTTTCTCATAATTATTTTTTATTCTTATTCTTGTTGGATAGAACAACTGTATTTTCAATTCGTTGAAAGTGTTTTTATTGAATTTTAATAGGTTTTAATGTATTTGACTATTAATGCTTTTATTATTTTTATTTATTTAATAACTTTTTGTGCAGTTTAGACTTAATTTTTGGGCAGGTTGAATTGGCATCTTTTGCGAAATTATGATTTGATTGATAAATATTTGAGAGACTCTTATAACTTTTTGTGAGTTTCTAATTTATTGAGAAAATTTTTGTGGGGTTCTCCTATCATTTTTTGAGAAATTTGCTATGAATCAGAGAATTTTTGCAAGGTTGGTTTTCTTGGGAGAAAATCTCTTTTACAATTTTTAGTGAAGGTTTTGTGTCGAAACTGAGATTTGTTACCGGACAAACTATTTGGGGGGAGTAAATGTACTTGTCTCAACTTTTTTTACAGCATTTATGCTGTTTTTTGCGGGGTCATCATATGCCTCCTGAGCTTCGTAATTAAAGAAAATGAATTTCAGTTTTTACCCCCACCACGGCGAATCGTTTTATTCGGAGATAATATACTCGGGCGAGTCTCGGGCCAGTAGACGACAGAGCTGTCAATGTACTTGTCCCAAGACTCTGCCGAGTCTCTTGATAAAAGGACCACGAACAAGTATCAAAACTTTATTTTTTTTGATATTGTAAAAAAATTTGAAAAAATATTACACTGAAACATCCATTCCAACAGATCAACGGATCGAAAAATATTCCATAAAAAATGACACCGAGAAATTACTCCAATATCATCAGAATGCACCGAAAGTTTTTCAATAAAAGTAATCATAACGAAACGAGATTTTGAAACAAAAAAAACCGGCCAAGTGCAAGTCGGACTCGCGCACGAAGGGTTCCGTACCATTATCTATAAAAACGGCAAAAAATCACGTTTGTTGTATGGGAGCCCCCTTAAATATTCATTTTATCCTGTTTTTTAGTATTTGTTGTTATAGCGACAACAGAAATACATCATCTGTGAAAATTTCAAGTGTGTAACTACCACGGTTCATGAGATACAGCCTGATAACAGACGGACAGACTGACAGACGGACGGACAGCGGAGTCTTAGTAATAGGGTCCCGTTTTACCCTTTGGGTACGGAACTCTAAAACGTATGCGCACCAAATTTCGAGAGCAAAAGTGTGATTGGAAAAAAGAATTTCGGTCGAAGTGCCACATGAGCTTTTCTTTTATAACGTTTATTGATCACGAATTATATCTCATGAGCAATAGGGAAAACAAAATTGGTAAAGTACTTATGAATTTTTTTTTTCTCGAATCAAATATCGTTTCGCTCAAAATTATTTCGCGTCACTTGATTCCATTTTGGATTGCAAGTGCAAATAGTATTTTCATGTATTTAACCACTCTAGGGTGGTTTAAAACTATGTATAATTCAAACCTAGAGTGGTATCATACACCATTCTCTCGGTTATATAAAAAACGTAGAGAATAGTTTCCAAATAAACCCTATTATTGCATGCAAGGGACATTTTATGGTAACACAGAAGAGGTACCGTTTTTGACTCCATTGTAGAGTTTTGTACTGTCGAAAGTCCTACACTGCGTAGTTCCTTCGTGTTTTCGTGAATTATATTATATTATAAGGGATGAATTAGGTTGATTCACTGAATAAACAAAGACATTCGGATTGAGCCGCTAATGAAGTCGAGATTTTATTGGCTCTAGTGGGAAAAGCTCAATGGCATAAAAACCCACGTTAAATTTCTTATTACAATTAATTAACTCATCAAGTTTATGAAAATACTTAATCAATTATAACGTCGATTTATTTATGGGTATTGCGTGTATGAGCTTAGCTGTGGTTTGATTCTACCATGAAGGATCAAGAGCTGTTGCTGTCCTATTAGTAGAGAACGAATTGTTAATGATCCGAGAATCTGAGCCGTTGCCGTTCTCGTGATCCTTTTAACAATATGTATATTCTCCTCATTTTGTCAGAATACCCTTATTGTTAACGCTCCTCGCGTTGAGCGTGTGTTTTCGACCGCTGTCGGATCCCCACCCTTGTAAACTCACGCACGCGCTGACCAACCCAGCCACGTAAGATTTGGCATCGTCGCTGGCGTGAGTCGACAGCGCGCTGCTACCTTTTGCGTTCGAAGCAGTGAGAATTCAGATTCTTAATTTTTATAAGGACGATATATTTCAGCCACCATACATTCTCCCCCCGTTGGGAGTGTTAACGAACAAAGGAATGATACATTCATCATATATAATGTAAAACAATTAACGACGCAAAAGTCTACATTTCGAGTGATTGACAAGTAATCTCTATGTAACAAATACAAAAACAACGCAAAAAAAAAAAAGTTTCCTCCGAGCGTATAACCAAGAAGCAAACAGCAAACGAAGAATGTTCAAATGTAGGTGGGCAATGCACATAATGAGGTGGTGTTTCTCTTGTATGATCCTTGCGCTGTCCTTACGGTGACGACCCTGACTACGCCATCACCGCCAGGATGTAGCTCAACCACTCGTCCTAATCGCCATTGCATACAGGGTTGATTCTTGTCGATCAGTACAACCACAGCGTCTTGGGTAATGTTTGCGTGAGGATCGATCCACTTTTGCCGTTTTTGCAGTTCACTTAAATATTCGAGCTGCCATCTACGCCAAAATTCTTGACGCATTTTCGTTATTAATTGCCATGATGCTAAGCAGTTGTCTGGAACACGAGCAAAATCATTTTCCGGCAGCATCGTGAGGGGTTTACCGATGAGAAAATGTGAGGGTGTTAACGCGATCGGATCGTTCGGATCCGTGGAAATAGGACACAGTGGGCGCGAGTTTAGAATCGCTTCGATCTCTGTTGCTAAAGTGCTAACCTCCTCGTACGTGAACAGGAGATCGCGCATGACGCGTTTTAGATGATGCTTACACGACTTTACAGCAGCCTCCCAAAGACCGCCGAAATGTGGCGATAGGGGAGGATTAAAATGCCAATTAATTTTTGAGCTGGATGTGAATTCGTAGAGTCGCGTACGGAATTCATCAGATTCTCTTAACGCATAAAACTCGCGAAGTCGACTATTTGCCCCGACGAAATTTGTTCCGTTGTCGGAATACACATGGGCAGGTACGCCACGACGACTTACAAATCGTCGCAGAGCTGCCAAAAACGCATCTGTTGACAGATCGCTGACGATTTCGATATGAACCGCCTTAATTGACATGCAGATGAACACGCAACCATACACCTTAACGCTACCACGGTTACGATATTTTTTCTCCTTGACGAGAATAGGGCCGAAATAATCGACACCTGTATGGAAAAACGCCGGTGCGTTGTCAACCCTTGACTTAGGCAAGTCGGCCATTTTATACGCGACTGGTTTGGGTTGGAAGCGTACGCATCTTACGCAGCGTCTGACTAATTTGCGCACTTGATTTCGACCGTCTAATATCCAAAATCTTTGACGAATATTATACAAAGTCGATTGAATTCCGGTATGGTAAAATTTCTCATGCGTGTGTCGGATCAAAAGATCTGATACGTGATGACGAGAAGGGAGAAGTATTGGATTTTTCTGATCTGTCTGTATGTTGGCTCGATTGATTCGGCCGCCGACGCGGAGTAAACCCCTTTCATCAATTATCGGATTTAGAGATCCTAGTTTCGTGTCCTTTACTCTCCCCCCGATCGAAAGTCGATTAATTTCGTCTTGATAACACGATTGTTGTACGAGCCGGATAACGCGCTGCTCTGCTTTGTCTATTTCTTCTATCGTCAGATTGCCCTTGTCCTTGTTCACGCGTAAAAAGCGTAAACAATACGCCACAACGCGAATCAATCTTGTGTACGATGAAAATCTTTCAAATATTTCATCCGACCGTAACTGTGAGGCCATGCAGAATAATTTTTTGATTCCGGGTAGATTTTCGTGCGTTTTCTCGATAAATTGAGGCCACGTAGATTCGGGTTGGTTCAACCATGAAGGGCCTCGCAGCCATGACTCGTTTCTCAAGAATTCCTGAGGGAGTTGGCCTCGAGAAAGCGCGTCGGCTGGATTACATTCGGACCTAATATGTCGCCAGTCAATGGTTTTACTAACCTCCTGTATCTCCGCAACGCGATTTGCTTCAAAAACTTTCAACACGCTCGGATGTTTTTTCAACCATTGCAAAACTATAGTCGAATCAGACCAGAAAACCGTTTTATCAACGTGAAAGGTGAGTACTTTCTGTACTTGGCGATATAAACGCGCCAGAATTAACGCTCCGCAAAGTTCGAGTCGGGGAATTGTTTCTTCTTTAAGTGGTGCAACGCGGCCCTTTGAGCAAAATAATTGAACATGAATCGCGCCTTCCTTATTGCAAGAACGAACATATAAGGAAGCTCCGTAACCCGTTTTGCTTGCGTCACAAAATCCATGTATTTGAATGTTGATAGGATTAATAATCAATACGTGACGGTTGATTCTTAAATTGTTGATGTAAGAAAGTTGTTCGGCAAATGATTGCCACGCAGAATGCAATGCGGTAGGTACGGACTCGTCCCAATCAATTTTCGCCTTCCAACATTTCTGCATGAGGATTTTTGAGACAAGAATGATTGGACCGAGTATACCAAGAGGGTCAAAGATTTTTGCGATTTCCGTTAAAATATATCGCTTGGTAATTCTTTCAACAAGCAAAACAATTCTTTCAACAAGAAATTTCTATATTTGTGATTTTCCTGGTCAAATTGTTCAGCGCTTGCGGATGGTTCGACGCCCATTGACGTATATCAAATCCACCACGTTTCAAAAGTTCAATGACTTCGTCTCGAATCTTTACAATTTTTTCGAGAGTATCCGCTCCCGACAGTAAATCGTCGACGTACAAATCGCGCGTCAAAGCCTCAGCGCCGATTGGGAGTTCCGCGCTTTCATCAGTCGCGAGTCTTTGTACGGTACGTATAGCAAGAAATGGTGCCGATGATACGCCGAACGTCACCGTGTTTAATTCGAAAACTCGTATCTTATCATTATGGAACCAGAATACGCGTTGATAGCGACGATCTTCAGGATGAACCCAAACTTGTCGATACATTTTCGCGATGTCCGCGGTAATCACGTATTTGTGGCTACGAAATCGCAAAAGGTGTTCGAACAATTGAAGTTGTATCGTTGGGCCCACCATAAGAATATCGTTTAATGATATTCCCTTATTTGTTTTAGCAGACGCGTCGAAAACTATTCGTCTTTTCGTCGTTAGACTCGATGATTTTTCCACTACGTGATACGAAAAATAATAACCGGGTTGTGACTCGTCAGTAACTAGAGACATGTGACCTGACTCGATGCATTCATTCATGCTACGATGATACTCTTGTTTGAGTACCGGGTCGACATTTAATCTTTTTTGCAATCCCATGAAACGCCGGAGAGCTATTGATCGAGAATCGCCTAACTCTCTATCTGTGCTACGAAATGGTAAACGAACTGTGTATCGCCCTGATAGTTCACGAGTAACGTTTTGTTTGAAATGCATCTCACAATCGGAAAGTTCCGTTAAATTCGTTTGATTTACGTTTGCGTCATCTAACAACCAAAATTTCGCGATCTGTTCTTTCAACTCGATTAATTGGCATGACACGCGATTTCCGATCTTAGCGTTTGGTCTTCCGCCGGCGACTGCCCAACCAAGTTGAGTTTTTTGCATAAAGAGATCACAACCATCACGTGATAGATCACATTGCCCTATCGATAATAACGATAGTGTGACTCCAGAACCGAATAGAACATCAATTTTTTGCGGCAAATGAAACTGCGGATCGGCGAGTTTCATGTTTTTCGGAATATTGAGTGATTCGCGAGGAAAAATCTCGTTTGGCACATTATCGGCAATTTTCGGAATTACCAACAGAGTAAGCGTTTTACTGAAGTTACTATGTATTGAATAAAACGTACATTCAACTGCACCCCTTGAAATCGTGTTTGTATCATCGATCATTCCCACAGCGAGCGAACATGCCCGTACCGGTAGTTTTAATTTTTTCACGAGCTCCTCCGTAATAAAGTGTGCTGTTGAACACGTGTCTAGTAGAGCGCGACATTTTTCAAACCGACCGTTCGAATCCTTGACGCGGATTCGAGCACTCAATATCAATTGTGATTGTAAGACCCGCGTTGTAAATCTGTGTGCTACTAAGTCTAGTCATGATGTGTCTTCCTTTGGTTTGGAATCGTTTGCATTACTCAATTTTGTTGACTCCCGATTTGGAGTTGCGCTATAAGTCTCGCTGTGTAAAAGCGTATTATAGAATTTTGGGCAGTTTTTGCAGTGCGATGCGTTGCATTTACCGCCATGTGTGCGTAGGCAATTTCTGCACAAATTTGCCCTTTTCACAGCGTTCCATCGTTGTTGTACCGTCATGTTTTGAAACTCACGACACTGATAGACAAAATGTTTTTCCCTTTTGCAAACCGAACAATTGGCCGAGGTTCCGGTCATGAGTGTACGCGCGCCGTCTGCCCGCTTACGCATTTTTGTATTACTTTGCTCCTTCCTGGAAAACGGTCGTTTCTTATTCGGTTCTTGTTTTAAACGTGCCCAATCTTGCTCAATGGTTAAGAGGCGGAACGCGGTTTCCGACACGAATTTATACAACTGTTCCAGTGTTGGGGAGACATCCAGATTTAGAGTTTCTTCCCATTTGGCGCGAATGTTGTGAGGCAACGTGCGTTCTAATATCCGAACTAAGAGATACTCATCCGGTTTCACATTTAAGGGGACCGTATGGTCTAGAAATTTGAAAAAATCGATTTTTTTTTTTTTCGATATGTCGAAAGTATAGTATCTCAAGAATATACTGTGAAATTTTCATGCGGAAATTCTCAATATTACAGCTTCTACAGCCCATAACGCAGGTAGAGAGCGGTCCGCGACACGAAAACGTTCAAAGCCTTATTGGACACAAAGCCTTACGGGGATGATTTTTTAGTTTGCAAAAAAGAATGTGTTTTGCATGTTAAAAAACGTTTGTACAAACGTGCTGTTGATGCGAAAAAAAACATGCACAAATAAAGAAAGCAACAAAGAAATTGACAGAAAAAGAAGAGGGAAAAAAGACACAGCGGAAATCGATAAATAAAACACCGAAGCGTCAACAATTGACGAATAAATTATTGCAAGAGCTGTCAACTTATTACGGTCTAGCAATTAGACGTAATTCAGATTCGACTGAAGGGATGAGAAGTGAAATATGGGCAGCATATTATCACAAAATTTCAACAGATGAAAATCCGCAACACTCGTACTGTCCTCCAGGTTCCGAATCGTGGTGCAAGTGGCGTCAAAGTGAGGCTGCAGGTACTTTAGACACCTACGAGCACCCACCTGCTCTGTGCGATGAAGCACAAGAGATATTAAAACCAATTTATGAAGAATTGACAGCAGAGACTTTATTGGAAAGGTGTATTGGCAGTAATACGCAGAACAATAACGAAAGTTTCAATGCTTGCGTGTGGCACCTTGCGCCGAAACATCTGTTTGCCGGAAAAAAAATCATTGATATTGCCACTCACATTTCCGCTTGCATATTCAATGAAGGATTTGCATCCCTATTGAAAATAATGGAGACCATGGGCATAACAATCGGGCCACAAGCGGAGCAACTAGCGCAAAACCGAGACGAGCTGCGAGTATCGAGCGCCAACCGTAGGAGCACGGACAACTCCAAAGAGGCTCGGACAGCTCGAAGAAATGAAAGGAGTGAGGAAATCTTGAATTATGAACGTTCCGAAGGAATCCTATATGGTGCCGGAATCGCGGATTAACTGTAAGTATTCAAAATTTGCTCAATTTTTGAAAATATCTGTACCTCAAATTTTAAACTCATTTATCTCGAAACGACTTTTTTCGGCACTGCGCAGGTGAAAACAAAAAAACTATTCAACCGAATCACTTGAAATTTGGATATGTTGTTCACAACATGTATGGCTATCGTCGGAACTACAATCATAATTTTATTTAAATAAATTCTTATTGTTTATACTAAAAAACTAGTGAAAAAAAAACCCGATTTTACGAATTTTTTTTCAAAAGCGCGCCATTTTGTCAATTTTTAATTTTTTCGATTTGTTCTAGTCCCGACCATAACTGCACTCTTTCTGATTAAGAATCTTCTTGAATTTTGTGTTTCAGATGAGTAGAAGTCTCGGATCGATCTTCACCGTCCGGGTCGGATTTTTCGAGAGGGTCGTCTTCAATGCCAATTATATGATAATAAACACTGTTTTTAAAATTAAAAAAAAATTTTTTTGTATACTTAATAAAGGTAGTAATAAACCCGAAAAGTTAAAACATCGATTTTTAAATTTTTTAAGGCAAAAAAAAAATCATGAAAATAGGTGAAATTTTCGTGCTCTAGACCATACGGTCCCCTTAAGATTCGAGGTCCTATATGTTTCAGAGGGATATAATTATATATATTTATAAATTTATTTATTTACCGATCGCAAATGTATTTCCTCTTTTTGCTGTTGGTTAGTTGTGAGCTCACGAGGCGTGATAGATCTTTGATCCACGCGTAGTGTCCTTCATTCTTTCCATAAAAATCATCGATGTACAGTAGGTTGACATGTCTTTCCTTTTTATGGTTACTGACGCGCGCAGGTAAAATTTTTTCACCCTTCAAATAATACACATTTATTGAGAGGTTGTTTAATACTTCAAATTTTGGAATTTTATCCAAAGTCATAGGAAAGACAATCCCATCGCAATTCAACACCGTTGAATAATGCGGATATGAAGACTCTCGCGCACTGTCACGTTGAGCTGGGTGGAGAGCGGCGACTACGGCCCATGCAAAACATGCCTGGTCCCGAGATCGAACGTTTACAACTGCTCTTTTGAGCTTTATGTGCTCCGGCAATACAATATGACATCCTGCACTCATCGGGTTATATTTGTTAATATTAACCGTTAAGTTCAGTATTCGAGACAATGACCACCCACTATCCTGTTCTTGAAATTCCTCGAGCAATGTTAACGTTGGCTCGACTACTTGTTGCTCATACCAATCTCTCAAATTGGTCGTTTCGAATAGTTCACAGTTTCGCGTATTGATACTTTTGTTCATCCGTTTATCACTCGCTACAAACTCGCCATTAAACATAGTGTTCACTTTTAAACTATTATACTTTTTAATAGCGTTTCTAACCTGCTCAATCACAATTTTACAAGCGTCTTGAAGGAACTGACGGGGTTCAACATGATTATAATTAATTACCGCGCCGGTTAATACGCGATTCTCGAATGCGCTGTCCATTTCACACCAGCTCAATCTATTATCACTAGAACCTGTACCTGTATGAACAAATCGTTGATGTGTGATATGTTTCAAACCTTCCAATCTAGCGATTTGAGCTATCAATTCATTTTGTAGTCCAGTTATCAATCGTGGACGTTTAATTCGCGCTTGCTCGTTCAACTCATTTCGCGACTCTAGTATTAATCGCGGAGGTTTAGTTCGCGCTTGTTTATTCAACGATTTAATAAGTTCTTCACACTTTTCTTTCCACACATTGTATTCGTTAACTGAACTTATAAGCGCGGCTTCTTCGTGCAATTGTTGTTCCTCTGGGCTGATGTTAGGCATGGTGAAGGAAAAACATAGATGTATACAGCTAGACGACTCGACTTAAAATGTGAAAATTTTCGTTGGTCTTGCTAGCAAAACCCAGTTTTGAATTAATATATATTGCTCCAGAGACTTCAGAGTGCGTCTCATCTAAACAGTGACAGGTCCAGACCTGACTCAGTAGGTGTATTGGGAGACACTCAGCTGGATTGAAAGACACATTCTCGCTGCTACATGGTGATTTGGCGGATGTTCACATTTCAATCATTATTGCTGTTTTTTTTTTTTTAGTTTGACGAAGTACATTTGCAGTACAAGGAGAAAAAAATGTATTGACTGCTTTAGGATTTTTTCGGAGAAGGAGGGTGGACAAGGTGCAAAGCAGCTATTTTCACACCCACCTGCAGTCAGTGTCACAATTAAGATTTTCAAACGACTCGGTGGGTATACATTCGGACCCCAACGCATTCGAATTGAAAGAGACACTTTTTGCTATATGCTGACCAATTGGATTTCTACATTTCAACCTTTATTGCTGTCTTTATCCAAAGGGGTTTCCAGCAAAGGAAGAAAAAAAATACACATTTACGCCGTCGTCTTTTAGCGAGGTCCTTACATTCTCATGGGTATATGGGGACAGATGTTGGCATTTCAATCACTAGTGCTATTTTTTTTTTGTTTTTTTTTGTTTTTTTTTTATCCTAAAGAAATACATTCATCGTACAAGAAGAAAAAAAATATGTATTTGCTGCCTTAGGTTTTTTCGAAGAAGGAGGGTGGACAAGGTGCAAAGCAGCTTTTTTCTCACCCACCTACAGTCAATGTCGCAATTGAGATTTTCAAATGACTCGGTGGGTATACATCCGGACCCGAACGCATCCAAAATGAAAGAGACACATTTTTTTTTGGTATATGCTGACTAACTAGATGTCTACATTTGAAACCTTATTACCGTCTCTTCATCCATTGAAGTACATTTTCAGGAAGTAAAAAAATATACATTGACTACCTTCGTCTTCTTGGCGAAGTTCGTGGAGAATAGAGCAGGTACAACGCAGCTATGACCTACAGACAATGTCATCATTGTGATCCCAAATGGCTCACTGGGTGCAAAGAGAAACTTGGTTGGAGTGAAAAAAGGACGCATGCTCGCTGCTGTATGCTGACCGATCTGGTGCCTACATTTCAACCTTTATTGCTGTCTTTTAACCTTGGGAGGTTACATTTTCGAAACAGGAAGTGGAAAAAAGTGTATTGCTTTAGCGTTTTTCCACGAAACCGTTGGAATGGTAGAGGGGTGCAGGACAACTATCGTCTCACTGACCAACAGAAGATGTCACAGTTCAAATTTTCCAAGGGTTGAGAGCAAATCACTGTAGTGTGTGTAAAAGTTCAATTTTGATTTTCGAAATGGCGCAAGTTCATGCAGATGCTGCAAACAATATCGATGATGAAGTTATGGAGATATTGGACGATGTTGAGGAATGGTTGGATGATATGATTGTGGAAGAGCCGTTTAATGAAAATGAAGATACGAACAATGATGGTGGTTATGTTAGTGATTTCGATACCGATGAGGTGAAGAAAACAGTGAAAAGACTTACACCGGCGCAGTTGGAAAATCTCAATAAAACTTCGAAGTATTGTAAAAGTGTATATTATTATATAACCGATTATGGTCGGAAACTCTGCACGATATGCACTGTGGAAGATAGCGACACGATTGTTCCGCTTAGATTGATTAAAAAACACAAGACACAGCAGTTCGAGGCAATGTCGATTAAGTATTGCGACTCATGCAATTCACCGCTATGTCAAATTATCGCACAATCGGAATGCTCAAAATGTACCTTCTGATGGGAGAATTACGGTAAGTACATATTTTGAAATACTATAAATGATGAAAATAGTTATCAAGTCATAAAAATATTAATTGACAATTGTTTTTTTCTTGTCTGTTACAGAGGCAGGCATCCAGATGGTTTACATCAGGATACATCTTGATTCCATATTATTGTATTCCATATTAAATTAATGTATTTCGTATTTTGATATTTTATTGTATAACTATTTTATTTTAAATGTATTATAAATGTTGAAATGAAAACAAATGTGTAGAACTTTGTTCTAATATTATTAAATAAGAGTACTTAATAAAGTTAAATAAGAGTAAGTAATTATTATTCAATAAGAGAATTATTATTAAATAAGATCATACGCGATCCTAACTATCTATCCATCTCTTTCTCACTCACTGTTCTTTTACATCTAACTATTTCTCTCACACTTACTATCCCTTATGTCTAACCATCTCTCCCACTCACTGTTTTTTCAACATGTAACTATCTCTATTCCACTCACTATACCTTACATCAAAGTGTCTCTCTCCCACTCCCCATTCTTCACATAGGATCGTCTCTCTTCTACTCACCATGTTCAGCATCTCACCATCTCTCTCCAACTCACTATCCTTTCCATCTCTTCATCTCTTTCCCATTCACTATCCTTTCGATCTCCATCTTTTTTTCACTCATCATTTTTCCTATCTCACCATCTCTCTCTAACTTATGAGACCCTAAATGCCTTCCCCTTCTTCCCACACACCCCTCCATCTAGACCTGCACTCTGTATAACATCTCATTATCTCTTTCACACTCACTATCCTTTCTATCTCACCATCTCTTTCACACTCACTATCCTCCCCATCTCACCATCTCTCTCCAACTTATGAATCTCTAAATCCCTTCCCCCTTCTTCCTACACACCCCTCACCCTAGATCCTCTCCCCCCCCCCCCCACTGGCGCCGCTACCTAGGTCCCTTCCCCGCGTGACGTCACCCCCGCTGTTCCCCCGTCCCCGCACCCCCCTCGGAGGACCTGCGTTAGAATCCGCTCTGTTTACCTACTATTTAATATCTTTGTTGGGAGGTTACAAAGATCGCGGTCAGTTTCAACTTTTGATTAAAGTGACTTTTATCATATTACCGATGGAAAAGTAGTAGTGCAAAAATAAAGTGTGATTCAACAAATAAACTTTTGAACGGTGTCTAAATAAATATTTTTTTTCATTAACCCGAGTCCCAACAATTCATTTTTCCGAACGTAAACTCTAGAACGGAGTTGAAAACGGCGTCTCTTCTCTTTTACCATAAAATGTTCCTCGGACGCAATAACAAGGTTTATTTAGAAACCATACTCTATTTTTTTTATAACTACATAAGGGAATGGTGTATGATAAACTCGTATTCGGTGAATAATTAATATCTTTGAACAGTCGTTAGGTTATAAAGATCGCGGTCAGTTTTATTTGGTTAAAGTGAAACTTTAGGTTAAAGTGATTTGAATATGTAGATAGAAGAGAGATAGAGTGCAAAAATAAAGTGTAATTCAATAAATAAACTTTAGAACAGTGCCTAAATAAATAATTTTTTTTTAACCCTAGCCTCAATATTCCAATTTTCCGAATGTAAACTCTACAATGCAGTCAAAAATGATGCCTCTTCTGTGTTACCCGAGGGGCTGCTCACTTAGGAAATCTTTGAACCATTTTATCAAAAATCAGATAGGTAATCGCTGAAGTCGCTGGAAATCGCGCGAGTCACATGATTCCTGTTTTTCTTATCATTTCTCAAAGTATATAGGAAATTGTGGGAAATCGCAAAAAAATCACAGGATTTCGGGAATCACTAGGAATCGCTAATACCCTCTTCAAGCGAACAAGCCTTTATCCAACGTTTATGTATAACTATATGCTGATTATGTAAAACTAAAAACGCGTTCGAACATGCATTTGCTCGTTCCGAACGTGTCTCAGAGGTTCACTCGTAACGGACCAGTTGATGTTTGCTCGTGACAGATCTCTCTTGGTACAATAATCATCTCTTTGTGCACCCTGCTGAGAAAATCCTATTGAAACCCATAGAAAAAAATGAATCCGAATCAACGGTGTTATTTATCCAGGAAATAACCTATTCAAATGCCCCTTTCCGATAGACTTTTTCAATGGGAGAGAACCCTATTCAACTGTTCCAATCCCATAGACTTCCTCAATGGGAACGAATCGGTAAAAACACTTAAAGCAAGGAAAAACGAATCGGAATTATGAGATTGCTTTAAATTGTCAAAAAGAATTTCTGGCTCCAAAAAAAATTTACTTGAACGAAGTAAATTCTTTATTTATATATTATCCAGTAATCCAGTACTCGCATGAAGTAAATATATCTTTGATCGAAACATCATGGTTAGTAGAGGCAAATACAAAATTATTTAGAGAAATGCACAGTTGCAAGATCGAAATGAACGGGTTACTGAAAACAAAAAATCGTTTTTTTTTCAACTAAAAATTCATATTTTTTTATTATTGATCACATTTTAATATGCCTATCACTCCTGACATTCATTTTCACGGAAAAATTTTCCTACCCACACGGGGATTCGATCCGACCTACCTACCCATCTACGACCTAACCAGCACGGACGCTACCTATTACACCATCCGCTACATGAGAACTTGAAGTTAAAAAATGATACATAAATCTCATATCCAGCATGGAGTAAGAAAGCCAATGCATGATATGTAAAGTAATATTTATTGAAATTCATTTTTACTATTCTGCTTTAACTATTATTATAATGAGAAGTCGTCGCATTAATATTGGTTTTAGTAAAGACAAAAAATCGTGAGGTGATCGCTTGGAAAAAAAATTTAAGCAAATATACACACTTAAAAGGAGTGTATGATTCGTATTTGTGATGTCACGACTAATGATCCGCGGACAAAATAACCGCGACAAAATAACCGCGACAAAATATCTGTGGACAAAATAACCGCGGACAAAATATCTGTGGACAAAATAACCGCGGACAAAATAACCCCGGACAAAATAATATATTATTTTGTTATCATATATTGTTATCATTTACGTTATCATAATATATCGACGTGATTATAATGATTATGTATTATGACTATCTATTATGATGCGGAACTAATGTAGCAATGATAACATATGAACTTGATTATAATGATTATGTATTATGATTTGGAGGTGATTATGATGAATGTTGGGATTGTGTGGGGCAATAGCGGTGCTGATCCTGTTATTGTATGAAACCGTTAGTTGCTGTTTAATCCTACTTATTGAAGGGCCTGAAGTCAGTCTGCCGTAAACCTCTTCTAACGTTCGAAATGCCTCTCAAATTTGTTGATTCTCAAAAAAAAAAAATTACTAGTACACGAGGGTTATTTATACAATTTAAAAAGCACTAATAAAAGTGACGTTACTTGGCGATGTGTACAATACAAAAAATTGGATTGTGGTGTTATTTTGCATACAACGTCCGATAAACGTACAGGTAATAATATTATGGAATTTGGATTGAGTGCTGTGAATCGATATTTCGTATCTCATTACGTGATAATAATTATATTGGATTAGGCGAAGTCATTGGCGAGGTGCCCGATCATAATCACTCCGGTGATGTAAGCTGCATTGGTGTTCGTAGCATTCGCAATAAAATTAAAAAACGCGCCGTGAAGACAAACGACGATCCAGCTACTATCATTGCAAATTGTACTGCTGGCGTTTCATCACCAGTTGCTGTTGATTTGCCAACAAGCAGTACAATGAATCGTACTATTCAACGTGCCCGAGCTGCTGCTAATCCGCAACTTCAAAATCCACCGTCACTGGATATGCTCGTTATTCCGCAAGGACTCACCGTGACATCGAAAGGAGCGAAATTTCTCATGCATGACATTGGTGATAGTGATGAAAAATTCTTAATATTTAGCACAGAAAAAAATTTAGAATTTTTAGCTGAGTGCGATCAGTGGTTGGCTGACGGGACTTTCAAATCAGTGCCTAGCATATTCATGCAATTATATACCATCCACGGCGTTCGCAATGGTAAATCCGTGCCGCTAGTTTTTTTATTGGCAGGGAATAAAACCCGAAACCTGTATACTGCCTTTTTGCAATGCTTGATCGGTTTCAAACCTAACCTGAATCCCAAGAGATTGATGATCGATTTCGAATTAGCTTTTATGGATGCTTTTTCTCATTGTTTCCCTAACACTCAAATTGTGGGTTGTCTTTTCCATTTTGGTCAAGCTATTTGGCGTCACATACAGTCATTAGGTTTCCAGAAACGTTACAATCAAGATGAGAATTTTTCGAAAAATGTTAGAATGCTTATGGCTGTCGCGTTTTTGCCTGTTGATGACGTTGTTAGTGGCTACAATGAATTAATTGCAACAGAGTACTACGATGAGCATGAAGAAGAATTACACGAATTGCTCGATTATTTTGAAACCACTTGGATAGGTCGTGCATCTCGAAATGGTAAATGTCGAAGAAAGTCGATGTTCCCAATCCCATCATGGAATTATTACCGGGCTGTACTGGATGAGCATGTACGCACAGATAATATGATGGAAGGGTGGCATCACTCTTTTAATCGGAAGGTCCGTGTCAGTCATGAAGTGATTGGACGATTCATTCACACACTTCAACTGGAGCAAAATATAAGCGACGTTCTGATAGCCCAAATTTCATCCGGAGAGGATTTCATGCAAACTCGCCGTAAAAAATATCGCGATCACGATGCACGAATGAAGAAAGTGGTTTCGGAATATGACGGTCAAAATAAAATGATATATTTATCCAATATTGCTCACAATTTATCAATGGGTGGCAACAAGTAATACGTCATAAGTAATAACGACGACAAAGTTATATATAACAAAATAAAAAATGTATGAATATTGAAAAATTGAAGCCTGGAAATAAATTAAATTGCATTGTTCGATATAATAGTGTACAATTTAAAAATTGCGGTTATATTGTCTGGGGTTATTTGGTCTGCGATTATTTTGTCCGCGGATATTTTGTCCGCGGTTATTTTGTCCACAGATATTTTGTCGCGGTTATTTTGTCGCGGTTATTTTGTCCGCGGATATTTTGTTACGGAACCGTATTTGTAAGAAAAAACATCTTAACTCTATGGTTCCCTCCAAGCATCGAAAGAAATTCATTCATTTATATTTGTTTCTATATCAAAGAATCACCATACCAGAACTATGGTTAAAAAAATTGCGAACAGATACGGGATCATCGGGATAGAAACAAATCGATTGCTTGTTTCCAATGATTTTGGTTTATCCAATTGAAAATATTACATCATATTGGCAGCCAATCACTCGTATTGGCGTTGATTAAACAAAACGATAGAGTCAAAAATATTCATTATTTATAATAAATCTTTGGTCTTGTTGTCTATAGATGCCATGTATTTACACCAAATACCTTCGATTTATATGAATGAATTAGATTATTGGGACCAAATAAATGCCATCAAAAAAATTATTTACTTGTCGCAATGTCTATTTTTATTTATGGCAAAGAAAAATCTACTTGCGTTCAGTAGATTGAACTCGATTAATTTGGATTACTTGGATCAAATAATTTTTTTTTACAGTGTAGGATTCGGAAATAATGGGTCTTGCCTTATTGGAGTGTGATAGGAAGTAATGGGAAAATTCCACTTTTATTTTGGTCACCTCCTATAGAAAGATACACCGCTTTCTATTTATTTATGATTGGATCCTATGAAAATCGTATCAAGGAATATTCCTATTACAACCGATTCAATATTTAAATTGGAATCGAGTTGGAATTCGTCTTTTCAAGAAACTCATTCGAACCCATGAAATTGTCAATTAGACTATTTCCCATTAGATATTCTATTTAATACGAAATTTCCCGTGTATTCCGATTGACAGTTCATGCAGTTTTCTATAGAAAACTGTGGAGTCTATAGGAAATTTCGTATTAAATAGAATATCTAATGGGAAATCGTCCAATTGATAAGTTTATGATTTTGAATGAGTTTCGTAAAATGGTGAATTCCAAATCGATTCCAATTTAAATACTGGATCGGGTGCAATAGGAATACTGCGTGATACGATTTTTATAAGCGGAAGTGAATAGGAAGCGGTGTATATATACAGCGGTGTATATATACACCGCTTCCTATTCGGTGTATATATACACCGCTTCCTATTCACTTCCGATTGGATCTTATAAAAATCGTATCACGCAATATTCCTATTGCAACCGATTCAGTATTTCAGATAGACATATACAGCTTCTTATTCACTTTCGATTGGATCTTATAAAAATCGTATCACGCAATATTCATATTGCAACCGAATCAGTATTTAAATTGGAATCGATTTGGAATTCACCATTTCACAAAACTCATTCAAACCCATAAACTTGTCAATTGGACGATTTCCCATTAGATATTCTATTTATTACAAATTTTCCTAGAGATTCCGATTGACAGTGCATGCAATTTTCGATACACCGCTTTCCAGTCATTTCCGATAGGATCTCATAAAAATTATTCAAACCCATAAAATTGTCAACTAGACTATTTCTCATTAGATATTCTATTTAATACGAAATTTCCCATACATTCCGATTGACAGTTCATGCAGTTTTCTATACACCGCTTCCTATTTATTTCCGATTGGATCCCATGAAAATCGTATCACGGAATATTCCTATTGCAACCGATTCAATATTTAAATTGGAATCGAGTTGAAATTCACCTTTTCAGGAATCTCATGCAATCCCATAAACTTGTCAATTCGACTATTTCCCATTAGATATTCTATTTAATGTGAATTTTCCATACATTCCGATTGACAGTACATGCAATTTTTGACACACCCTTTCCCATTCATTTTTGATTGGATCTCATAAAAAACCTATCGCAGAATTTTCCTATTGCGACCGATTCAGAATTTGAATTGGAAATGTATCGGAATTCTCATTTTCAAAAAACTCATAGTACAGTCAATAAGTATATTTCCTATTAAGTACTCCATTTAATGTCTTATTTCCAATTCATTTCGGTTAATGATACAGGCTGATTCAAACCCATTGATACCGATTGACTTCCAATCGGAGGACATATCGCTCTCCTATTGATCGATTCATTTCAACTGAATTTTTATGGGTTCCTATCGGTTTCAATCGATATCTATCGGATTTTCTAAGCAGGGTAATAAGCATCTCTTTGTCTACTGTGTTATTGATGGAGTATCCACGTATCCCTAACCATAAAATGATTATTGTTAATATATAATAATTAATCAATGTTCTTCAGTCTAGAAATCAGTGATTTTTTAAATTTAGAAATCACTCGTAATCGTTAGAATCAGCATAAATCACACGAAATCACAAGTAATCTCATGGATTCAGAAATCGTGAAAATCGTAGTCGAAATCACAAGAAATCGATTTCTTTTGGAAATCGACGAGCCACAGAATTAGCGAGTGAGCAGCCCCTCGACCGTGATAGTTAGACACTTGAAATTTTCACAGATGATGTATTTCTGTTGCCGCTATAACAACAAATACTAAAAAACAGAATAAAATAAATATTTAAGGGGGCTTCCATAAAACAAACGTGAATTTTTGCCGTTTTTATAGATAATGGTTCGGAACCCTTCGTGCGCGAGTTCGACTTGCACTTGGCCGGGTTTTTTTGTTTCAAAATCTCGTTTCGTTATGATTACGTTTATTGAAAAACTTTCGGTGCATTCTGATGATATTGGAGTAATTTCTCGGTGTCATTTTTTATGGAATATTTTCCAATCCATTGAACTGTTGGAATGGATGTTTCAGTGTAATATTTTTTTAAATTTTTTTACAAAATGAAAAAAAAATAAAGTTTTGATACTTGTTCGTGGTCCTTTATCAAGAGACTCGGTAGAGTCTCGGGACAAGTACATTGACAGCTCTATTGTCTGCTGGCCCGAGGCTCACCCGAGTATATTATCTCTGAATAAAACGATTCGCCGTAGTGGGGGTAAAAACTGAAATTCATTTTCTTTAATTACGAAGCTCAGGAGGCATATGATGATTTGAAAATTGAACTGGAGATTTATTACGAAAAAATACTTCGATTGAGCATTAAATCAGCACGATTGATGCCGTATTTGCTGAGAAAAAACTTTGCACAGGCTCAAGATTATGCTAACATCGAAGTATTGGCATGTCTGTATACGACGTAATGAAAGGCCTCTTGACGCCTTCCGAGCTTGTGATTGGCCATTCCGTTAGATCTTTCTCGTTAGATATGCAGTTTTTATTTTCCACACTTAACTCTACGACGGAAACGAAAGCGATCTCTTTTCTCTTTCGCGATTAAATGTTCCTCGTATGAGATTTCTTAACAAATCATTCTTTTAGTTTCTTTGATAACTATGAAATGGTGTACGTTGAACTGTTAATCATGATTGGTGTGAATCGATGTAAATTTGGAAAAGAAACTATAAAACTAATAATGAGTGTCAAAAAAATGTATATGGCAAAATTTGATATTATCATGCCGAGTTTTGAGCAGTGTCTAATGAATTCTTTTTTTAACTCTACACCGTTGACAATTTATTTTATCGGTCCCTTTCCTCTTTATTATAAAATGTTCCTCGCTTGCCATAATAAAGATTTGTACATCATAAAATGTTCCTTGCATGATAATTGTTGGTCCATTTGAAAACATTTTCTACGTCGTTTTTCTATCCAAAATATGGTGTAGAATCATCTCGCGTTTGATGAATTAATAGACAAATACACTGTCAACCTGCAGCTGGATATATATGGATGCCTCTGGATGATAACCGTAGTAAGTAATGATATAGCTTTATGTGAAAATGGCTTGTATAATATATCTTTATGTCAAAAGACTATGGCGGTATATACTCCATATCCTGGTATTATCAAAATTTGTATCTTTGGAATGCAACTTATACCTATAGACTCTGGAAATTCTGTGAAGCGACAAATGTACCAAGTATTTCCACTTTTTGGCTCCGATTGTAACATTATGAATTGAACATCTTGTTATGAAAATTCTTCGGTTGCTCATTTGTCAATGGGATCAACAATATTGTCTTTGGAACACCATGGATATATGCAATATTTCAGAATTTTGTTTGACTCAATATGCTCTATATTTTTTCACATCCCCGCTTTAGTTATAGCATAATGAATTTTAAAAAATTATTTCAGAAAGTCTTCGATGTGTTTTTTCTGACATTATCAAAATTTATGTCTTTGGATTGCAACGAATGCCTACAGACTTTGGAAATTGTGTGAAGCGACAAATGTACCAAGTATTTCTACACTTTGCCTCCGATTTTAGCATTATGAATTGAACATTTTGTTATGAAAATTCTTCGGTTGCTGATTTGTCAATGAGATCAAAATTATTGTCTTTGGAATGCCATGAATATATGCAAAATTTCAGATTTTTGTTTGGCTCAATATGCGCTCTATTTTTTCACTTCCCCACTTTAGTTGTATTATGAATTTTGAAAAATTGTTTCAGGAAGTCTTCCGATGTGTTTTTACTGATATTATCAAAATTTGTATAATTGAATTATAATGAATACCTACAGACTTTGAAAATTCTGTGAAGCGACAGATGTGCCAAGTATTTTCCCTTTTTGGTTTCGATCATGGCATTAGGAATTGAAAATTTTGTTATGAAAATTCTTCGGCTACTCATTTGTCGATGGGTTAAGAATTGCTGGCTTCAGAATGCCACGCATACATGCAAAATTTCAGAATTTTGTTGGGCCCAATGTGCGCTACATTTTTTCAATTCCCTAATTTAGTTGTAGCATAATGAATTTTGAAAAATTGTTTTAGTAAGTCTTCTGATGTTTTTTTACTGATATTATCAAAATTTGTATCATTGGATTGCAACAGATACCTACAGATTTTGAAAATTCTGTAAAGTAACAAATGTACCAAGTATTTCCACATTTTGGCTCCAATTGTTGGATTATGAATTAAAAATTTTGTTATGAAAATTCTGCGGTTGCTCATTTGTCAATGGGATCAAAATTACTGACTTCGGAACGCCATGAATATATGCAAAATTTCAGAATTTCATATGGCTCTATCAAGAGACTCGGTGGAGTCTCGGGACAAGTACATTGACAGCTCTGTCGTCTGCTGGCCCGAGGCTCGCCGAGTCTATACTTTCTATGAATAAAACGATTCGCGGTGGTGGGGGTAAAATTGGCATGTCTTTTCATTTAATTACGAAGCTCAGGAGTCGTTTGATATGACGAATATTTAACTGGAGACTAATTATGAAATTCTCTTCCGATTGAGTCCAAAATCAGCATGATCGGTGGCGTAATCGCTGAGAAAAAACTTTCCACAGATCAAAATTATGTATTTTTCTATAATTGTGTGAAGGATTTCGACGTATCTGTATATAACACCATCAAAGGCCTCTTGTCCCTTTTGAGTTCCTGATTGGTTGGTTTCTGACTACCGATACCAGTGAATGACGTGTCTGTATATAACACCATCAAAGACCTCTTGAAGCCTCTCGAGTTTCTGATTGGTTGGTGTCTGTATCTGTGATAATACCATTAAAGTTATGTGATCTGTTGTCGTGTTCATTGAGTCTCATCATTTTGATGTGAACAAGTGCGCATGCGCATAATGATGCGAAACACGGAACTGCGCAATGAAACGAGTCATGCGCAATGTGTGAATTTGTGTGAAACGGAATTCAAAAAATAAATGATGAAAACAGTGCAGGACGTGTGGAAGAGTTTAGTTATAAACAGTAATAAATAACCGTTTTAATGCGCATTCGTCGTAAAATCGGGAATCAGTGACAAAATTCGGAAAAATCAATCGGGATAAGTGATAAGTGACAATAGTATTTATTAAAGTGTTTTTTGAGGTTTGAAAGTTTGAACGGAGTTTCGTAAAAACAGTGCGGGATGTGTGAGTTTAGGTAAACAAGAACCATTTGACGGGGACTTGGACAAAGTGTCGAAATGATTGGAAAAACGTCGTCAGTGATATTAAAGATTAATCGGAGTTTCGTTAAAACAGTGCAGGACGTGTGAGTTTGGTTAAATAATACTTATAATCGTTGAAACGTTTTTACGTGTTTATTCACCACTTGTCTATTATCTTCGTTCGTGTCAGGCTAGAAAAAATGTATGATATCCATTATAAATTTGGAACTTTGGTTGAAGAAAGATATATTATTTTTTTTCCCCTTTCGATCGCGACTAATTAGAATCTCGTGGCTTAAACAGTATTGAAAATATTAATGTTTCTTTTACGAACAGTTGTGAGGTTATAAATATCGTGGTTAGGTTCGATCGACTCTTGGTTACAAAAATAATAAGAAAGTGATGGTGTGAAAATAGTGAAGTGCTTTTAATCAACTTTCGAACAGTGCTGAAATGAATATGTATTTTTTTTATTATTGTTAACCCTGCAGTTTTTATTTTCCACACTTAACTCTACGACGAAAAGGAAAGCGATCTCTTTTCTCTTTCGTGATTAAATGTTCCTCGTATAAGATTTCTTGGGAAATCATTCTTTTCGTTTCTTTGAAAACTATGAAATGGTATACATTGAACTGTTAATTATGATTGGAGTGAATCGATGTAAATTTGGAAAAGAAACTCTATAAAACTAATAATGAGTGTCAAAAAAATGTATACGGCAAAGTTTGTTATTATCATGCCGAGTTTTGAGCAGTGCCTAATAAATATTTTTTTTAACTCTACACCGTTGACAATTGATTTTATTGGTCCCTTTCCTCTTTATTATAAAATGTTCCTCGCTTGCCATAATAAGATTTGTACATAATAAAGTGTTCCTTGCATGATAATTGTTGGTCCATTTCAAAAGATTTTCGACGTCGTTTTTCTATCCAAAATATGGAGTAGAATCATCTCGCGTTTGACGAATTAATAGACAAATACACTGTCAACCTGCATCTGAATATATATGGATGCATCTGGATGATAACCGTAGTAAGTAACGATATATCTTTATGTCAAATGGCTCGTATAATATATCTTTATGTCAAAAGACTATGGCGGTATATACTCCATATCCTGATATTATCAAAATTTGTATCTTTGGATTGCAACGAATACCTATGGACTCTGCAAATTCTGTGAAGCGACAAATGTACCAAGTATTTCCACTCTTTGGCTCCGATTGTAGTATTATGAATTGAACATTTTGTTATGAAAATTCTTCGGTTGCTTATTTGTCAATGGGATCAAAAATATTGTCTTCGGAACACCATGGATATATGCAAAATTTCAGAATTGTGTTTGGCTCAATATGCTCTATATTTTTTCACATCCCCGCTTTAGTTGTAGCAAAAGGTATTTTAAAAAATTATTTCCGAAAGTCTTCCGATGTGTTTTTTCTGACATTATCAAAATTTATATATTTGGATTGCAACGAATGCCTGCAGACTTTGGAAATTGTGTGAAGCGACAAATGTACCAAGTATTTCTACTTTTTGCCTCCGATTTTGGCATTATTAATTGAAAACTTTGTTATGAAAATTCTTCGGATGCTCATTTGTCAATGGAATCAAAAATATTGTCTTCGGAATACCATGGATATATGCAAACTTTCAGAATTTTGTTTGGCTCAATATGCTTTATATTTTCTCTCATCCCCGCTTTAGTTGTAGCATAATGAATTTTAAATAATTATTTCAGGAAGTCTTCCGATGTGTTTTTACTGATGTTATCAAAATTTGTATAATTGAATTGCAATGGATACCTACAGACTTTGAAAATTCTGTGAAGCGACAGATGTGCCAAGTATTTTCCCTTTTTTGTTTCGATTATAGCATTAGGAATTGAAAATTTTTTTATGAAAATTCTTCGATTGCTCATTTGTCGATGGGTTAGGAATTGCTGGCGTTAGAATGCCATGCGTACGTGTAAAATTTCAGAATTTTGATGGACCCAATGTGCGCTACATTTTTTCAATTCCCTAATTTAGTTGTAGCATAATGAATTTGGAAAAATTGTTTCAAGAAGTCTTCTTATGTTTTTTTACTGATATTATCAAAATTTGTATCATTGGATTGCAATGGATACCCACAGACTTTGGAAATTCTGTAAAGCAACAAATGTACCAAGTATTTCCACTTTTTGGCTCCGATTGTGGCATTATGAATTAAAAATTTTGTTATGAAAATTCTGCGGTTGCCCATTTGTCAATAGGAACAAAATTATTGTCTTCGGAACGCCATGAATATATGCAAAATTTCAGAATTTCATTCGGCTCTATTGAGCTATATTTTGTCACTTCCCCACTTTAGCTGTAGCTTATTAAATTTTGAAAAACTGTTTCAGGAAGTCTTCTGATGTGTTTTTACTGATATTATCAAAACTTGTATCATTGAATTGCAACAGATACGTACAGACTCTGAAATATCTGTGAAGTGACAAGTGTGCCCAATATTTCCACTTTTTGTCTCGAATAGTGGCATTATTAGGACTTGAAAATTTTATTATGAAAATTCTTCACTTGCTCATTTTTGGATGGGACTATAATTTGGCTTCGAAAAGTAATGGCTACATGCAAAATTCATAAACTTTATTGAGCCCAATGTGTGGTGTGCTTGAGTTGTAGCATGATTAATTCAAAAAATTGTCAGAAAGTCTTTGGTTCCTTTTTTCTGGAATTATAAAAATTTGTTTCATTGGAACGCAACGTATACTTACAAACTTTGGAAATTTTCTAGAGCAACATGTGTGCTCAGTATTTCTACTTTTGGGCTCCTATTGTGGCATAACGAATTGAAAAATATTTTCAGAAAGATTTGCTCTACGGATGCTCTGGTTGTGATGGTACGAAAATTTTCACGAATATAATGTTACTGGTACAACTCAAGTCGACCCATTTTCTTGGGCATAGTACTGATCTAAGTTTGCCCGCTTTGTTGAATTTATTATTTTAAAATATCCATAACATACTTTCTGAACTTTTCAAAATTCAAAGATAATATTAAAATATCTGTAAGTTCTAGTTTTGAGGCTTTCACGGCCATTATTGTTAGAAATATCAAAATTTGTATCATGGGAATGTAGCCGATACCTACAAACTTTTAACATTTTGTGAAGCGACATGTGCACCAAGTATTTCCACTTTCTGTCTCTGATTGTGCATTATGAATTGAAAAATTTATTACAAAAAAGTATTCGGCTGCTCATTTTTGGATGGCATTGAAATTTCTGTCCTCGGAACGCAATAGATACATCCAAATTTTCTGAACTTTGTTGGGCTTAAAGTGCACTATGTTTTTTCACATTTCAACTTTAGTTATGGCATAATAAATTTAAAAAGTTGTTTCAGAAAGTCTTCGGGTGCTCTTCTTCTTCTGATAGTATCAAAATTTGTATTATTGGAATGTAGCCGATATCTACAAACTTTGAACATTTTGTGAAGAGGAGACATGTGTGCTAAGTATTTCCACCTTTTTGCTCTGATTATGGCATAATAAATTGGAAAAAATGTATTCCAAAGGCTTTCCTCTACAGTCGCTCTGGTTTTGATGGTATCAAAATTTGCTCAAAGCTAATGTGACTAATACAACTAAATTCATTTCATTCTCTTGGGTACGATTCTGGCCTGAGTTTGTTTGCTTTGTTCAATATATTGTTTTGGAGTTCCCATAACATACTATTTGAACTTTTCTATATTCAGTGAGAATATTGAAATAGTTGTAACTTTATATTTTCATGGTAGTAACTTCTTCAATGATATTGAAAAATAATCATGATTCCACCTTGTTAATAAAAATAAGAATGAAAAAATGCGTAAACTTCTTTCACAATAGATTCGATATGTTTTCTCTAAACATATGTAAAACTGGTTTTTTATTTTATCGTTAATCAAAAATGAAAAATTTCGAAAAAAGTCGCTCCATTTTTATCAACAAGCTAAAACAAGCGTAATATTTTTTACCACAAATCTACAAATATAACAAGGAGATACTGCTATTTAATATGTTTCTTTGATAAACACAAATTCAAATAGCTACAAATTCTATGGAAACTTCTGACTGCTCTAATCTTGCCCTCAAAAGCTTTGTAAATTTTTGTATCAGACTCCCAGTTCCCGACTGATTTTAGCCTGATTCCAGAGAGGTAAATCGAAATGTCAAAAAAATTTGACTGGTTCGAGAATTAAAAAAATGCCAAATTGAAAATTCCAAAACATGTGCCCCTTTATTTCATGGGGAAAAACCTAACTCGAAGTAGAAGGGGTCAGGGTTTGGAAATGGAAAAGCGATAATTTCCCAATATAACCTTTTTCTAATCTATATAAAGCGAGATGTTTGAAAAGAACGAGGAAAAACGAATGATATCATGCATGAAAATCCCCCTCGCGGAAGAAACCTGGACAAGTACATTTGTTGACCGCCGTTCTCATATTTTTCCACGAATGTGCATACACTGCAAAAACCTTTTCTCGCAAAAATCCCTGATAAAATCAAATCCTATCAAAAAGTAAGAAAAATGACCACTCTCAAAAAATGTATCAAATAAATTCAAATCACACAAAACAAAATGAGTTAATCCTCGTGAAAAGCTGCGGTTAGGTTTCGCAAAAAGTAATAAAATTAATTGAGCTATACTAAAATATATGTGGCCAAGTACGGGAGGCTTTATCGTGTGACATAAAATCTTCAAATAATGTTGAACGTTGATAGAAAAAAGAATCAAGTTCGAAAATGCAGTTGTTTTACCAACCAGAATGAAAATAAAAACTCTGTAACAATAAGAGTCCGAAGCAAAAAAAGATTGCAGATGAAAAAAAATTAGATGAAAAAGAATTTCGGCCGAAGTACTTGGCGAGGTTGTCACCATGACCGATACATTATGTAAATTAAGTGAAAAAACATTCGTCAAGTACTTCGGCTGAATTTTTTTTAATCTAATTTTTTTCTATGTTTTATAAAACAATTTGTAAGTCAAGGATGATGCATCATATTCTTCCGTCGTTTCATCTTTGAAAGAATAATAATTCTGAGGCTCCTGATAGTAAAGTTAAATATAATTATCTATTTATAGCTTCGACCGAAATTGCTAATATCCTCGCTGCCATTTCGCCCCTGAATGCCTTATTCTAATACACAACTTGAAAGCTAATGATAAAGTATTTAATTTTCTTAAATTTTGTCTTGGGGAAAAACTGGTACTTGAGGTCTCTTCTATAACACTTTCCTGCTAAGCGATAATCGAATAATAACCTATTAACGATTTACTAACATCTCGAAAATACTTCGAGTCTGTAGTTAACTCTTTTGAAAACATTATAACTTTTTTCTTATGACAGGAACGAAACGCTGCTATATTTAGACAACCTCAATAACAATGAGTTTATGGTAGAAAATCTGTCTCATTCCCTTATGTCGAATTAGTAGTGTGAGCAGTACTGATTCCTGACATTGAAATAAATCGGTGATGTAATGATGCAAACACCTTGTATGTTTATTTGTTATATACATACTCTATTGGAGTCTATATAAAGCGAAATATATGAAAATACTATAGAAAAAAGAAGTGATATCAAATAGCAAAAATCCCCTCCCGTAGGAAGAAAACCTGGACAAGTACATTGGTGGTTCCTCGTTTCCCTATGATATCACAAAAAAATCCAAAACCCCACGTAAACTTTTTTTTTTTATGTTTACTAATTTTATTCATATCCCGGAGGGAAACCAACTATATAGATCACGAAATATCCGGCCAAAAAACCAGACTTCACAATAAATGTTACTTTGAATTTATTTCCACAGAACAAAACAAGAATCAAAACATGAAAAAATCAGCGTTATCAAGATGAGAAAAATACCTTTTATAATTGGTGTGTAAGAAGTATCAGTAGTCTAGAAAAAAATGAAAAAAGTCGACATCTAAGTTACGTGCAGCAGTAAAATTTATGATATCAGTACTAGGACAAGTATTTCTTTGGTGACTGAGAACATATCAGTATCGACGTACCGGCAACGTAGGGCATGCAGTTGGTGCATTGCTTCTGGGCTCTCCTAAGTCGAGTAGCTACTTTTATTTTGGCTATGGCGCGACCAATGTTGCCAAATAGAATTTACTTATATGACCTAATGAAACAACATTGCCTGCGCCGTGGCTAAAATAACGAAAAACAAGCAGGAACAGGAAGTTTCGCGTAAGATCCCGTGCTTTTGTAATGTCAAAAAAAAAACTTTAATTTATGTCTGTACATGATAGCACAGTTTTGTTTGATTGGTAATAATTTGATGAACGTTCACCATCGTACGTTGAGCATATACGTACAGAGTACTTGTCCGGCCCATAACTTTTTATTAAAATTGCTCATTCAAGTGAACATCAAATTGGAGGTGCTTTTCGTTGCATGCGTTGCTTTTCGCCGTCAGAAATTTATAATAATATAATAAAATATTTATAATATATAATAAAAAGTTATGGGCCGGACAAGTACTCTGTACGTATACGCTCATATACATCATAAATTTTACTGCTGCACGTATCTTAGATGTCGACTTTTTTCATTTTTTTCTAGACTACTGATACTTTTTACACACCTAATATAATAAATAATAAAATAATATAATAAAAAAATATAAAATATAATAAATAATAAATAATAAAATGTCTGTTATTGTAATGCAATGGGTACATCCGAACTTTATATTAAGACAGTTTACGGCGCAATGTATGCTAAGTTCTTTTCCGCTTCGGTTGTGGCATAATAAATTCAAAAAGTTGTTTCAAAAAGTCTTCGGGTAATCTTTTTCTGATGATATCAAAATTTGAATCATTGAGATGCAGCGGGCACCTAAAAAGTTTGACAACTTGATGAAGTGATATATATGCTGAGTA